>VSWD01000006.1:22294882-22864882 GCA_033119305.1 Pinctada imbricata
GTGGAACACTACCATATTTAGGATACATTGAAGCCACTATTACTTCACCTGGACTTCCTCATGCTTCAGATACTACCATGCATTACCCCATCCTAGTTGTACCAGACAGTAATTATAATAAGGATGTACCAGTATTACTAGGGACCAACATCTTACGTCACCTACTATCAGAAGTTCATACCAACTATGGAGATCAGTACCTACAGACAGCAAACCTACACACTCCCTGGTACCTGACATTCCGCAGTATGACACTTAGAGACAAAGAACTTAAGCGTAAACAGAACAGACTAGGGATTGTAAAATCTGCAGAGACTCATCCTATCATGATACCACCAAATTCTAGTATCACAGTCTCAGGCTATATAGACAAGTCATTACCATATGAGCCTTCACCAGCTTTACTTCAGCCTACATCTCAGTCAGTTATACCATCAGACCTTGACATAGAGCCTACCATTATCAACTATACCTATCCAGTTAACAACTTAGTCCAAGTTCACATAGATAATGTCACCACTCTTACAGTACAGATACCACCCAGAGCTATATTATGCGAGGTACAACCAGTGACTATGGAAGACGTCAACATCTGTAAAGGAGCTCAAGTTACCGATAACTTACTTGACCTTGTACAGATTGAGAAAGAATACCTTACTCCAGATCAGCTAGAAGAAGGAAAGAACTGACTTCGCAAGTACCACGACATATTCTCAAAGTCAGACACCGACATAGGTCATTCAAAGATGGTTAAGCACCGCATTGAACTACACGATGATGTACCATTTAAGCAGAGATCCCGCCGCATACCACCAGCTATGTTCGACGAAGTTAAGCAACATCTACAGACACTACTTGATGGAGGAATCATACGAAAATCTAAATCACCATGGAGCAGCAATGTTGTCTTATGCCGTAAGAAGAACAATGAGCTCAGGATGTGTGTAGACTACAGGCAACTGAACCAACGAACCAAGAAAGATTCCTACGCACTACCTAGAGTTGAAGACATTCTGGATGCACTTAGTGGAAACAAGTATTTTACCATCCTAGACATGAAGAGCGGTTACCATCAGATTGAAGTCCACGAGGCCCATAAGGAGCGCACTGCCTTTACCGTTGGCCCGTTAGGCTTTTATGAGTATACCAGGATGCCATTTGGGCTTGTCAACGCTCCCGCCACATACCAACGCCTTATGGAACAGTGCTTTGAAGGATTACATCTGGACATATGTTACATCTACTTAGACGATCTGATCATTTATGCGAAGACATTCGAAGAACATCTTGAAAGAGTAGAGAAAATTTTCCAACGCTTACGAGAAGTCAACCTGAAGCTCTCCCCTAAGAAGTGTGAATTCTTTAAGGATAAAGTAAAGTACGTCGGAAACATAGTATCAGAGAAAGGTATCGAGCCAGACCCTGGAAAGATAGACAAAGCGAAGAACTGGCCAACACCTACCAACCCTGATGATGTTCGTAAATTTTTAGGATTTGTTGGGTATTACCGACGATTCATCAAAGGATTTTCCGACATAGCACGACCGTTGAACGACCTTTTACCTGAAGGAAAGAAAAAGACTAGAAAAGGAGCGAAGCCAAAACCTCCACCAGCTAATTGGAAATGGAGCTCTGAACAGGAAACTGCATTCAACACCCTGAAAGAGAAACTTACTACTTACCCGATCCTTGGATATGCAGACTACACCTTACCTTTTGAACTGCATACAGATGCTTCATCCAGTAGTCTTGGAGCTGTGCTGTATCAGATCCAGAACGATGAAAAACGAGTGATCGCATATGCCAGCAGGAGTCTGTCCAAAAGTAAAAAGAATTACCCGGCACACAAGAGAGAATTCCTTGCACTGAAGTGGGCCGTTTGCGCAAAAATTTCAGGATTACCTTTATGGAAACACTTTCACTACGATTACCGACAACAATCCTCTTACCTATGTCATGACAACAGCGAAACTAGATGCAACAGGTCAGAGATGGGTCGCCGCACTCACCAACTACACTTTTGATATCAGATACAGACCTGGATCACAGAACGCTGACGCAGATAATTTATCCCGGATTCCGCAGCACATTTCTTCAGATTCCATCAAAGCCTTATGTAACGCTACTCACCAGATTCCTTACGTTGAGACCCTAGCAGTCACATCCGATCCAGTCGATAACATTCAACACTTACCTGATTTTTCCGAAATTGACATCAGACAACGCCAGCGAGAAGACCCCGTCACTAGATATTGGATCCCATTCGTCACTTGAAAGTTCAAGCCTTCCAAATTTCGCTTACCGTTCAGTAATTCGAAGAACCATTCACTACTCTACAGAAACTTTGACAAACTTCACATCAAGGATGGAATTCTAGTCAGAGAGACCATTATCAACGGCACTACCAGATCTCAGATTGTCTTACCTCGATCATGTATCCAGACCGTCTTACACCACCTTCACACGAACATGGGTCACCCCGGCAGAGACAAGGCCACCAGCCTAGTTAGAGACCGATTCTTCTGGTTTGGCATGACATCAGATGTGGACCATTACATCAGCAAATGTATAAGATGTGTCAAGAGAAAGACTCCAACATTAGAAAGAGCACCACTAGTAAACGTGAAGACTTACCAACCATTAGAGCTTGTTTGCCTGGATTATCTTACCTTAGAGTCGTCCAAGGGAGGCTACCACAACATCCTTGTAATCACTGATCATTTCACCCGGTACGCACAAGCTATCCCTACAAAGAACCATACCACAAAGACCACAGCTGATGTACTCTTTAACAACTTCATCCTACACTATGGCATTCCTCTCAAGCTACACAGTGATCAGGGTGCACAGTTTGAATCCAACATTATAAAGGAACTTTGCAGCATCATGGGAATTACCAAATCACGCACCACGCCGTACCATCCCATGGGAAATGGTGTCTATGAAAGATTCAATAGGACCCTACTAAAGATGCTAGGCACCCTTGAGAACAGCCAAAAGCAAGACTGGAAGACATACATATCGCCTATTGTGCATGCCTACAACTGCACCAGACAGGAAACCACCCAGCAATCTCCATTTTTCTTGATGTTCGGTCGAGAGCCAAGACTTCCAGTGGATGTTGTGTTTGGAACCAACCAGTCATCACCAAAGACATCATTACATGACTACATAGAGTCACTTAGATCCAAACTGCAGCACTCCTATGATCTTGCACAAGAACACTTCAAGAAGGCCCAGACAAGACAGAAGAAAACCTATGACATCAAGGTCCGCGGAGCCATATTACAGCCTGGAGACAGAGTACTTACCAAGATAGTTGCCTGGGACGGGAAGCACAAGTTATCAGACAAGTGGGACGAGGATGCTTACATTGTGCATAGCCAGCCTAACACAGAGATACCAGTATACATTGTACATAAAGAAAATGACACCACTCAACAGAAGACACTTCACAGAAATTTGTTGCTCCCCATTGGATTTTTAGACGATACTAAACCCATACCAGCTCCACGTCATTCCATAGTACCACCTAGAAAGCAGACTACAAAGGAGAAAACCACTGTAGTGACATCTAGACATGACAGTCATCCAGCAGAGATATCCAGTGACAATGAAGATGAAGAGTTATATCTCACTGAAGTAGTAGACACTATTGCAGACAGCAGAGTGAGCGCATCTACTGATAGACAGCGTACTGCATCACCATCACAGTCACCATCAGATGTTAGACCACCAGCACAGGACTTACCACAGAGTCAGGATGCTGAAGTACCTGTAACACCATCTACACCACATGATGCAGAGAGAGATATGGTTGCACGCAGTGCTGATGACGATCGGTCCCTTGCTGTAACCACACAGACCACAGAAAGCGAGGAGGACGCTCCTTCACTTGACGTGCGAAGACCAAGTGCTTCTGTGCCTGATAGAGATGACAGAGATATGGACAGAGACCAACATCCCAGAAGATCACATAGACCGAGAAGATGTCCATCATGGATGACGGGTGGAGATTATGTGATGAACCAACAGCATAATGTAAGTAACACCGAACCTGAATGGAAGATGAGAGCAGACTACCTACAGACATTAACAACATCAGGTATATTTAGTTCAGTAGACAATGAAGTTGCCAAAGCTCTCCTTAACATCGTTACAGGTAAACCTTAGATTAAGTACATATCATCTTGGTCCATATCAGTTAGTCAGTCGATTTTTCTATTTCAGATGATGAATTGAGTATTTATGAAATATTTTGACCATCTTTTTGCATTTTTCAGACCATCCTTTTGCATTTTTCATCCATTTATTGACTTGATGATGTATTGTTCATATACTTTGTATTTGTCAGAGTGTATTTTCCATTGAGTCATGTATTGTTATCAGTCAGTAGAAGAAGTATTGTATTTTTAACTAGTCATTTTTGCAGTCAGTAGATTTAAATAATTTTTCACATGTCTTTGATAAAGTACTTTTGCTTATCATTGTGAAAAATCATTTTTCTTCAAAATTGATAAAGTAATTTTAAATTTTTATTCATTAAATTGTCTGTCATTAAACCAATCATGTCGAGGACGACATTTTTTTGAAGAAGGGGTGTATGTAGAAGAGTGATTTATTACCAATTTGTAATAAATAACATCATTTTCTAGAAAATGATGTTATTTATTACAAATTGGTAATAAATCACTCTTCTACATACACCCCTTCTTCAAAAAAATGTCGTCCTCGACATGATTGGTTTAATGACAGAAAATTGATGCTGCAACGGGGTCTTGTTGGAGATCTCCTCCCTTCTTTTCATATTAGTATTATTGTATTCATAATACTTACCTGATGTACTATTTTTAGATCTTTAGGGGATTTCCCTATATATATCACATTCCAATGTAGTCTATTTATACATATATAGGAAGTGGTGTGACATCAGAGGGGTCACATAATCATTTATAATGTTAAAATGTATATCATTGGCCAATATGCTAATGATCCTTATTAGAACTTTTTCTATTGGTTATTACCTTTTTCCCTCCAACATTCAGTGGTCATTGTTTACTTTACCCAGACAGACATAATGATTTCCATCATACCTTGATTTCTTGATTAAGTGCATTATTCCATATTCTACTGACTGTAAGTACTTTTTATTGTATTTTATTGATGTATGTGATATTTCTGAATTAATTAATTATCTATAAAATGTGTATTTTGATCTTTTATAAATTTTGGTAAATAATGTAAACACAATCAGCTGATCAGCCATTTTGGATCAGCTAGGTAACACATCAGACTTTTCCTATTTTTTCATCTTTAGATTACTTTGCATGATTAGAGATTCATCATTGTTGATTATCTTATCTAGGTTTTCCCATGCGTTATCTGTCTGATGTACCCAGGGTATAGATCATCATGTAGGATCTTTGATCTTTGATAGCCTTGTATCACATACAGGTAATTATTATTAATTGTATTAATTATCATTTTGTGATGATTATAATTATGTGTGATATTTATCTATTTATTTACTATGTATGAAAATGGGGAATTATATATTTTTCCCATGAATTGTCAGATTGTGTGAATTTCATATATTTTTGATATCATAATTTTACATTGTATTTATTATTGTTATTATGTATTTCAGGGCTACTTACTTATTCATGTTGTAATAAATTGAGAACCTGAGACCAGAGTTACTGTCCTATTTTGACCACTACAACATTTGGCGCCCACGTTGATGTTGACTGACTGATGATATCCAGGATATACTTACCGAGGGGCGGATCCAGCATTTCGATGACCGATACCATATACCTACCTATTATATAGACTTGCGATATTTTCTGTACCAGTGATGTATTGCGTAGATGACACTAACATTTTATACCTACCATATATTATCTGTGCAGTTGATGATGTTGTACCACAAGTGGTCATTGTTTACTATACCCAGACAGACATGTTGATTTCCATCATACCTTGATTTCTTGATTAAGTGCATTATTCCATATTCTACTGACTGTTTTCCCATGCATTATCTGTCTGATGTACCCAGGGTATAGATCATCATGTAGGATCTATGTGATCTTTGACAGCCTTGTATCATATACAGGGCTACTTATTTATCCATGTTGTAATAAATTGAGAACCTGAGACCATGCCTTGTTCCTGTTTTGACCACTACAACACTTGGACTTTGACCTACTTATTAAAAACTTTAACCTTGACCACAACTTTTGAATGGAAAGTGATAGGGCTTTGATATTTCACATGTGTATTCCTTGTGACAAGACCTTTCCATGGATACCAAAATTTTTGACCTTGTGACCTTGACCTTGGACTTTGACCTACTTATTAAAAACTTTATTATTGACCATTACTTTTGAATGGTAAGTGATAGGGCTTTGATGTTTCACATGTGTATTCCTTGTGACAAGACCTTTCCATGGATACCAAATTTTTTGACCTTGTGACCTTGACCTTTGAGTTCGACCTACTTATTAAAAACTTCAACCTTGACCATAACTTTTGAATGGAAAGTGATAGGGCTTTGATATTTCATATGTGTATTCCTTGTGACAAGACCTTTGCATGGATACCAAAATTTTTGACCTTAAACCCGACTGTAGATTATGCATGTACAGTACCTTGGCCATATGACCTCTGCGGAAACTGAAAACCAATTACTGTGTATCAGTGGCGGATATAGTGAGGGTCTAAAGACCCGTTCCCTTTCAAATAAATGATAGATTGGCCACTGTAAATAACAAGCTTTTGGTGAAAAGCTTTTACTATTTCTGAATGTTTTGATCCTTTGGAGCACCCAATAGATCAGTGCGCAGAATATTGATTAATTGATGGTTTGGTTTCTTTTTTCATCGTATGATTTTAGAGTAAATTGATACTCATTTTCTCATATCCCTCGATTATTAGCATTGAAAACGATATTTTAACATGTCAGTCTAGAAATTTTATAAAGGAGAAAATTGCACTGATATAATTGTTTTGAATGAATAATTAAAATGCGTTCGGCAGCTTGAAAAATATAGTCTTAAACATAATAACATGAAATTACGGCGTTACAACGTCATGGCTAAAGTGACGTTATCTGCTTTCTATACCCTTTTCTCGGCTTAATTTTAAGGTGAAAATAGCTATTCCGTAAAAGTTAACACTGGTTTACAATAATACAGGTATTCGTATGTGAAATAACACGGTATGAATAAATT
This sequence comes from Pinctada imbricata, assembly GCA_033119305.1. Taxonomy (NCBI): domain Eukaryota; kingdom Metazoa; phylum Mollusca; class Bivalvia; order Pterioida; family Pteriidae; genus Pinctada; species Pinctada imbricata. The sequence continues at coordinate 22,302,115 of VSWD01000006.1, forward strand.
TTGCCACCAGGCCGATTTTGGCCCTTCCCGGCTCTACTCCTTTGTCCAAAAGAATGAACACTTAACAAGACAAACGTTACAAATACAGAAGCACCGTTTTTGGACCTTGATATCAAAACTGTAAACGGAAAAACTCATACAAGTGTATATGACAAAAGGGATGATTTTGAATTCAACATAGTAAATTTCCCCTGGCTCGACGGTGATGTTTCAAGATTACCGTCATACATCATTTACATATCATAGCTCATCCGGTACGCTAGAGCATGTATTGATATTTTGGATTATCAGAGTAGAAATTTACAAATTACCAAAAAAAATTTAGGTCAAGGTTTCCACTGCCATAAATTAGTTAAGACTTTCTGGAAATTTTACAAAATTTACAGTCAACTTCTTTTAAAATTCGGATCTATACACGCAACAGAGTACATTACTTTGGGTATTACACAACCTGTCTTTTATGGTGATATGATAAACAAAATTAGAAGGATCAAAGGTAGGCAGCATAACCATCGAAAATGCGTCAGAATCATACCGTGGATATGATTCTAATTTCACCAGACGGACTTGGTACTTGACCAATCTATAGTCTTGCACAAGTGCATCTTGAGACTTGCACTCTGACTGACTGTGACAACGGGACTCCATGACGGGCCCTGTCCAAACCTCTTTAGAGAAGACAGGGCCCCGACCACCTGTCCTCTCTGAATGTCAGTCGGACTCCTCGGGTGATTACATACATGAGCTCGCTACAGCCGGCAGAGCACGGACTGTATTACGCATGCATGCCCTTTTTGTATCCATTTACAAATTCATCTTTGCTTCTGTGGCCTGTACGTTTCTCGGTCTTGTTTGTGTGAGGTCATCTTACAGTGAGGAGGTTGTTTTACACCACTACTGTACGTTCTTCGAGACCTTTGGGTAACTGGAGAAGTCGGAGGGTTGTGTGCAAGTAATCCAGGATAACCACACCATTTGCTACATGCGTGACAAATGACCGTCCAAAGTCGGCAACTGTTGCCCATTGGTCTCGTCGGTTTATGTGTAGTCTTTTGTGTTTGATGCTTACATGTCGTGTGTGTCTTTTCCGTCTCGTGCTGTACTCGTCTTTTGTGTTTTTGCATCGGGTGTCTTGGTGTTTTGCTGTTGATGCTGCAACGGGGTCTTGTTGGAGATTTCCTCCCTTCTTTTAGGACAGTTTTCATTTTTACCAGTTATTTCTTTGAGATTTGTACATCGATCCACCATAACGATATGCCTTTTTGACGAATTATTTCCAAATTTCGTCAGAGAACATCAGACATTTAACCAATCATAAGCTCGCTTCTGTCCGCAGAGCAGAGACTTCGTAATTTTACTGGTTTTCAATACTCAATTACAAAGTGTTTATATAAGTCTGGATGTCTAGGAAAACTTTTACTTGTTTCTGTTTTCATCTGACTTTGAGAAGCTTATTTGTTGATACAACAACTGTGCGTCCTCCTTGTATCCAGATAAGTAAGAGGATTGTGTGTACGTGATCCGGATAACTGCAAAAGCTACTATGTGTGTTGCAGGTGACCGCCCAAAAACGGGTCCAAGCACGCGTTGCTCTTCCTCCTTTAAATGTCTTTTCTTTGATGTTTCATAAATCATTTAAACTTTGCTATTTTTGTTGAACGTGGAGGCTTCTTTGTTTCTGTTTTTTTGTTGTTGTTGTTGTGCCTTGTGGTGTTTTGGTTCAATCTGTGTGGTGTTTAGTGCAGTATTTTTTAAGGTGGTGTCTGCCTTTCATTTATTTCAGTTATCACTGCAGTATTGTCTTGTTGTTTATCTTCATCCTATTGTGTATTCCAGTGTCTTCACATTACTTGTATAATCATTTAAAGGGTTCCGTAATGAAATAGAGAGAGATCTGAATCGTATGGCGAAATCATCGTATTTTACGTAGCAACAACTTATGATTTCAAGGCCGTAACTGCGACGTCAGATGGTCGTCAATGGTTTTTTTTTTTTGTCTTTTTTAATTATTCAAGAAGGGAGGAGATCTCCAACAAGACCCTGTTGCAGCATAAACAGTAAAACACCAAAACATCCGATGCAAAAAAACAAAAGACGAGTACAGCACGAGACGGAAAAGAGACACACAACATGTAAACATCAAACACAAAAGACTACACATAAATACTCATATGTTTTATACAAAAGCTACTAGAATATATATAAGAATTGACTGTTCAATTTTGACAGTTTATTGGAGTATGAAGTTTGGTTTGTCGCATCACAAATTGTGTAAAACCGCTTTGCAGAAAACGGCATGATTATGATCTATTGGTATCAGAATACCTTCCTAGGATTTAGTTATTTCATAAGTGACAAGTAAATTGTGAAAATTCATGACGATACTGTATCCTGATCGAGGCCGAGGTAGGTCGACGTCTTTTGATCTCTTAATTTTCTATTCGCTGTCAATATTTTCTCCTAAATTCTCCATCTCGCCGAAAATATATCATTAGAAAAGTTTCTAGTTTCAAAACTTCATAGGTTCAGAACGATTTTACCTCATAGAAATCATTTGAAACAGTGATCTTCGGTCCTTTTGAAGTTCTCAATCAAAACTTTTGCACGTTGTCGTTGACAGTCGTCAGTCATTGGAAAATTTTAAACGCAGGTACTTGCTACTGTTACGACAGGAATGTAATTTTGAAGAAAAAAGTTTCTGTTTTTCTCGTCATTTACTGATTTGTCTGTCTTTCATGAAATTTTAAGGACAGAAAATGGTCTAAGAAACTTCAAAAACAGGAGCATACAGTAGCAACCGAACAACGCTGTAAAAACCACGTATACCGGTACATCATCGAAATTGTCATAAAATTTTCATTAATTCTGATATCGTATTTATATCTAAGGGCTACTATTCATAACACTATTTTTTCTTTGCATAATTATCATTCGAAAGCCGATCTTAGCAAGATACTAAATGATTTTGATGGAAGTAGTTCCGGCTCTTCCGGTTTCATCGTGTTCATTGGGGTATGAAGTGTATTTCGCCATTTTTCTGACGATCATATTAACCAATCAAAATGCATAGATTGGTTTAAACAAATTTATTTGGAAATTATATATAATTAGGGGACAAACATTTGATTCTGAAGGATGGGGACCTGACATCTTTTTATAGTCACATTATTTATTTTCAACGCAGTGCCGGCCGGAATATCTATTTTCCAGTCACTCAAATTCAGAATATTTGTTTTCAACATCTAACAATCCAGACAAGCGATAAAAAGAAACAACTGCAACTAAAACCCATCCAATAAAACGAGACACACACTGAGGATATCGACTTTTCTGTCGTCGTCTAAATGTTATTAATTATTTACAGACTGCAAAACTTTCTGGGCACAACCATCTGTACATATGAAACAAAGAAGTGATTCTCCATCAACACTCGGTGCAGCACCCACAGCCAAACACCCAATGCAAAAACACAGGGAAGATGCGCATAGAAAGAGGCGCAAAAAGGACAAGGAACGGAACACCAATTCACATCATAGAACACTTTCCCTCACTTGTAGACCTCCTATGAAAAGTAAAGTGAAAGTAGATTTACTTTCGCTTTCCGTGAACTGGTCAGAGGCAGCTTTGTACAAGAAGCAACACGAATAAACAGGGATTGTAATCGCCATGTATCATGTAAAGAAAGCTTTATGTCCACTGAAATATTCACTGTGAAACCTCTCAATACTTAAAATGAGGTGTTGAACTTTGTATTTATATTCAATTTCTCACAGCAACATGGTATTGTGTTGGAGCATATACATCCACCATAATTATGGATGTAAAACCGATGAAATTATTTTCAAATATATTAACCTACATATTCTTAAGATAATTATGTATAAGGTTAGTACTGGTCAAATCAATTAAGATCTTTTTTAATTTTTGTGAATTTTATTCATTTATTATATCATTTTGTACTTTATCACATTCAAATGAACCGAATCGAAATTAACCGAACCGAGGCCTTGTGATTCGAAACCGAACCGAAACGAAAGATACCTGAATCGTCCCAGCCCTACATCATAGCTTTGCCAATATATGTCATCTTCAGTTGGTATTTGAGGAATCAGCTCTCGGAAAAAGTGCCGCAGTCCTTTTGGTACGAAATCGAGATTCCTCTTTCCAGATGATGTGTCTGTTGAAGGATAATACTCTCTTTCAACTGGTATAGAACGGATATCACTCTTTATAAGTTTTGCTTCAGTTAGAATGATTCGGTTTTTCTCTTCCTCTGAGGCATTAGAAAAAAGTTCTTAAGAATTGATTTTGCAATATCCTTCAATGTGACTATCCCGCCGGTGCCATATTTCTCAACAATGATGATATCTTCCTTGTCATGTTTTAAAAGACTTTGTTTCATATGGAAGGATGCAAATGCTGCTTCATCGCCGCATATCTTTTTCATTCGCTCCACAAGTTGATTCACCGATACTTGTTCATCTTGGTGGCATTGCGATATTCCAGAATTTATTTAAAATGATCTTCTTTGATGTATGGACGTCCTCGTTTTGATGCTCTATCTAAATCATTTGAAAGCAAGATTGGCTTGCCTTCATGGTCCGAAAGTTACTGCTACACATCTGATGGTATATTGCATCCGCTGCATGTAGATCATTTTCAGATTTAATTTTTTCCAATACCTCTTTTCCCCAATTATTTTCTCTAGGCTTGCATATATCCAATATATTTGTTTGAAATTCATCAGTTCTGACTTGGTACAGCCCACATGTCCTCTTCCTATCTTTTCTTGCTATCTGGCCACAAAATAAACAATATGTCCTAAAGTCAAACTGTTCTTGAGACCTCAAATTTGGCGTAATCGGAGTTTCACAATGACTATCTTTCTTTATATATATATATATATATATTCACTTTTGCAATATTAAAAGGATTTACATAAGTCTCTCTGCATTTTTGTGTACATATTGGAAACGATGGTTAAAAGAGTGTCTTCATGCTTCCTAGATGCATCATTGATCCCCTTACTTCCTTTCTCTCAAAGCTTATCAAAGGCTGATCGTCACTCTTCTGGTAGATGACGCAGTGATCTATAATTGAAGAACTGCTGAAATTAGAAAAAAAATCATTGCATACTTCACATCGTAATCATTGTATACTTTACACCATAAAAGTATCAGGAGGAAGTTATGATAAAAGAAATAAATATAAAGCATCGTGGCTTAGTCAAATAAACATTATTCAAAAATTCAAACTAATTTACTGAACTAAAGAAATTATATGTACAACATACATACCTGTTTCGCCTTTGCATTCTTTTATCGTTTTTTTTTCAACAAAACAAAAATAAAAAATCATTATCAATACAGTGAACTAAATAGAATAACTTAATTTAGACTGATCGTGAACAAAAAAGTAAATCAAAATGCAATAAACACTTCCATAGCAACTATTTCATATATATGACAAACTAATAGCCACATCCCTTATGTCAGAAATGGCGCGCCGTACTTTAAAATTTCGTCGGCGAGGACCTGTTTAGATAATGGCCAAACATTTGCTTCTTATTGAAATTATTGATGGAATGTGACTGTTTTAGTAATTATTTAATGCACTTAATATATAAAATGTATATCCATAAAAGTACTTTTAATCGTGTTTAGGCACATTGAGGGAGTTACAACTATACGTAACGAAAAAGACATGAAAATTAGTATTAATGGTAGGACTACCTGTGGATAACTCCAATATGTGTCAGTGTTATAATATATAACTCAATAGCAGTATAGTTTATCTTTTTTTCTCATCGCTGCGCCGGTCAGAAATACATTTCGTACTACGATTTTCATAATTTGTTTACATCATCGAATGACGTCAGAGTTCCATGGGTATGGTAGCGTTATTAAAAAAATATAAAGATTTAAGTCCCAGATTTGTCTCTTCTCCTTCATTGATTTTTCTAAATTTATTTCTCAAACATATTTTAATTTGCAAAATCCGTTACAGCTAGAATTATTTCTGTTGTTATAGTCCATTTTCCAGATAAAAGATATGACCGTTCCTAACCTTGGTTACATCACATTATTTGGCAAAATTGTCTATTGTGACGTCACATCTGATCGCATCGTCGATGTGTTGTTATGCCTTTTATTTTGACGTCACAGTGAAAATATCGTAAACTTTGTGATGTCTGGTGTTTGACAGTCTCACGAGTTTATTGGAAAATCTATAAGTTAGATTTGATTTCATTGTAGATTGGCTATACTAGTGAATCAACTTTGTCATGACTAAGGAAAGATACCTATAATGAAAATAAAAAGACGCTTGAAATATTGTTTGAGTTCCAAGTGTATCACGGACACTTGTTAAGCAATGATGCAGACGAATTTGACAGGTTTACTTTCATTTGAAGTGAAACACAGTCCTTGACATCGATTTTTTCGGACAAACCTCGTACATGTGCCCAAGTTATCTTTAATGGCTCAATGTAAAGTTGAATGATGTGTTCTTGGTCGGCATAACATTATAATGAATATCAAGATATTGTTTAAAAGATTATTATATCTAAACATACAGGTAAAGGTAAAGGTAGGGTTGATAGTCTCGTTCGCCTGAGCTTCAAGCGAAATCTACAATCACCTTTCTGGCGAGTACATTTTCAACTCCCCTGGGAGTATACAAGCAGACTGCCGTTTAGGCGCTGATGCTTTACATTCACAATACAAGCTCGTCTCATGTGCCAGGTACCCGGTTTATTCCTGGGTGGGGAGAGCGCAACGTAGTATATTTAAACTTAACCAAGGTAACATGGTTTTACAATGATCGGCGACGGTGAGATTCAAACCCACGACCTAGGGGTCCGTAGTGCACATCGCTAACCACTACGCCATCAGCACTACTAAGCATAAATCCAGATAAGATCTCGAAACATGTTTTTTTTTAACCGAATGTCTTTTAATTGTATGTACAAACTATCAGACATTGATAGACAAAAAACAAAGGTCAACTAATGATTTTTTAATCGATGGAGACAGCGAATTGTTTATTATGCTTCATTTGTGGAATTACAAAGTTAGAGAGATTGTAAACTGTTTAACATTGATTTTAGAAGTACTCTTTGTCTTCCGAAATCGAAGTTACCGGATGTGACAGTTCTACCGAATTGAAGCGGCGGGTGTTGCATGCAAGCAGGAGATGCTTTCTCTTCCTGGGCACCTGGTCTCACTCTCATATCGGGAGTCCGCTTCTTTTCGTGTGATGGAGGTTTTTGTTTGTTTACTTTGGGTCCTGTTTTATCCTGATTTTGTTTGCCATCGGTTTCTGGTTTTCTGAATTATCGATTTTGTGCTGTATACAGGGATATGGTCATTATCCATATTTGTCACCGTATTGTATTACGCTTCCTCCCAAAAGTAAAGCATCATATCCTTTTGTTCTCTGATCGATTATCGTAGATAACGTATGCATTTGGAGGCAAATATTTAAATGCTGTGAACATCTCATGATATCAGTTATAATAGAAAATGAATACTTCAGGATGTATAGGTACATTTCGTTTATAACATCAGTCGCTTTAATAGGTATGTGAAATTTTATTTTCAATAATTTTGATGGAAAGTAAAACTGTTAAAATAAAAATATCCGTCTATATGCATTTGAATTTTGAAATCAAGCTTGAAAGTTCAAAATGAGTTAAACAGGTCGGCCTACTAAAGTTAAAAAAAGAGTTAATATATGTTGCGTCTTTAAATTCATAAGTAAGTCCCCAGAGGCATCGATATGAAATTATTGAAACTTTTGTCAAAATTCCATTTCCTGAAAGCACAAAAGTGACGTATTCGTTGTCTTCTTCTAATATAATTTGACATAAAAACCTATTAGTTATACAATCTCATACGTCGGGAAGGTACAGACAAAATCACAAGAATTTCCATAGGAACATATTTTTTTTCCATTGATTAAGGTACATGTACCACCAAATTAAAAAATAGTACGGAAAACTGCATGAATGCGCAAATAATGTTGTTGCAATAGTTCGTTAAATTTTCTGATGACACCTGCATGAACAGAAATAATTATAAAGAAAGAGGAATTTCTTATCATCTTTCATCTTCTTGTGTGAAACTTGTTCCTCATGACTGGATCTTTGGAGTGTAATAATCACTTCTTTCCAGCTCTATCGCCTAAAAGAAGCTTTAGTTTGGCCCTTTATTAATCTTATATCATATATCATTTTGTCATTTCGGAAACTCGTCATTTCATCCAAAAATATCGAAAATAATGGAGGTAAACATCCTAGCACCATCCTTCCAATGCTATTTTGGACATAAAGTTTATTCAACTATGCTACTAAATCGACCCTACATAAAATTTGGAGGAACGCACTGTTTGCTAAATGTATAAATTAAAATTAAAAAAATCAAACTAGAGGGGGAAACTAGAATGAATTTAGGCTGTGTCTGAATATCCTTTTGGCTGGAAACATGACTGATGAACATTGTACTGATGCATTAAAATTGGTTTGAAATTTTCTTCAAGAAGATAGAAAGTTCGAACACTTCCGTATACTTGCATATTCTAATAATCCTGCTCGCTCTATCTTTCGCGAGTTCGGAATGTAGAATATAAAAGTTATAGATACTGACATAATTCAAATTCCAAATTATCGTCTTTCTTTATCTTTGAAATATGGATCCTACATCAAGGTAAAATTTTGAGTAGGAAGATAATGGAAGTTAAAAGAAAGGAGGGGATCTCCAACAACACCTAGTTGCAGCATCAACAGCAACCTCCCAAAACACCCAGTGTAAAACACAAAAATGACACGCACAGAAAGAGACGCAGTAGTACATTGAACGTCAAATCACAGAAAAACATAAAACACAAATGACTACACATAAACCAACAAGACCAATGGGTAAACGGTGCCGACTTAGGACGGCCATCTGCCTCGTCAGTAGCAGATGGTGTGGTTATCCTGGATTACGTGCGCACAACCCTCCCACTATTCCGATTACCCAGAGGTAATAATTTAAGGAATCATTGTAATTATAATGCTTTGGTTGATCGAGGTATTAACACCAAAAATTTAGGGAAAACTACGTCGCGTAGCGAAAGAAGCCTACGTTTTCCCTCAATTTTTGGTTTTGATACCTCTACAAACCAAAAAAATATTACATTGATTACTTATCATTTCATTTCGTAGCTTTTCAACGTTTATTTGTAGCTTTGAAATCGTGTTGCTAACGACATTGCTTATGACGTTGCTAAGCCCGTACTTCCGTTTTGTGATATCAACAAAATTTCTCGGCCAGTCAGAATCGTCGATGCTCAACTTTGTGCTTAATTGTGAGTGCGTTTGAGATTTTCGTCATGATCTTCTTCAACTCATTGATAATAACAATGGAAATTAAATGATATATTTTTTATCAAGAAACACTTAGTGATCGAAAGAAAGATCCCATCAAACTTAATCACCTGTAGTACACATGGAAAACATTTATCCATGGGTTCTGAAACATATGTCGAAAGAGGGGAATTCAGAACACACTTTTGTAATTGTCAAAAAATCTAAATAACAAATATGGACAATGACCACATCCCAAATATAAATTTTAAATGCTTAAGCTCTTTTGTTTTAAATTCTATTCAGCTTCGCACTAATTATAAGTTAGAATGACCAATCCCTTAAATGATCATCTAGACCATATTTTCTACATCTTTACACAGGGAAATAGTGAATAATTTCGACATAAAAGTTTAATGAATGTACCTTTAAGGAGGCTCAATAATCGTTTGACGTCATCAGATATCGAGTGCAGTACTTTTATATGTGGCCTTTTTTAGTTTTCGGCCTTCAAACTCCCCCGTAATTCTCTTGTTTCTTGACAGATTTTGACATGTTTGGTATCGATGGAAACAGAAAATTATCTTCTACAATCTGAGTGTAATAAATATTTAGTCAAATGTATGGTTAATTTATATATACAATTATATTCCGTAAGTGAGACACCCTGGCTAACGCCGTAAACGTATCGTTTTTAGTACGTCATCGGCGGAAATTCAACCGCCTTTTGCCTTTGAACAAATTCAAGAGGGTAAACTCAAGTTCATGATAAAACAAGATATTTCTTGGAGATTTTAGCGATATCATAGATAAGATACTTCAAGTTTGGTTTCCCTTCTAATCTTTGGTTTAAAGAATTTTTCTTCAATTTTGTCAACTTTCGTACTTTGCAACAAGATGTTATCGAATAAAGTTTCTCTATTTGAAAAATTTAGCGAATTAATTTTAGTTTTAACCCTGCTTCGTTCAAAGATATATCCATTTCACAGATAACTGCACGCATTATCGAGAACGTAGGAGGAGATTGACGTCCACTTATTGACCTTGAACGTCAAAATGTTTAAACACGCTTCCGTTTACTTTAGTTCTATTTCTCATATACATGTACATATATATCCGTATCTCTAAATAGATTGATGGAATCAATATGAAATTTTAAATAAAACATTTTTTAAGCTTTGACTTGAACTTGAACTTTATTTGACAGAACTCATTTAGCTGACACTTACAAAACATGACAGGTGAGTTTATAAAAGAAAAGGTCGAATCACGCTTTGCCAAGGATATTTAGAAGGTACATATGTTATTTTCCTTTTCTAGTTTATTTTTTCGACAAATCATTTGTAAACTTTTTTATAATCAAACTTGTTTAATTTCGATGATAATTGTGTAAGTATTCTTCCTTGTATCAGAATTTGAAACTTTCACTGAATGTTGGGAAAGAATAATCTCGACTCGGAGTGTCTGATTTTTAGCTATTGTCATAGCGCGCCGTCCATCCGTTGTCTGTCGTCCGTCCGGCATAAACCAAGTAGATTTTTACAATATGGAAACGAGGTAAAACGGAATGTCTTGTACTTTTAATAAAAGATTAGAGTCTGATCTTGAAAAATATGTCAATTATAACAGTTTTTTAACAAATATTTCATTTGACTTGTTGCAAATTGTTACAAAATCGTTACTATGACAACCAAAAATTTAAAATCAGAATGAACGATAACATGTACTTTTTTATATTTCTTTTTGAAGGACAGAGTTTGTCGTTGAAAAATATGTAACAGAAAATAACTTCTGACAAAGACTTCTTATCACTTTGATGTAAAATAAGGGTACTGAGTACTTTTTTTTTAGATTCTCATTTGGGGTGGGGGATACCGAAAATGTACTTTTCTGGAACAGTTTTAGCTATTTCACTTTTAGAAAGCATTATCTATAAAGAAATATACATATTTGATTATATTATGGTGAAAATGATCATAAGAATGGTTTCAATCTGGAATCATTATCAATATATCATGTTTAATCTATCAAAATTCATTGTTTTGCGACATATCTCGGGGTTGGTTTACATATGTATATTCAGAGGACCACTGGTCAGTCAAATGGTCGATGATATGTAATCTTAATAACAAATATAAATCATCAGATATCAATGTTAAATAAACAGAATATTTCTTTCTCCTCTGACAAAGAATTCTAGGATTATTGAGCCACCTTAATTATAACTTTCTTCATTTTACGACTTACAAGATTGTGTCTCATATTCAATCAGACGTTGACGTTAAATTCATTTCCTACCTCCTTAGGGATGCCTGAAAGCAACACACAAACACCTTTTACTCACAGAATTCGTGTTGAGGGTAAAGGAATCGAAGTGTAGATATTTTGGGACGGAAGATTTTTTTTATCAAGTATTGGTATATAATGTCATTTTTTGAACATCAAGAGAAAACCTTCCTGATACGGGGGAGACAGTCATACCCTCCCTACATAAGCTCATTTTCCTAAATCAAGGAATCAATCCTTTCTTGACGCAAGTAATATTTTAGGTTAAACCAATCTGTTAGACGTTTAATGAAAAGAAAGACTGCTGTCATATTTATTAGAAAAATCGAGTAATATTTTGGAGAATCTTTCGATTTAATTTTTCAGTTGGCCGTTTTATAAATGACATTAGTCTAATTACATGTTGATCACTCGTCATGTTTCAATATGATCAACTTCAACCCCTAGGTTGGTATCGGTAATTCCCTGTTCGCCTACTTTTTTGTGCTTAAGCCCTGACTTGAAATATTGTTATTAAATTCCTGATACTAAATTTGATAAATTATTCTGAATCCAAGGAACAACCCCCTTTTAGTACAGCTTCTTCCTTAGCTGGCTTTTTGACATATATTTAAGGTAATTTCAAAATTTCGCTCTTCTTATTTTCTCTATTTGAATTTCCTTTGTGTCGGTGTTTCGAATATCACTGATAAACCAGTCTTTGTTGAAATGCTCATATGGTGCACTAAATGATCCAGCTAGAACATTTAGCTAGATATGAAACTGGTTAGAATCCGTGCTGTTGGACTGTTAGTTCCCGACGGTATCGTTTGCCTAGTTTTATTGTCGTGAAATCTTCTCATATAGTTGTAAATTTTCTGATACTTAATTTAATAGAATATTTTGAAAAAAAAGAGAATCTATCATGGCATAGCTATGTAATTAGCTAGCCCTTTGGCATACATTTTTGTTCATTTCAGAATGTCACTCTTTTTATATTCACTTTTTTTATTTTCCTCTCTTTTGGCCTCGAACATCACAGTGACTGATGATACATAATTACAGTAAGCCATTTCATCAATTCAAATACAAACTATACACGAAAAATATGCACATACGAAAAATATGTGTAAAGAGTAGAAAGACATCATTTTCATTAAATATATCATCTAGAAAGGGAGCACAGATACATATTTTGGACCAGATATACCAAAACCATAGTTCGTTAGCTAAAATATACAATTAAATGAGATTGAGGTAAATGTTTCAGTGTTTTATAAATCGTAAATGATTGTCAATTGAAAAGGATCGATTTTGAAATCATTGCCACATACCAAAGAAAAACTGAAGTATTAGAGCCTTGTTTTATGAATCGCTATTTTTCAGTGAAATTGAATACCGAAATACATGTAAAGAAAAGGGAAGGATCTCCAGCATGACCACCCTGCATACATCCAGAGAAACAAACCTAGAAGAAAGTGACACATAAATGACATTAGACAAAACTACAATCCACAAAAAAGACGCGCAATATTAAGTAAAACATCATACAAAGCAATCGAAGCAGACGTACAGAAGCATCATACATTAATGACATCAATAAAGCTTCACGTAATAAACAGAAGGAAAAACATATCCAAACATATTTACTAATGGAGAGGAATTTGCAAGCGAAGGCGTCCTTTTGTTATTACTGTTAGTGCGTGTTAAAACTTCCAATATGTCATGATTGAATTATTAAAGAAAGACGCAAGTGTTTTCTCATCAGAAAATGATCATTAACATATCTTCAAAAGATATTGAACAAATATTAAAGTATAAATAATTCATTTTCTTTATAGACATCATGCAAGCACTTACTGCAAACAAAAAAACTCTTCAGGGAACAATTAAGTGTCTAATTATGCATGAAATGAGGAAAACATTTTTTTCTTACTTAATAGCACATATCAAATAAGCGCGTACTCATATATATTATGTAGTACGTATGCCCAATAATAATACAGTTTAACATGTTTGTTCGAAACGTACTAAGAGATACACAATCGTCACGTGACAGGTACGGGAATCGAAACCTCTCGTGTCTTGATCGATATATACGAAAGGTTGGTCAAAGAAGACCCCCTACCACTTTTCTTTTTATCGTTTCTCTACAACGAAATTAAATACCGAAATAAAGGATAGTTTAAGGTCCTTTCGGAAATAAATAGAAGGAAAAATATACCCGAACATGTTAACTAAAGGAGAGGAATCCGTGAGCGAAAGGCGTCCTTTTGTTACTGTAGGTGCGACTTGAAACTTCCAAGATGTCAATATTGATGTATAAATGTCATCACTGAATTCCAAAAGAAAGACGCGGAAGTTGCCACTTCTGAAAAGGATCATTTACATTTCTACAGAGGATAACGAACAAATAATAACATGTATGAATAATTCTTTCCTTAATGCCATTCGCAAATACCAATTGCAAAAAAAAAATTCTACAGGGAACACTTGTCTAACAATGCATGAAATGAAGAAAACATTATTTTTCTTTTTTATAGTACACAGCGAAATAAGCACGTACTCTTATACTTTTTTGAACGTATGCCTAAAATCAATGTAAAAGTATCTTGAAATTTCTAAAACGTGGGTACTGTAGTATCATATCCCACTAATCCTGCTACTTCTTTCGATACATTTTAAAAAAAAAACACTCTTTGGCCATATTACAATGTTTAGATTGAAGATCACTGACGAGGGTTAAGTAACCGAAACGTGCATGTCTGGTCCATGCTGTAAATTTATCTGTTCTTAAATGATGCTATCGAATTTGAAGACGTTTAACATTAATATGTTTGTCCAAAACGTACTTAGAGATTCGACAAACATCGCGTGACCGGCAGGAAAATCGAAACGTCTCGTGTCTTCATCGACGTATACGAAAGATTGGTCATACAAGCTCAGTTTTATTTATACTGTTCATTTCATTTTTATGTATGGTAATAGTTAATTTCCAAGCAGCTCGGCGTATATGTTTTGGCTATCCATTTCATTTTTACGTTCTTAAATATACCCGCCTTATAACTTGAACCTATTCACTTTGGACAATATATAAAGCTTGAATTAGGACAAAAGAATAAGTCAGGGCACCACTGACACGATTGGGCTTTTCTGAATTGTTTTTGCATAACTTACCTTTGATGAAAGTGTTTGTCTGATGAAGTGGTTTTTATGATTGTTAAGGGGCTGCTCTTTTTATCTGGTAGAAGAGTAGTGTTACATTGTTAAAATTTCTGTTTGTTATGTTTAAGAGCGCTTTATTTATGGTAATAATGAGCAAATAATTTATAACCTGCGTTCACGACCTGTAAATTATTCAGTAAAATTGAACTTGTGGTAGACCAAGTGTTCATGTAAAATTTAGAATGGAAATGGAATCAAAATACATCTATTTGCACCGTAAATTCTCCATGCTAAATTATGCATTGAAATTCAAAGAATTAAGTGTCAACAATCAGATGCATTGACTTTGGAAAGCATATTAAGCTTGCTAAACATGTTGATAATTACATGGCATAATTGATAAGCGGAAAGACAAACACAAAAATCAATTGAACCTTTTATTTCAACAAAAGAATGCTAATAACATTTCACTTAAACATTCAATTATTCATCAACGAAGATACTTTTCCTATTTTATTTGTTTTTTGAAGAGGAGGTTGATATTCTTTTACGACTCAACTGTTTCACGGTGTTGCATATATTTTTGATCGAATTAAATGTCAATTCAAACTAAATAGTTTAGGTACTTGTTTGTTGAATAATTGACCATTCTAAAAAAACCATTGAATAATTGACCATTCTAAAAAAATCCCATTGAATAATTAACCATTCTAAAAAAATTCCATTTTTCCTGTACTGACTAAAGGTTATAGTATTGATTAGAGAAGTGGTGTCTCAATTTGTGTTTTGTAACTGGTATGTAACACACAGCAAGCACACTTTTCGTACATGTATTGCGCATTTGGTGCATTTCATGAGAAAGATACACTTGCTGTGTGTTGTATACCTGTAACAAAACACAAATTATGACATTTATTCTATATATATGCCCCACAGTTGTATCTTTCATTTTTGCTTTCTAAAATTGTGTTTTTCTAGGGAAAAAAGGTGACGAGGTAAAGGGGTAAATTAGTTCAAGAGTTAGATAACCACTGACGAGGGTTAAGTACCCGAAACGTGCATGTCTGGTCCATGTTGCCAATTTATCTGTTCTTAAATGATGCTACTCAATTTGAAGACGTTTACATTTATTCCACTTGGTGAGTGTTATTGCTGGTGGACCAGGAGTCCCCGAGGGCACATGTAGCCAAGTTCGATCAATTTCGGTTGATCGTTTCTTCAACGCATTCTAAAATTTCTGTTATCAAAATTTCTTGAAATTTCTAAAACGTGGGTCCTGTAGCATCATATCCCACCCATCCTGTTACGTCTTTCGGTACGCTTTTTCGACATAGTAACTTTAATATTTGTTTGGCATATTACATTGTTTAGATTTGAGGATCACTGACGAGGGTTAAGTACCCGAAACGTGCATGGCTGGTCCATGTTGCCAATTTATCTGTTCTTAAATGATGCTATTCAATTTGAAGACGTTTACATTGAATTTAAAAATTTTCCCTGTCATGGTCGCCATATCACTCTCTATATAGACATAACCTAAGGCAGTGCATGTATTTTAGATATCATTTTCATGCGTGAACATCGACGGCGGGTGCGGCTAGCCAAACATAAGATGCTTGATCCTCCCGGGCACCTGGTCCCACCTCTGGCTTGCTAGTGGTCCGTCGATGTTCAATTTTGAGCTCTATTGTGAGTGCTGTTGAGATTATCGTCAGCATCTTCTTTAACTCATGGACATAAAACAGAAAGGATTCAAAACAAAGGAGGGGATCTCCAACAACACTAGGTTGTAGAACCCACAGCAAAACCCCAAAACACCAAATGCAAAAACACAAAGCGGACAAGCACATTAAGAGACGCGTAAGGGACAAGGAACGTCAACGCACAACACAAAAACATCAAACACAAAGGACTACACATAAACCAACGAGACCAATGGGCAACCGATGCCGACTTAGGACGGCCATCTGCCACGGAAATAGCAGAAGGTATGGTTATCCTGGATTACGTGCGCACAACCCTCTCACTTCTCCAATTACCCAGAGGTCTCGAAGAACGTACAATTGTGATGTAAAACAACCTCCTCACTGAAAGATGACATCACACAAACAAGACCGCGAATTGTAGAGGCCCAAGAAACACAGATGAATATGTAAATGGATATAAAAAGAGGGCATGCGTAATACAGTCCGTGCTCAAATCACGACAACGGCAACGATACTCATAAAATCACAATTGAACCTCATTTAATTATTTTTTCTTCCTTTAACCATAACTGTCGAGGATCCGTTATCTATGTACGCCTGGTCCATCAAATTTTAAACATTTTTGTCAAAGCGGATGCTCTCAGACTGCAGACTTGGAATTTCGTGTGGCTTCATTAAATTGATAAACAATTAATCAAGGCAAACGCAACTATAAATGAGACATGAATGACAATATATGACAATAAATGTACAACCATCGTTATTTACTTGGATGAAACTATTGAATGGAACATGTTGCATTTCAGCATGTTAACTGTCGCGACATGAATGACAATATATGATTTTAGAGAAACAATGTGCGCTTTATAATTGCGAATGATGTATGTGCGCCAAGTGCGCTATATAATTGCGAAAGGTGTAGTTCCCGCAAGATCCTGCCACTCATCTGCAGATGTGTTCTTGGGCACACAGCTGCTGTTTTGTCAGAAGCCTTCTAATTGTACGGTTACAAATATACAGCATATACGAGTATGTGAAACGTATCAGCTAAATGTAATAATAAAGCCTTGCAAATGGATATAAGATGCATTTTACATTTTTGCGGATTTTGCTGGCTGTAGTAATATCTCTACAAATCATCCGAGATGTCCTATCAACTTACAGATAGGACACAGATTGAATGGTTCACAAAATACACAGGTAAAGATCTTCCATAAAAATGAGGAACTCTTTATACCTTAATGCTTACACAACTGCAAATATAAGTATATTTTTATTCAAGATAAGAAGGCTATATTACTTGGGCTAAAATTTATCTTCATTACAGTAAAAGGTTTTTCTTAACTTATCCACCCTTTCAACAAATGAGTATTTTGAAAAAAAAACACAATGAGGTATCTTCAAAGCCGTGATCTACTTTCAAGGAGGTTCAGGACAGCCAGACGTAAATTTGATCCTATTCCTTAATTTTCCTAACTATTACAAGTGTTAATAATTGAAACATACTTTTTCCACATGCAAAGTTTCGTCAATTTTTTACCGTTAATTTTGAAGCTACGAACGTACATAAATACCCATTGAAAGCCCCAAAATGGGCCGTAATTGTGACAATAAAATCAACACACTTTAGGTAATGAAAAACACTTACAAATCTTCTGTAGAGGCAAAATATTAACAAGGTCTGTATTTTTTATTTAGATATGATGTGGGCAATCGGATAAGTATAGAATTATAAATGATCACTAATTCTTTTAAAAGAAATTGGCGAAAGGAGATAGATTTATGTCTATTTTCAAAACGTTTTTAAGTTGCTTTTTTTATAATAAAGTCCATTTATCTAAAACCCTATCATTTATTTTCCTTAAAACTTGATATTGTCGTCTTCATATGTCAAGTAACAAACCGATAAATTCCATTTAAATTTGACCGTCAGTTTTTAAGTTATAATAATTTTGTTACCCCCTCCCCCAAATTTCTACGTTACTTAATACTGACGTTCTTGTGAAAAACGCGCCAATGTCGCCGTTTCTATTGTGACATCATAATTGATCCAGACCTTTCCAATGGGGTTCTTTCGGATACTGTTCTGGACCCCATTAATATCTATATTACAAATGTTTATTTCGAATTTTTAAAATGTCGATCTAGAATCATTATGGACAATATATTTCCTGGAAATTTGCTTCACGCCATTAAGTGTTTGCGACGCTTGCATGAATTATTCAAACTAAAATATTTGCCAGTTTCAACAGAACAAGAACTACGGCCTTAAAAGTCATAATAAATCAAAGACATCTCTCTTTCAAGAAGCTTTGAAAATAACAATAAATTTTGTTCTTTATCGGGTACTATACACCGACATAATTTACTTGTCAATTTGTGTATTTAAAAATTCATTTGGTCGTTTTTCGGAGTCCTCATCGAAACTCAATACCGTTTCAGTCCGTAAAATATAGTCATCGGTCCATATCCACTTCCTTCTAATGTGCTTCCTCAATTGTTCACTGTAATTTTGGTTTGTTTTCTTGTCGTTTTTGGTGTAATTGTTATCGTTGTAACCGTCTGTTACTCGACGTTATAATTTCAAGCACATGGAAGTGTTCCAATTCGTGACCTTCTTGAACAATATTTCAAACCAATCGGCGCCGTGGTCTAGGTCGGCGCCGCGGTCTAGTGGTTAGGGCGTCGGGCCAGTGCCCGAATGGTCGCTGGTTCGAGTCTCAATAGGACCACGGTTCGGCCGACATATACTCTTCTATGTACTGTGTTATATACAAAAAATGTCCTTGTCTGTGTATTGTTTACATGTCTGTGGTGTTTAAAAAAACCAACAATATCTCAAACAAATTCTTCAGACACACGCATCGAATACTTTTAACGTGGACAATTTCGCATGGGCGTAATTTTCGCGTTTTCGCGAATCAAGGAACTTCGCGAAATTTCCCCCACGCGAAAATATATCCGATGCATTTTAACAAGGGAAGAGACGTTTTATCGTGAATATTTTCCCCACGCGTAACGTCTTAATGTTTTAATCGCGAAGTTTTCCCAAGCGAAAATAACCATATGGATAATGACCATATCCCTGTATACATCACAAAATCGATAATTCAGAAAATCAGAAACCGAAGGCATACAAAATCAGGATAAAACAGGAACCAATGAGAGCAAATAAACAAACACCTCCACCACATGAGAAGAAGCGAACTCCCGATATGGGAGAGAGACCAGGTGCCAAGGAAGAGTAAGCATCTCCTGCTTGCATGCAACACCCGCCGCTTCAATTCGTTAGAACTGTCACATCCGGTTACTTCCATTTCGGAAGACATAGAGTACAATCTTTGGTTGGATGGATCAAATGTTCTATGACAGAATATCATCCACCATTCTGGAGAGTGGGACATCATAGTGTATGACGAGTTCCCCACATCTACCGTAAAACTTCCTCAGTGACGATGTTAGTCGGTCACAAACATATCCCTGACTGAGAAGCTTATCTGAAAGACGCCTAGCTCTCAGAACAAAATCCGTATATTTGGTACTTGCTCTGGCATAGCGTATCAACTGAAATATTAACACGCCATAAGCAGGCGATCAAGGGATGTTGCTACTCAGAAAAGGAAAGTTTGTAATGCTGAAATTGAAGTTGTGACGTTTGTCATACAGTGAGGTGTTCATTTGACCATCAGTGTCGTAGGACAACATTATGTCCAAATAGGATGCTGAATTATTTGTCTCAGTAGTTTCTTTGACTTCAAGCTCCGAAGGATAGATACTGCTGATGTAATCCGCGAATTTCGGATTATTGATGGACAACACATCCTCTATGTATCTGTAAGTGAAGTTGAAGTCAGAAGCTAAGTATTTTTTTCCCTTCATGTTTACAGTATTAAATCATCATCAGTTGTACATCAAGTAAAAACGATCGTCAGACACAGGCAAATCTAGTTTCATTTATTGAATTTTGTGTAATCTGCTTTACAAAGGATACGCGGCTGCGAATTTCACTTAGGGTCGATATAGTGGCATAGTTTGATAAAATCTAAGACCAAAAAACATTGGAGGGCTAACCGCCTTTAATTTCGATGATATTTAAAAAGAAACGACAAGACTTTAGTAATCAATGTATGATATGAAACTGATAAATTACCAAATAAGTGCCATTCACCCTTCTTTTCCAGTTCGATACGTCTTGTGTGCGGTCGGCCGTGATAACTCATATTTCTCGTCAGGGGTTTCCCATTAAATTTTTGAATTTGAATATTTTGAATATTGAATGAGAAAGATTGTAATGGTTGCTTACTGCAAGAAAAGACACTTTTTCTTTTTCTTTAATCCCTGTCATTTTTTTCAAAAGTAGTTTGGTATCTTTATCTTGCTAAGCATCTGGGGTACGTCTAGGAAAGTAGCCGCTCAATAAGTGGCTAATTT
Organism: Pinctada imbricata; assembly: GCA_033119305.1. Taxonomy (NCBI): domain Eukaryota; kingdom Metazoa; phylum Mollusca; class Bivalvia; order Pterioida; family Pteriidae; genus Pinctada; species Pinctada imbricata. The sequence continues at coordinate 22,323,028 of VSWD01000006.1, forward strand.
TGAAAGGCTAACTCTGCCTGAACGCCTCGCTAATTTGGAGCTTAAATTCTTGTTCCTTGTTCAGAAAAACGGAAAAATATTCACGTCAGCTTATTATCACCTTCAAAATTACAAAAAATAAAGATATTCTGGTGAAAATTGTATCAAAAATATAGGCTAGGATTATTCAGATTGTCAACCACTTGACGTCGTTGCTACAGCAGGCAACATGACACATAGCGAGAGTAAGCGTAGAATTTTAAAGCTTATTAGCCCTACGTAGTGGCTCAATGAGCGGTTCGTTCAGCTATGTAGATTTAGTAAGCGCTAGTGAGCGGCTACGTTTCTGAACGAACCCCTGAAGTAAAACAATAAGGATGTCATAACACTTGTATGGTAACGTCTAATCCATGCCGTTCTCATAGTTTCATGAATATTTGGTCTTTGATGACGTCAAAATTAGTAAACTCCAGATACCGTCCCAAATGAGCAGTATCTTTCTTCATGGAAACCGTCTAATTTAAATGACAAATATGGATAATGACCATATCCCTGTATACAGCAAAAAATAAATAATTCAGAAATTCAGAAACCAAAGGCATACAAAATCAGGATTAAACAAGAACCAAAGGGAAAAAAACTTCCACCATATCAAAAGAAGCGAACTTCCGACATGGGAGTGAGACCAGGTGCCCAGGAAGAGTAAGCATCTCCTGCTTGCATGCGACACCCACCGCTTAAATCTTTGAAACATAATCAGGACAAGATATAGTAAAGTTGCCTTTGATTTCAGATTTGATAATGGCCTCCTGTCCGTCCAATTCAATATTTGACCCAAATCGACATCTATGTTATTGGCCATCAAGTGACAGACAAAGTTTCCAGGAGCATGAAGTATACTGTGAAGGTGACAATGGAATTGTCATCACAATAGACAGCAATCAGACGGAAACTTTTATAAATGAGACCATACCATGGGATATATGGTTCGCTCACGATCACGAACCAAAGTAAGTGTTTTCATAATAATCACGTCTCGTAGTTATTTCAGCAAATGACGAAAAGGATGGTGGTCATGTGATGTCCTACTTTGAGACCTAAGTAGTTTACTTATTTTGCAAGTGTCAAAGATTTGAAGAAAACAATGCAATAGGGTTCTCGGTGTGATAAACTCGTTACAGGATTTGTTCATGCAGTACTTCATACCTTCGGCCTCGTACCGGACACATTTACACACTGCCTTTGAGAAGGACGCACAGCAATTTGCCATTTTCGAAACCCAGTGTTACTTCCCATTTGAGACGGTATCTGACGTAGATTGATTATGACGTCATCAAATTCTATGGAAACAGTCCTAAAAGTCTGGAAAATGACGGTATCAAATCGACGTTACCATACTATTTCCATGACGTCACAATGGTTTTACGTCAGATACCGTCTGTAAGGGGAAAAAACTCTGTATTCCGCAAAGACTCAATATATGGATGAATATGCCATTGACGGCAAGTGGAACTAGTATGCGAAATATGCTAGAGGGTGAAAAAAATATAATGAGTAAAACAAGTTTGTATTATTTGTGTAAATAACATGTTACCCTGTAAATAAACACGGTCACTTGAATAGTCTTATTCGACCTTTTCCTATCTCTAGAGACCATGATAAGCGATAGTAATGGTTTAAAGTTTGTGTTGGTATACATATAGTACTACTTATTCTAGCAACCCTAGGCCTATGTCTTTTTACTGGTACAGATAAAAATGAGAATAATAAATTATACTGCTACCAAAGAGTGAATTCAAGAACACAGATAGAAAGATTAAAAACACAAAGCATATTCAATACTAGATGATTTACGAACTTAAGAACAGACCTAAATTAAATGTGTATCTATAAGCCATCAAATGATAGCATTAAAAAATTGCCACAGCTGATAAAATAAAGTATTTTCCGCGCGATGAAAAAAGAAGCCTATGAACGACAATCATTATTTTTACGGACTCGAGATGAATGACTAAGGTCTATGATTCATACAGCATGTAAGATAATTGCACCTGTGCATGTGTGTGTCGCTGTGATTACTGAACAGTGCTCATGTTTTTTTCGAAATATTTACATACATGTTTTGATCTCCTCCCAAACCCATTTTCTCTTTCATACATTTTCAAGAATTTGTATGGCTATTAGAAATAACAATAAACACTCAACATCCCCAAATTTTAGGCCACTCGGCCTTTATCAAGTGGAAAAACACGAATATAAAAGAATTCTATGTAATATCCATTACCGCTGGTAAACGAAGCCTAGCATAAAGGTTCATTTTACACAGGGTTTTGTTTACCAGCAGTTATGGATATTACGTAGAAGTCTTTTATATTCGTGTTTTTCCACTTGATAAAGGCCGAATGACCGAAAATTTGTGGTTATTGAGTGTTTATTGTTATTTATCATATATAAACTTCCCTACGGAGAACTTTACTCCATTCTTTGCATGGCTATTGATCGTGATCTTTGAATTCTGATTTAAGGTTTTGTGTTTGAATTTGATTCACTATTTTTTTTATTCTTCAGCTATGATATATTCATTGGACGAATAGATGTGTTCAGGAATAAACATTTTTACCAGCTGGAATCCATACCTTTGGTAAGTGAGGCCATACCTTTGGTAAGTGAGGCCATACCGTTGGTAAGTGAGACCATACCTTTGGTAAGTGAGGCCATACCGTTGGTAAGTGAGGTCATACCTTTGGTAAGTGAGACCATACCTTTGGTAAGTGAGGCCATACCGTTGGTAAGTGAGGCCATACCGTTGGTAAGTGAGGCCATACCTTTGGTAAGTGAGGTCATACCTTTGGTAAGTGAGGCCATACCGTTGGTATGTGAGGCCATACCTTTGGTAAGTGAGGCCATACCTTTGGTAAGTGAGGTCATACCTTTGGTAAGTGAGGCCATACCGTTGGTCAGTGAGGTCATACCTTTTATTCCTTGGTTAAGCATCAGATCCATCAATGGGAATTTATATACCTATCCGTAAAAAAAAACAATGTTCAAGGAAACATGCATATTTAAAGAAAACGTAAGAAATTATTCAAGAAAGCAGCATATCATGGTAGGGTAGCAAGGAAAGTGGCACAAAATGATTCTTACATGTCGGTTTAGGTAATGTTCAGGTCACCTAGTCTTTTGAGAATTGAGAATTGTTGAGTTGATATTATAAACTTCTGTCTTGATAGAAGCGAAGAGTGATGTAAAATACCGATATAGACTGTAAATACCGATATAGACTGTAAATACCGATATAGACTGTAAATACTGATATAGACTGTAAATACTGATATAGACTGTAAATACCGATATAGACTGTAAATACCGATAAAGACTGTAAATACCGATATAGACTGTAATACCTATATAGAATGTAAATACCGATATAGACTGTAAATACCGATAAAGACTGTAAATACCGATATAGACTGTTTTTAGCAAACAATACCGTGAAAACCTACCCGCATGCAGACGCTTAAATATAAAAGAGATCCAAAAGAACATGGAACACAGAGAAGACATACAAAGAAAAGATCCAAACGAACATGGAACACAAATAAGACATACAAAGCAAGAGATCCAAAAGAACACAGAGAAGGCATAAAAAGCAAGAGATCCAAAAGAACATTGAACACAGAGAAAACATACACAGAAAGAGATCCAAAAGATAATGGAACACAGAGAAGACATATAAAGCAAGAGATCCAAAAGAACATGGAACACAGAGAAGACATACAAAGCAAGAGATCCAAAAGATAATGGAACACAGAGAAGACATAGAAAGCAAGAGATCCAAAAGAACATGGAACACAGAGAAGACACACAAAGCAAGAGATCCAAATGAACATGGAACACAGAGAAGACATATAAAGCAAGAGACCCAAAAGAACATGGAACACAGAGAAGACATACAAAGCAAGAGATCCAAAAGATAATGGAACACAGAGAAGACATATAAAGCAAGAGATCCAAAAGAACATGGAACACAGAGAAGACATACAAAGCAAGAGATCAAAAAGAACATGGAACACAGAGAAGACATACAAAGCAAGAGATCCAAAAGAACTCAGAGAATGCATACAAAGCAAGAGATCCAAAAAACATGGAACACAGAGAAAACATACAAAAAAGAGATCCAAAAGAACATGGAACACAGACAAGACATACAAAGCAAGAGATCCAAAAGAACATGGAACACAGAGAATACATACAAAGCAAGAGATCCAAAAGAACATGGAACACAGAGAAGACATACAAAGCAAGAGATCAAAAAGAACTCAGAAAATGCATACAAAGCAAGAGATCCAAAAAAACATGGAACAGAGAGAAAACATACAAAGAAAGAGATCCAAAAGAACATGGAACACAGAGAAGAAATACAAAGCAAGAGATCCAAAAGAACATGGAACACAGAGAAGACATACAAAGCAAGAGATCCAAAAGAACATGGAACACAGAGAAGACATACAAGGCAAAAGATCCAAAAGAACTCAGAAAATGCATACAAAGCAAGAGATCCAAAAAACATGTAACACAGAGAAAACATACAAAGAAAGAGATCCAAAAGAAGATGGAACACAGACAAGACCTACAAAGCAAGAGATCCAAAAGAACATGGAACACAGAGAATACATACAAAGGAAAAGATCCAAAAGAACATGGAACATAGAGAAGACATACAAGGCAAAAGATCCAAAGGAACTCAGAAAATGCATACAAAGCAAGAGATCCAAAAGAACATGGAACACAGAGAAGACATACAAAGCAAGAGATATAAAAGATAATGGAACCCAGAGAAGACATATAAAGCAAGAGATCCAAAAGAACATGGAACACAGAGAAGACATGCAAAGCAAGAGATCAAAAAGAACATGGAACACAGAGAAGACATACAAAGCAAGAGATCCAAAAGAACTCAGAGAATGCATACAAAGCAAGAGATCCAAAAAAACATGGAACACAGAGAAAACATACAAAGAAAGAGATCCAAAAGAACATGGAACACAGAGAAGACATACAAAGCAAGAGATCCAAAAGATAATGGAACACAGAGAAGACATATAAAGCAAGAGATCCAAAAGAACATGGAACACAGAGAAGACATGCAAAACAAGAGATCAAAAAGAACATGGAACACAGAGAAGACATACAAAGCAAGAGATCCAAAAGAACATGGAACACAGAGAAGACATACAAAGCAAGAGATCCAAAAGAACATGGAACACAGAGAAGACATACAAGGCAAAAGATCCAAAAGAACTCAGAAAATGCATACAAAGCAAGAGATCCAAAAAAACATGGAGCACAGAGAAAACATACACAGAAAGAGATCCAAAAGAGCATGGAACACTAAATACGACAGAAAAACATCAGACACAAAAGACTACAAATAATGCACAGTGTGCATGTCCTCTTGTTCATGTGTGTTTCGCTGTGGTCAATGTAACGTTGGAACGGTGAGATTACCGACAAATCTGTATGACAGTAGAGTCAGCCTTTATACAAATGTAGAAAAAAATACTACAAAATACAAGTATTCTCATTATTTCTACCTATTGAAGAAATAGATGACCTCGACTCTGCTGCCATGAAATGATTTGCCAGTAAGTTAACAATTCGAGATCTGTAGAATTTATTTTGAAATCATCCAATGTTAATGAGTATGAATAATTTCTTTTTTCAACACACAGGATCACACAATATTCTCCAACATTACATCGAATCAAGATTCCCTGGACTGTTGTATACTAGATGGATCAGGGGCTCCAATGATGGATGCATGCAGCGCAAAGCAGCAGGCTATATGTAGCATAGGTGAGAACTTTCATATATGTCATTAACAATTAGAAAAATATACTATTTCATATCATAACAAAAGTTATACCCACATGTACATGTCATACCCTCATCAATTAAATTCATGTATGCTTTGGGGTGGAAATGTTACATCTTTCGTCTTGGCTTAGGTAATTTTGTCTTTTTTAGATTTGATTTATTAGTTATAGGTTTTCTTGCTGTTGGAACATTTCCGTATAATTGAGTCGTTGTGGAATACAGCGTTTTTCCCCTTACAGGCGGTATATGACGTAAAACCATTGTGACGTCATGAAAATGGTATGGTAACGTCGATTTCATACCGTCATTTCCCAGACTTTTAGGACTGTTTCCATAGAATTTGATGACGTCATAATCAGTCTTCTTCTGATGCCGTCTCAAATGGGAAGTAACTCTGGGTTTCGAAAATGGCGAATTGCTGTGCGTCCTTCTCAAAGTCAGTGTGTGAATGTGTCCGGGACGATAGAAATAAAGTTCGACATGAACAAATACTATAACGAGTTTATCATGCCGAAAAAACATATTGTAATTTTTTCTCCGAATCTTTGACACTTGAAAACTAAGTGAACTACTTCGGCCTCAAAGAAGGACAACACGTGACCACCATCCTTTTCGTCATTTTCTGAAAGTAGTACGAGACATGGTAATTTTGTTTTTGTTAATTAAAGAGATTTTGTTCATCGATCAAACACGCATTTCTGGGAATTATGATCTAATCGGAGTATTTGTTGTATATTTTGTAGCGATGTACGAATGATTCTTCATTAAAATTTAGTATAGATTTAGAACACCGTCTTCAAATACTAGTAAATTTACAGCTGCTAAAAAAAATCACTCATTTACATTCATTTCTTTTAAAATTAAGTTGAATTGTTTTTTTTTTTTACTTTATTGACATAATAACGGGGTTTTTTTTCTAACAGATGCAAGCTCACAAAGCGACTGTCCAACTCAAGGGAAATTTTATGACTATAGATGTTATTGGCCTTTAACGACATCGGATTCCGCAGAGAATCAACTAGTATCTTGTAGTAACGACTCTGGAACCTTAGCAATTTTTCATAACTTAAGCACCATAGATCAAGTAGTTGCCGAGTTCTCAAATTGGAGTTTGTAAGTATATCTCTATGTGAATAATGATAAGAAAATATCCTCCATATGACGGCATTACAAAGCGGTAAACATGCACTAGTTCTAGTACAATAGATTTAAAAATAGTCGGAGAGGTCAAATTTGGGATTGTAATTTATCTTTTCATAAGAAAATCCATTGATCTCAGCGGAACCCACACGCACTTGACGAACGAAAGCGATGTGGGGTTTTTTCTCCTGTACCTTAAATTTCATTATTTCAAGTAGTGCCATCGACAATAAAATTTGTTTTATGCTTTGGCTCTGTGGAGAATATAATTTAAAAATATTTATTGCATATATAGAGAGTAATATTATAAGTCTTCAAATTCATTAGCATCATTGAACAACAGATAAATTTGCAGCATGGACCAGACATGAATGTTTCGGTTACTTAACCCTCGTAAGTAATATTCAGTCTTAACAATGTAATATGGCCAAAGAGTGTGAATGTTAATATGTCTTAAATTGTGCCGTAGCAGGATGTGTGGGATATGATGCTACAGGACCAACATTTTGGAGATTCCGATAAATTTTGATAATGAAAAGTAATTGTTTCCGTTGTCTCCGTTTGTTTTCTTTCTTTCATGGCATATGCGAGTGTGTTCATGTGTGCTTGATTACTGCAGCATTATAAACATTGGGGATGACCTCCTTATCTCTCTTTCGGGAAGCACATAAAATTTGTCAAATCTGTCAACCTCCTATGATCGATTTAATATCTTCCCGAAAGGAGGAAATCTCTAACACTTGGTTGCAACGCCACCAGCAAAACCAAAAAAAAAAATACCGAATGCAAAAACACAGAAAGGGACACAAAAGGGACAAGGAACAAATGACAACAGCAATGAGCAATCGGTACCGATATAGGCCGGCCATCTGTCACGCAAGTAGCAGACGGTGTGTTTACTTGTTCACAGCTCTCTCACTTTTCCGATTATCCAGAAGTCTCGATGAATGCACAATGGTGGTTTAAAATAACCTCCTCGCTGTAAGATGACCATACAAACAGATAGCATGACGCAAGGGCCATAGAAACACAAAGATGTCTTCTCTAAAGAACTAGACAGGACTTTTGAAGAATTGTGCTTTTTAGACATTTTTCATCGTGACGAACTTCGCACTTCGAACTTCGTAATTCGCACTTCGATCATTGAAGAATCAGTGAAGTAGCTGTAACTTACATGTAAACTCCTCTTGTAACGTAACTTTGTGATGTGTTCATAATTCTATGGCGTTAATTAGTGTTAATTGTCCCTTTTGCGTCTCTTTCTGTGAGTATCTGGATTTTGGATTGGGTGTTTTGGGGTTTTGCTGTAAGTGCTGCAACCGAGTGTTGTTTGAGATCCCCTCCTTTATTTGAAAAGAAGGATATTCATTTGTTTTAATAACACGGAAGAAATTCACCTCTTGAATAATTTGAAGAATTTCAAATTCATTTTGTTGCATCAGACACGTGCTTCGGTTAGTAAATCCTCATCAGTGGTATTATATTAGTCGTTAGAGATTTTCTGACACAGTCAAATGTACTTTAGTATGCTGAAAATTTATCTGCTCATAAATGAAGCAATTGAATTTGAAGACGTTCAACATTTATAACGCATTCTGGCTTTAATTTTTGAATTCAATATTAACAGTGGGCAAAATAATTGTTTTACCTGTTGCACACCTGGTACCTAAGATATTCACCTTTAATCAATAAAAATCCTGCAGGAATTTTCAATTTCCTGCAGGAATTTTCAATTTCCTGCAGGAATTTTCAATTTCCTGCAGGAATTTTCAATTTCCTGCAGGAATTTTCAATTTCCTACAGGATTTTTTAATTTCCTGCAGGAATTTTTGTAATTCCTGCAGGAAAAATAATTTCCTGCAGGTATTTTTATTTTCCCACAGGAATTATTTTTTTGCAGAATATTCCTGCAGGAAAATAAAAATTCCTGCAGGAAATTATTTTTCCTGTGGGAATTAAAAAAATCCTGCAGGAAATTAGAAATTCCTGCAGGAAATTAAAAATTCCTGCAGGAAATTGAAAATTCCTGCAGGAATTTTATTAATTAAAGGTGAATATCTCAGGTTCCAGGTGTACACCAGGTAAAACAATTTGGATTCTGACTAAGTTTGGTACCCCCTACCTGATGGTAGTATTGGTTTTATAGTATCTCCAAGGGCAGGTGGGTGCAAAAATGAACTAGCGTGTAAATTCATTATTATTTTGCCCACTGTTTATTGTGCATTTGTGAGAGAGAGAGTGAGAGACATTTTCATTATTCATTGTTTAGATTATTGTGTGCGCATTTCTGCTCATTGCATAAACATGCAGTCTCAATTTTTACTCTCCTAATTTTACATTTGAGCTACCTTTTTCCTCTGCATTTTCAAGATCTTGTATATTTAATAATGCCGAAATGTTCCAACTCTATACCTGTTGTAACGATATAAAATGTCTTTAGATCTACACCTTGGATTGGTATAAACGACTTGGACACTGAAGGGATTTACAAAGAAAGTTTCGAAATTAAGTACAATGTGAGTATACGATTGTTATCAAACATAAATGTATTCAAATATTCCATAAGTTCCATGTGGTACAATTAATGGATATACCTCTATGCAGCTGCATCATGGACTATACGAATCACAATAAAATATATCATGTTAGGGTATTCCGTCTTTTCGATGTTACAGGCCTACGTTCGATTTGTGCATGTATGTGACGTAAAAGCATTGTGACGTCATTTAATTCCTTTGAAAACGTCATGTATGTAACCCTGTTTCCCTGATTTTTCATGCTTGTTTCCATAGAATTTGATGACGTCACATTGCGTTGACGTCAGATACCTGCACAAACGGGAAGTAACTCTGTAATTCGAAAAGACCGAATTCATGTGTTGGTGTAAATGAAAATTATTTTTTTCTTTATATACATTCATCAGTATTTCGATGTCCTTTCACGCAGTCTCGATCTTCAATTATCAGACTTTATTTCTTAAAATCGGCATATGGGGCACTGAAATTTTTTTTCAATAGAAGATTTATTTCATAGATTAATTTATTTGAGTTTATATATACATATATAAAAAAACAAAAACAGAGACTCGAATACTAAAATTTCGCTGTATATCAATCATGGAATATAAAATACCAGTCGGTGTGGTTTCAATATCTGATTTTCAAATTTCATTTTTTTAAACAATTTTTAAACATCTTCAATATTCAAAAATTTGAAAATGTTTAATTTTTGAACCTTTTTGTATTTAATTTAATATACGCTGTATCTTAATCAAACTCAAATTGCATTTTCGTTTTTTATACTTGATACATTATCGTATTTTACATTTGATAAAGGCCAAGGTCCGAAATTTGTGAATGAATGTTTGTGTTTTTTCAACACTTCCCTCTGGAAGAAATACTTCAATCTACTCATTATAAATATTTATAGACCTTTGCGCCTTGGGCACAGAACGAGCCTGGTGATATTACTACACAGCGTTGTGTGGAACGATGGAGTAAAGATGGATTTTGGAATGATTTGACGTGTATTGAATCAAAATTGTCGATTTGTCAAAAGCGAGGTAAGTTTTATGTAGCTTGTAAAGCCAGAGGGAAAAGATGGGGGTCACTTTATCCGGCGTTTGTATGTCTGTCCGTATGTCCGGTAGATATGTCTTCACATAAATGATTACAAGACAGCTCTACCGATTTGAAGTTTTTTTTTGCAGATTAGTATATGAATTCATCTTTGTGTGAATAGGTATATTTTGTACACAGCCAATTGTGCCTCACATGAAATTCATATGCAATGAGCATCATGTTTTCACATGAAAGTTCATGTAAAATTCATATAAATTTTACATAAGATTTGGAAATGGAAAAAAGGTTCTTCCGAAATGGAAGTAACCGGATGTGACAGTTCTACCGAATTGAAGCGGAGGGTGTTGCATGCAAGCAAGAGATGCTTACTCTTCCTGGGCACCTGGTCTCACTCCCATATCGGGAGTTCGCTTCTTTTCATATGGTTGAGGTTTTTGTTTCTTTGCTTTGGTTCTTGTTTTATCATGATTTTGTATGCCTTCGTTTTCTGATTTTTTGAATTATCGATTTTGTGCTGTATACAGGGATATGGTCATTATCCATATTTGTCATTTATGTGAAAAATATTTCACATGAATTTTACATTAATTTCCTTAACATGAATTTTTCTAAGTACCTTCACAGGAAACTTAATTCATATAACATCCATGTAAAAATCTGAAACATTCCATGTAAATTTCATGTTCGTGCACGTTTCACGTAAATTTCATTTGAACTTTCATGTAAAGTTCATGTAAATTTCACACGAATTTCATATGAGGCACAATTGGCTGTGTTGAAGTAGATTCCACAAGAAGTTTATGTTTTGGCAGGCTTTTGGAATCACTGCAGTGGCATTTTGCAGTTATAGTGTACATCTTATTTCTTAGTCGAATTAATTCAGGGTAGCGTCGACGTCTTGTTCTGTTCATGTATTGTTATTGCTTTTCATACCAAGGCCAATGAATGTAATTCCCGCCTTGATTCTAATTATACGAAGAGAAAAAAAAGCTTTCAGCATCAAATTTGGTCATGCTCACTTGGATGCTAATACTTGCATCGTATGTGTAGCATGATACATGAAATCAAATATTTGAATTTGTTTAAACAGTACTAATTAGGAGGGGAGGGACAGGGTGAAAGGGAGGTAGGAGGAAGGGGGTGGGAGGAAGGAGAGAGGGAAGAGAGAAAAATGGATGGAAGTAGGCGGGAGGATGGAGAGAAGGGGGCGAGAGGAGGGACCAAGGTAGACGGGAGGGGGGAGTAAGGGTAGGGTGAAAAGGAGGGGAGGGAGGAGGGGTGGTTGGGGAGAGGTAGGGGGAGAGAGGTACTCCCTGTCCAACTCCCCACTGATATTCTTACAACTATGGTTGCTTTTATATTTTTAGGAACAATGCCAGAAACAACAACTGAATTGAGTATCCCATCCACTGGTTCAGGTAAGACGAACAAATAAGTAAGCTTAATCTTGAAAATACTATTAATTTGCTATTGCTTTTACAAAATTGGACAGTACTTTAAGAGATGAAAGATTTGTTTTACATGATTCTTTTTTACCAGATTGAAATTGATATTCAGTACAAATTTTGACTCACAGAAAAATCGACCAACAGACATATTGCTGACAGACAGAGATAACATACATGTCGGCAATTTTGTATGCGATACTCAAAACATCGATCAATTGATTGTTTATTTGTGCATCTTATTTTATGTTGATTTCAGAAACATCAACAGAAAGTACAACTGAAATAAACACATTAAAGACCAGTACAGGTGAGAAACAATGACTGTGCTTATGTAGCACTTAACATCCTCAACATGCTTATATTTATATTCCCGTAACAGGAGATTGCTGTACATTGCTGTTGACTGTTACTTTTTCTGTCTTTTTATGCCCCCGGAATTACAGATTCGGGGGCAAATAGTTTTTAGCCTGTCCGTCTGTGTGTCTGTTTGTCTGTTTGTAAGTTTGTCTAAACTGAAAACTTTAGTATTGGGCTGAACTTTTGAATGGTGAGTGATAGGACTTTCATATTTCACATGTGTATTCCTTGTGACAAGACCTTTCCATTGACACAATAACTTTTGACCTCGTGACCTTGACCTTTGACCTACTTTTCAAAAACTTTGACATTGGGCATAACTTTTGAATGGTAAGTGATAGGGCTTTCATATTTCAAATGTGTATTCCTTGTGACAAGATTTTCCGTTGATACCAAAAGTTTTGACCCTGTTACCTTGATCTTGGCCTTTGAACTACTTTTAGAAAAAATTAACAGGCATAACTTTTAAATAGTAAGTGATAGGGCGTTCATATTTTACATGTGTATTCCTTGTGAGAAGACCATGTCATTAATAGCAAAAGTTTTGACTTCATCAGCTTAACTTTGACCTTTCACATACTCGACAGAAAATGGTGTTTATACTGTCAAAGATGCTACCGGGGGCATTCGTGTTTCACAAACACAGGCTTTATTCCACATAAAACTCTCTTAATTATGGGCAATGACAGGGATCATAGATAGTGCTTTTTATTTTTACATGTATATTCCTATGACCTATCTATAGGTTCAAAATAATTACCGTACTGTCCGCACGGTCAAGGTAGATTATCTAATAGCTGTGTATTTTCCGTCTGTTTGTCCCTTTTTTTGTGAGTAAATCTCTTCACAAATCTGTAAGCTTTTTGATTGTGATTGTTGGAATCTGATGTCATGTTTTGTGTTTGACATCCTTTCACTGATATTCTTACATCTAATTCTTTTTTTTTATTTTCGAAACAATGACAGAAACAACCACTGAATTAAGTACCCTATCCACTGGTTCAGGTAAGACGAACAAAGAAGTAATCTTAATCTTGAGAATACGATTAATAGCTGATTTTCCAATAGATTCATAAGGCGGACAGACACCAGACATCACAAAATTTGGCGATATTTTCATTGTGACGTCAAAATAGAAAGCATGACAACACATCAAGGTGCGATCAGATGTGACGTCACAATTGGAAATTTTGCCAAATGATGTAATGTTTGGTGTCTGTACATATAAAATCAAGGTTTAAAACGGTCATATATATTTTCTGGAAAATGGACTATTTGTTCTTGCTTATACAACATTGGAAAGTGCTTTTAAATTAAGAGATGGAACCTTTTGAACCGGATTGAAATTGAAATACAGTACGAAAGTCTTTACTCTCACAACCAACGTTTTGACTCACACAAAAATCGACCAACAGACATATTGCTGACGAACAGAAATAATATATACATATCGGCAATTTTGTATGCGATACTCAAAACACCGATCATGTGATTGTGAATTTGTGCATCTTATTTTGTGTTGATTTCAGAAACATCAACAGAAAGTACATCTGAAATAAACACATTAAAGACCAGTACAGGTGAGAAACAATGACTATGCTTATGTAGCACTTAACATTCTCAACATGCTTATATTTATATTCCCGTAATCGGAGATTGCTGTACATTGCTGTTGGTTGTTACTTTTTCTGTCTCTTTCCATATAAAACTCTCTAAATTATGGGCAATGACAGGGCTTTTTAATTTTTACATGAATATTCCTATAACCTATCTATAGGTTTTAAAAAATACCGAATTGTCCGCACGGCTCGCTTTGGAAACTGATTAACGCGATTCATACTACTTTATAATGTAAAGATTTGAATGAAATTGATGGATTCCTATGAGTTCTAATTGTGCGCCTCTTGTTGCGGATTTATTTTTATAAACGTATGGAAAGGAATGTATCCAAAATTTTCAAAAGCAAAGAAAACATGATGGTGTGAAATGTTTCTTTGGTACAAAAATGTACTTCTAGGTACCTGGATGATATTCTTCCTATCGACAATCCTGTTTTGAAAAGTATAGAAATGTTATTTATCCACAAGAATTGATTCTAAACAAGGCAAACGTTTCAAATACAGAAACAAGATTTTTGGACCTAAATATCAAAATTGTTTCTGGAGAGATATACAAGTGTGTATGACAAAAGAGATTATTCAACATAATAAATTTCCCGTGGCTTGACGGTGAAGTTCCTAGATTACCGTCGTGTGGTATCTATATTTCACAGCTCACCCGGTATGCTAGAGCACTGTGCTGATGTTTTGGATTTTCATAGTAGTTTACAAATTACCAAGAAACTTTTAGGACAAGGTTTTCGCTTTCACAAAGTACGTAGTTAAGACTTTCTGGAAATTTTACAAAAGTTATTGTCAACTTCCTCTGCAATTTGGACCATTACAGGCAACAGAATATATTACTTTTGGTATTTCACAACCTGTATTTTATGGTGACACAATTAACAAGATAAGAAGGATCAAAGAGAGACAACATCACTATCGAAAATGCGTCAGAATAATCAAACGCCTTTTATACCGTGAATATGATCCTAATGTCACCAGACGGACACTAGGCTTGGTACTTGACCAATCTACAGTCTTGTACCAGTGCATTCTTAAAACTTGCACTCTGACTGTGACGACGGGACTTCATGACGGGCCCTGTCCAAACCTCTTTACAGAAGACAGGGCCCCGACCACCTGTCCTCTCTGGATGTCAGTGTTACTCCTCGGGTGATACATGAGCTCGCGGGGACAGAGCACGGATTGTATAACGTACGCCCTTATTTATATACATTTACATATCCATTTGTGTTGCTTGGGCCTCTGTGTTTTGCGGTCTTGTTTGTGTGTGGTCATCTGACAGTTAGGAGGTTGTTTTACACCACAATTGTACGTTCTTCGAGACGTCCGGGTAATCGGAAAAGTGGGAGGGTTGTGCGCACGTAATCAAGGATAACTATACCTTCTGCTGTTTCCGTGGCAGATGACCGTCCTTAGTCGGCAACGGTTGCCCGTTGGTCTCGTTGGTTTATGTTAAGTCCTTTGTGTTTGATGTTTCTATGACAAATATGGATTATGACCATATCCCTGTATACAGCACAAAATCGATAATTCAGAAAATCAGAAACCGAAGGCCCACAAATGTTAAACGTCTTTAAATTCAATAGCATCATTTAAAACCTGATAAATTAACAGCATGGACCAGACAAATCAGGATAAAACAGGAACCAAAGTAAACAAACAAAAACCTCCACCATATGAAAAGAAGTGAACTCCCGATATGGGAATGAGACCAGGTGCCCAGGAAGAGTAAGCATCTCCTGCTTGAGTGCAACACCCGCCGCTCATCCAGTTACTTCCATTTCGGAAGACATAGAGTACAATCTTTGGTTGGGTGGTTCAAATGGTCTATGACAGAATATCATCCACCATTCTGGAGAGTGGGACATCATGGTTATATGTTGTGCGTTGACTTT
This sequence comes from Pinctada imbricata, assembly GCA_033119305.1. Classification (NCBI taxonomy): domain Eukaryota; kingdom Metazoa; phylum Mollusca; class Bivalvia; order Pterioida; family Pteriidae; genus Pinctada; species Pinctada imbricata. The sequence continues at coordinate 22,338,930 of VSWD01000006.1, forward strand.
CCTTGTCCCTTATGAGTCTTTTTCTATGCTTGTCTGCTTTGTGTTTTTGCATTTGGTGTTTTGGGGTTTTGCTGTGGGTGCTGCGACCTGATGTTGTTGGGGATTCCCTCCTTTGTTTGATGTCATCCAGTAGATCTTTGTTAGTCATAAATTTTTGTATCAGTTATAGAATATTCATTGCACACAACAATAAATCTTTATATACAAAATAAGCTTTAGATGGGCCATTTAGATTTCCCATGCATATTTTTCCATGATGTCGTGACGATCTCCGTATGATCAATATTCATCTCGGCGTCGTCATGCTGAAATTTAACATTGAAAATGCCCCATCTGAAATTCATTTTGCCTGTGTAATATGATTGCATAACCCCTCAACCATGTAACATATACCAAAATTTACAACTGAGCCAGAGCTCTTCAATGATATGAATTTTATCTTAATGTTGGCATAACAAAGTTATCAAAGTGTCCGAAGAGAGCCGCGCGGACAGTAGAGTTATTGTATTGTAAGGTTTTAATTGAAGTTGATATTTTTATATACTCCTATTTCATGAACTTACAAGTTTTCAAATCAGGAAAAAACGTAAACAAACATAAATAAATCAATTAATCAATCAATAGATGAATAAATGAATAAACAAAAAAAAAAGATGAATAAATAAATAAATCAATAAATGAATGAATAAAAGAATAGATAAAAGGAAGTATTTCGTAAAACTGTGATGAAGAGTGTTGTTGACTTCATTATTCTATTACAGAGACATCAACAGAAAGTGCGACTACTATAAATACTTTGAGTACGAGTACAGGTAAAATATGTTTATGGAACACTAAACTCCTTACAGCAATAGTTTTAAATGTCATAATTCATATTGAGAACTCCTAAAAAAATCGATTGCATTCTCTTTTGGTAACCAGAATCTATCAATTTATGGATGATCCTTAAATCGTTTTCAGGGCTATATGCATGTCCCTTTTTTCTATATTATATAAGACGTTGAATTAGTTTGGTCTTTACACTTATTTTTACAATAAAATATTATATAATTCCAGGCAGCAAAACCTGTAAGTGTACCTGTAAGACGAACATAACGATTTCAGATGAGGAACTCACCAAAAAATTAGAGGAAATAAGAAAAGTGCTTCTTATTCCAAAAAATAGCACAAAAGGTAATTCTTAGTATCTTTATGATCTGAGTAATTAATCGAAGGAGGGAAATGTTAGACGTAAAAGATGATGAAGATTATTTTTTGAACCACGTTTAAAGTTACCACTAGTAGTGGATTACTCATGGTCAGTAATGGTAATGTTACATAAATGTTATGTCTTAAAATTCATAGCATAATTCAAAAACAATAAAGCAGCATAGACCAGGCATACACGTTTCGGGTACTTAATCCTCGTCAGTGATCCTAAATTCAAATAATGAAATATGGTAAAAAAAAAACTGTGAAAGTTATGTCCAAAAACATAGTGAATAACGTAGCATGATGGGTGGGATATGATGCTGCAGTACCCATGATAGTACACTATGAACGAAGAAATGCTATGCTAGCTTGACTATCCCAAGTATGAAAAGCAGGAAATTCGTAGTCTTCTTACATGTCTCGATAATTAACGACACGATCCGGTGCATCGAAACGTTCGGTGCCTCGATAATTAACGACAAGGTTCGCTGCTCCGATGTTGAATAGTAGATTCCATTTGGTTAAGGCTTTAATTAATTGAAGAAAATTCAGGCTAAAATGTTTTACTTGATCACGTGTTTCTTTATTGTTAGCACACCTCATATAATACATTTGATAATGCTAGTTTCATTTCAATATCATTTCAGCTTTTCTACGAACAAAAACGAGTGCATACGAAGATCGACCAGTGGCGAAGGGTCTTGGTAGTATTGGCATTGCCATCATTGTTATTGTTGTAACATTAATTGTGTGTATAGACGTTTCTTCCCTTATTGCTAAAAGAGGAAGACGATTGGATAAGGGATAGAAACAACCTAAAATCAAAAATGTTCATTTGATGACAATTTTATGAAAAATATAGAGATGATGTGTGAAGAAAGTATGTACATGCCCGATCAGCTATGTATTTGATGATACATCAGATTACAGTGTGATTTAAGCTATATATTTCATATCTAAAGCGGATTTTAGTTTATTCTTAAGAGTGGATGTTCTCTACAAATGGAGCGTTCGAAAAATTGTATGAACAGAAATCAGACAAAAAATGTTGTTCTAAAGAAAACATAAAGGTAAACAATGTAAAAGGTGGCATCACTTTGTAAACACCTTGTGAAAAAAGATTTTTGTAAATTGCGGATGAGAAGAAGAAAAATCAATGATTGATACCATGTGTTTGTAAATTTAATGTTATGTATGTTTAATCATTTCAATGTTGATTAAAAAATTAAGGCAGTTAAAACAGATATTACACTCTTATTTCAATTTCGAATCTAATCAGTATGTGACATTCAAGCAAAACCAGAATTAAGAATCCAAAAAAATCGACATACAAAAACCTAACACAATCTGTAGAGGCGCAAAAAGAAATCCCTAATGGAGATGCGATTAGGTGTCCGGGGAGAGTGAGCATCTCATGCTTGCAAGCAACAAACCGTCACTCAAGCCGCGCTAACATATCCAATGTACAAACAGATATCTCGCTGACGTCTCGTCCATTTAAAGAGTGTTGAAATTATCTCGGTAATCTTCGGCAGTGTCTCGATGGTTTCCGTGGCTTAGATAGCAGATGACATGTTGACCTTTGATATTGGAAACAAACTTTTATCATGATGTATTATGATATATTTAGGTAAAGGCACGCCGTAATTTTAACTATATAATACACTTGATATTTATTTGTACATACGATACCTTAAATATAGAATACAGGTTCAAAATGTATTCAGCAAAATCGTGGTTCAAGCTCTGCTGCATGTAATACAGAGCTACGGTCTTGACAAGAAAAGCATAGTTAATCCATTCTAAGATGTCTATTGTTAAAACGTTTTCAAATTCAATAGCATCATTTAAGAACGGATGAATTTGTAGTATGGACCAGACATACACGTTTCGATTTCGTAACTCTCATCTAAACAATGAAATATGGCGAAAGGGTGTGTTATGTCCTGAAATGTACCAAAAGACGTAGCAGGATGCCAATCGTTGCGGTGGTCCTTTTGCTGAGATAGTAAAGACACGGTACCCGTTATGAATTGCTCTGAGAATGTATTGTTATTCTCCTCAGTTATACTACATTTACCATCCAAAAGTAACTGTACAAGTATAAATTACTATATATTTAATATACATAAATCTCAATTCTTCTCTATTTTAAGTAAGACTTTATGAATGATCTATCAGAAATCATCTAGTAACTTCTTGCAAGTTAAATTTGAAATTTTATTTTCTCAAAATTTTTTCGAAAATCTTTAATTTTACCCCAAATTATAAAATTTTTCTAATGCATTATTTTGACAAATATTTTTCTGTGTGATAGACATTGATCTACTTGTTTAGATTTGAGGATCACTGACGAGGGTTAAGTACCCGAAACGTGCATGTCTGGTCCATGCTGCCGCTTCATCTGTTCTTTAATGATGCTTTTCAATTTGAAGACGTTTAACATTAGCACTTAGGTCCCTCATCACAACATTGTTCCAAACCCTGTTTTAGTAGATCAATGCACTTAATTTATGGATGGCAGTGTATTTCGGATGCTCTAGGTTGTGCGCACGTAATCCAGGATAACCACACCATTTAATACTTGCGTGACAAATGGCCGTCCAAAGTCGGCACCGGTTGCCCATTGGTCTCGACGGTTTATGTGTAGTCTTTTGTGTTTGATGTTTACATGTATTGTGTCTCTTTTCCGTCTCGTGCTGTACTCGTCTTTTGTGTTTTTGCATCGGGTGTTTTGCTGTTGATGCTGCAACGGGGTCTTGTTGGAGATCTCCTCCCTTCTTTTATCCATATATATATATCGACTTGGAGAGATACATGCATCCTTTACGATATGAAGGTATCACTAAAACGAATAAAAAATTTCTACGCAATGAATGGATCGAATTGGCGATATCGTCAAAGAAAATTTAACATTCCACCATAACTAATCGATGATGTCAATATCTTTAATTAGTGTTATCACAAAATTATTTCGCTTTTGTAAATAAATGATAATACAGCGCCCCATATATTGGCTAGTAAAAAAAGTTTTATTTCACACAGCAATTTAGATGAACATAAATATAATTATTTCAAGTTATCAGAATATTTGATAAGCGCGGATCTAGAGGAGGATTTAGAGGATAAGGACCCCCCTGGACTTTGCCAAAAAATGCTGAGTTTTCCTGTTTTGGTTTTTAACATTTCCAAAGCCATAGGCTGGTACCCCTCCCCGATAACTAGGAACCCCTAGGAAATATCTAGATCCGCCATTGTTTGTCATTACTTGTACCACTGCTGATTATATGAAACTGTAATTGATCAGTGTTTTCAGAGATTGACATATATATTCATACCACAATCAACTTCCTGTGACGGAAATATTTCCTAGAAGAAGCGAAGATATAATCAATTATGTGATGTTCATTTTTTTACAGTATAAGGGATGTATACTGAAACTGACAAAGTCTGACTATCGAATGTAAAGCAAACGACCAATTTTCTAATCAAGTGACCGACTGTTAGAACATTTTAAAAATACCGTATAACCAGAAATTTTGGCGATATACTAATTTTCGCTATATTCGCGAGGGATATCGAATCGCGAAAAATATTCTTGCGAAAAATTGTGTTTGATAGTAAATTGGTATATCCGTTTCATTTCTACATATTGTACGTGTGCCATTGTTCACTTTTTCTGATAAGACGTAAAGAGAAGTGAATTTAGTGTGTTCTCATGATAGAAATAATTAATACTTCAATAATAAAAGGTTAAGAACAGTAACATCATATGAACATATTTGTTTCTAATTTAGGAATCGCGAAAAATTGTACTCGCGAAAATAAAGACACCCTGATTTACCATTAAAACGCGAAATTTGATACTCGCGAAAATTCCTGGTTATACGGTACCATTGTCTTGTCGCAAAAAAACCCATGCATTAAAAATTTCCAGTCCCATGGTAATAATACAGTATATAACGACAGATTGTATATACAATAATGGACTTTTTCAGGGGTGAATATGGTGTGATATTTTCTTAATTTGAAAACATTGACCGAGGCGAGAGTCGAGGTCGATATTTTTCAAATTAAGAAAATATCACACCATATTCACCGAGTGAAAAGTCCACAATTGTTTTATTATATCATGTATATAGCGGACTTAATCAGTATTGATAAAGGTAGCATTTCGAAGTTGGCTTTCCTCGACTTTTCTTCAAAAAAATTTCAAGACTTAATGTAAACATAAACTGTTGATAAATTATTCTGAACGTAAAGGCACTCATTTTTTGAGTCGAATGATGATGATGACTGTTCCAAAATCCGTCGTATTCTTAGAATGGTTTTAGAAATTCAAGGGTTTTCTAGCTCAGCGTCAGCGTCCATGACGCTGTCTACATAAGAACGTCAATGGCGTCATAGATGAAAATTTCGCGCGTTTTCGATATTTCAAGGTAAACCGGTTCAAGCGAAAGTTTTCGCGGTAGTGCTATTTAATGAAATCACCCCTTACAGGTCAATATTGGGTATTATTATATAGTCAGTTTATATTTCCACTCTCATTGGCTGAGAACTGTCACGTGACGAGTCAATATCTCATCATATTGACTTGTAAGGGTTGATTTCATTAAATATCACTACCGCGAAAACTCTTGCTTCCGGTTTACCATGAAATATCGAAAACGCGCGAAATTTATATTTGTGACGTCATTAACGTCATTTCGTAAACAGCAGCATGGACCCTGAAGCTCAGCTCAAATTCTTTAATTTTGAGCCTATCTACGGATTTTGACTCTGAAACATTCTTCATTTGACTCATTGAATGAATTCCATTACGTTCAGGATAATTCAACGACAGAAAATACTGATGTTAACACGTCTTGAAACATTTTCAAAGAAAAGTCGATGTAAGCCCTTTCAAAAAGGTACCATTATTAATACTGATTAAGTCAACTATATAATAAAACAATTGTAGACTTTTCACTCGGTGAATATGGTGTGATATTTTCTGAATTTGAAAATATCACAACATATTCTCCTCGTAAAAAGTCCATAATTGTATAATTATGACTCGTCACGTGACCGTGCTTAGCCAACGAGAGTTGGAATAGAAAAAGACTATATAATGAAACAGATTTTCTCTCTATGTGGAATGGAATATCCATGGAAACGCTGGGAAAAGATATCCTTGTCTTACCCCTATGGGATAAGAAAACATTTTCACGTGCCTTTTGCCTGTTACATCAATTGTGACGTCATACACGATTGCTGCGTTAGCCGATCAAAATATGAAAAAGAATACATAAAATCTCGGTTATGAGCGCCTTTAATAAAGACAGCGGGAGAAAAATAATTTACACCCAGATGTGATCTGGGACGCGGAAATCCAACCCTCGTGTCTAGGATTTGCTTTTGTCTACGACTCGGCATGCCTCGTTTTGGTACAAGGAAATCCTGGACACTCGGGTTGGATTTTCTTGTCCCTGATCACATCTGGGGATAGATTTTATTAATCTCTCTAATTATGCTTATTGGAATGTGGCTAAATCGATTTGGTAATTTCATTTTTACTGTCACTCATAAAACAAAGGAGGGGATCTCCAACAACACCAGGTTGTAGCACCCACAGCAAAACCCCAAAACACTCAATGCAAAAACACAAAGCAGACAAGCACGGAAAGAGACGCATAAGGAACAAGGAACATCAACGCACAACATATACACATAGAGATATACACAGAGATTAAAGCGAGTAAAAAGAAAATTAATTCAAGTCGGTTTCACCTCAAATAAGTGGAGCTTTCATTATGAGACTGTTTGGCATGAAAGAAAGCTTCTATCTGATGCGTGGCATGGCATTTTGGTAATTAATCCTTCGAGCATAATGTTTAAAAGTATGTCCTTCATTTTAATTGCTGTGCGCTTCAAATTGTTAGCTGATAATATTCATAATTAATATATCGGGTCCATCAAGCGTGCTTGCTTCTTCCTAAGCCTTATTCCTTTAAGAATTCCTCCTCAAGCAAGGATATATTTGAAGTAACCTTTCCCTAAAACCGGTATCCTTAAGACCGTATACGAACGGATTAACGACATTGTTGATCAGCGGAAATCGCAGGAATATTCCGTGTGCGGCGGCACTTGCTCCACGCAAATTATTTTGAAACTCCTTGTCAGCAGCTTTTATTGCGGCTAGAACCATGAATGGCACATAAGCAACTACAAATATCACCGTTACGAAAATAAGAGTAGTGGTCGTTTTCTGAACATCAGATTGTCCCTCTGTCTTTGGATTGGAAGTGTCAATTTCTGCCTTTTTCCCTCTCCATATGTTTATGATCAAGGCAAAGTACGAAAGGCATATAATGAAAAGACTACCAACAAAAGCAATAGACAAGATACTCATTGCAGCTCTTAGAAACGTGGGGTCTGTGTTGCTTTCACCGATGATGCAAATTTCTCCAGAGTCGCCGATTATGTTCTTAGTCTGATAACCTGAAAGCAATGCAACCATCACGGATCCTGATGCAGCAAGAATATTTAATGTTATACAGCATTTAATAGCCATTTTCCCATCCAGTTGTCTGTTATGTGGATAACACACCTGACGCCAGCAGTGAATGCTTATCAGTACAATATGAAAAACGCTGCTTATGTGAATAACGAACTGTAAGTACCGAAACAATTTACACATAGGTTCCGAAAAAGGTGTGAATGGTGAACTCAAATCTGCGTTTTCCATAGGAAATATCACAGCACATGCGAACATATCAAGAACAGCTAGACTTGTCACGAAAACAATGTATGGGTTCTTTATTCTTTGTGGTTGCTTAATCTTGGCCCGAAATCGTTGAATATTTATGAGAAGAGCATGTGAATTTCCAATCAAGCCAACAATTGTTAAAACAACAGAGTACACAAAGGCAGGGACATTATAAGCTTCAATATAGTTTTCAGTTCGATTGTCAAAAATGGAAGTGTTCGATTGAACGACGCTTGAAGATATAGTAGCAATTGCATCTGTAGTGAAATCCATATTTCCTCGTCTTTCTCTTTCCAATGTTCTACAATGTAAAATGAAATGGGTATTGCATAGAATATGATTGTGAAACGTTCAAAATTAATTTCCTTCCTCACGTTTAAAAATAGGTCGCTAATTGTAGGTCATAAAGAATCCTGTATTCTTTTTACGAGCATCATCGGTTTCTCCCACTAGTATTATGCGGCGTTCAGTAAATTATATTTACTCAAATACAAAATGGATTAAGATGTTATCAACGTATTTATGATCAATACAGAATGAATCTCTCTAGAGAATATATTTTGGATGTGCGGAACTTGAAAGAAAATGTACAGTTCTACTATCGCTTGCAGGAAGAAGCCCTTTAAAGTAACGTGCACCTGATATGTATGTTTCGAATAATGAACCCTCCTGCCACTGAGATAAAAAAAACTACATTAACCATTCCAACGGTGTCCTATATTTTAAAGAGACCTGTGCACAATTTTGGTAAAAACAAAATTGAGAGATGAATAAAAGTATTTTTATTTGTTTAAACTAATGTAGTTTGACATAAATATCTACATGCTACTGATAGACAACTATTTCCTTGTGGCTGTCGAGACACTGATTCTTTTAAGTGAGCTTTTGGCATAGCGCGCCATCTGTCGTCCGTTTGTCCGTCCGTCCCTCGTCCGTCCGCCATGAAGTTTTAACATTTTCGACATCTCCTCTGCAACCGCTGCACAGAATTTCTCAAAACCTTACAGCAGCAAGAACTCAGTGATCCTCTACCAAGTTTGTGTTTTTCGTGACGATCGATCAACAAATATGGCCGCCGAGGGCTATGATTGACTGACAAATTGTTGACTTCTCCTCTGCAACCGCTGCACAGAATTTCACTTAACCTTACAGGAAGCAAGTACCCGATCCCCTACATTTGTACAGCATGACCACCCAGAGCTCACCCAGCGGAACTAACTTACAAGACGACGACATAGTTAAGTTGTTCAGATATGGAGTTGAAATGAACTAGCTGCCTATGATAAAATTCACCCTTGGAACAGCGTTGGAAACAACAGCTTAAAGTAACGTACCACCGCTTGATATACTGTATTTTCTCTTTCTTACGACAGAAAACGATGTAGAAGAGCGCAGCAACGTGAGAAATCCAATGATGATAGAGACCAGAAAGTTTAACTTCTCACAAAGTGGAATGTCTCCTGACTATAAAATAACGACTATAAATTAAACTTCGGAACGTCACATTTTTCTTCTCCGAGGAAGAGGGATATTTCTAGATCCTGGGATACCTTTCTTCAATTATTCACTTTAATGAGATATTCTAATAAGAACATTATACATACTATAATTTTGGAATGATTTTTCGCAAATGCTAGGAAATCCAATCAAGAAATTATCAAAAACGTATTTACTACACATACATTGTATACTTTGTAGTTAAATGTTGTCAAGTTCTTACCAAAAAGTAGAATTGGCTTCACCCGTACATCAGAAGATTGTGTTTCTATCATAGATGGAGTCACTAAGATAAAATACAGTAGAATTTCTAGGAAATAATGCTTGATGAGATCAAGGAAGTTCATGGTACCGACTTTTGATTTTATCTATTTGATATAAATACATGTACGCATGTTTATTGAAAATGTATTTATGTGGTGCACGAATAATAAACTTAAACGCATGTATACCAAAACCATATTTGATCGATCTCCTCCGCATAGCACACTTCAGAAATCGGAAAATCATGTTTTTGTCAACAGTTTCTTTAAACAGTCGTTTAAAAAAACTATTGACAAAAACGGAAAATCATGTTTTTATTTCAACAGTTTATTTAACATGCTATGGCGACATGGTCGCCATACATGTCGCCATAGCACTTTCTATATAGACATAACATCAGTCAGTGCATGATTTGTGAATATTATTTCAGTTTCGTGCGTAAACATTGACGGCGGGTGCGGCTAGCCGAACAGAGGATGCTTACTCCTCCCGTGCATCTGATCCCACCTCTAGTTGCTAGGCGTCCGTCGATGCTCAATTTGATGATTTATTGTGAGTGCTGTTGAGATTTTTCGTCAAGGTCTTATTGGTCTCTTTCATGCTCGCGGACTTCCAACTTAGGACATCGCATTTCGAAGGGACTTTGTCACAAACGCAAAATATGAATTCTATTCCTATGAACTTAGAGTACTCTGCGTGAAGAATTTATTTGTTTTCATTTGTATTAGTACATATTTAAACTTGTCCATTGTTATTTCGTCCATGTGTGTTCTGATTTAACGTAACGGTTTCTAATCGCGCCTGATTTCTTTTATATGACCCCTAAAGTGCGAAGTCCGGAGTGCGAAGTCCGTAGTACGTTAACTTGAAAAATGTCCATTTAACTCATTGAAAGTGTTTCTGTAAGATGTACACTTTTTGGTATAACTAGATTTCTCGTAACTTTTAGAATAATTATCAATACGTAAATATATGTTCTGTCGTTATATTACGGTGCAACATATTCACATTTTAACAGTTAATTGTTGCATCAGTGATGCTCTTGGACGAAAGAGAGGAAAGATTGTTGTCTTGTTTTTGTGGTCACATCATAATTAGGATGCTTCTCATAAGAATAATTGTGCGTTTTCGAGACCTTTTGTAAATCAAATCGGTGGTCACAACCCGCCGTACGTGCATGCACATGCTTTCTACATGCAAACGTAGGCAATCCTTGGGCATCCGTATGGTAGTCTGTGCGTTGTCAGTATGTGTTCCGTACGGCATTCTCTCAGACAGGACGTAGCAGTTTTAGTGCATACAGAACTTTCGCTGCGTCCTGTCTGCGTTCTGTCTACGAATTCAAGAAGAAGTACGACTTGCACGTTGTAAGTACGTTACAAGTACATGCAACGCACCATCGACGCAAGGAAGTGAGGACTCCGTTCGTTAGCAGTACGTGTAAATTCGACATCCTTAAGCCCCGGTCACACTGAATTCCACGTCCAAATCACGTTCAAAAATCTGCTGGACGTGGTCGTACGTGGTATTTTTTACCATGGTTATGCTTTGTACGGGGTATGACCGCCGGCGGCTGTTCCACTGCTAAAACACTACCTAAGCACGGCTTACCACGTCCAAACGCGTCTAAAGGCTAAGAGCGTTCGTGATAAGACGCTGTACACACGCTATCACCCGTGATGCCGACGCGGAACACCCGTCGAATGACCGTGCTTTGGCCGTGACAGACCGCTTAAGCTTTCCCGTCTTCTCCAAGTTTTAATCACTGATTATAACGTTTATTTCGCGTGTGTTGCACGTCTTTACAACGTTCTACGTCCGTGGTTGTCCGCGGAATAAAATTTTGAGCAGTTCAAAACTTCTTTCCGCGTCCAAAGCCGTTCAGATTTTTTACCGCGTCCTTCCACGTCTACAAATCGTCTGTATCGCGTCTTAAAAGCTGACAACAACGTCTGTTTCACGGGCGACCTTTTTGGACGTGTTTTGGCCGTGATAAAGCCGTAAAGCGCAGTGTGACCGGGCCTATACAATAACATTGGAGACGTACTGAGAAAGTTACACGCAAGTCGTAAGTACGTACAATGCACGTACTTTTTAGCGCGACATACAATGCATGTATCCACATATATAACCGTGCCTGCGATGTGCGTTAACGCACTTCTTCCGTACTCTTGCCACTTCCTTCCTTGAGTCATCAGAAAAACGCATGTAGGCTCCACAAACACGCACGACGGGTTGTGACCAGGGCTTAACCGCATATGGGAGGGTTGTGCGAACGCAATCCAAATAACCACACAATTTCCAACAAATTTTGCATATGACTAAGTATGTACCCATAACTCGTCTTGTTGCTTTATGTGCAGTCTTATGCTTTTAATGCTTTGGTGTCGTATTTGTTTTATTTTTCTTTTCATGATTATCTACTCTCTGTTTAAATGGGGTGATTCGACGTGTTTTTGTTTGTACTACAGCCTATTCTTAATTATGATCCTCTTATTTGTTTTATAACCAGACATACGTTTTATATACGTCATTTCCACTGTTATTTTGCCATGACGTTTGTGACGTTTAACACTGAGCCGATGCATAAGATCGAACATCCTGTATGATGTTTTTTTTAATTCCTAGTATCTTTTTTGGTCAGATACTGGATACGCTGGTGGCTTAACATTGTTAACGGCTGAGATCATCAATGGGGGGGGGGGGGTCTTTGATCGCTACGAGATCTTATAAAACCATATGCGATCCCTCTTTCCAAAAGGATCAGTGACATTATGGATTGTGATTGAATTGCTGTCAACATCACCGAACAAGACACCTTTACCTGATATGCTCATCATTAATATACATTTAAAGGACAATCACTGAAGTTTCCATGGAACTGTTGAGACGGATATTGCATGGAAACGAGAGACGTTGACTCTCCCCGGGCACCTGGTCTCACCTCAGAATAGTGTTTAGTCCGGGGTTCGCAGCTGTTCCAATGAAAATTCTAATGATTTTGCCTTACTTTTTCGAATTTGAGTTGTTTTTAAGTGATGGGTACTTCTTTGATGTTTCATAGTTACTGTAAATGGGGAAATAATTGAGGTGGTTTTAATTTCGCTATGTTCACGGTTTTTGAATTTTCCGCGAATATCAAACCACCTTCAATTTGAATGAAATCTAACAGTCTTGCTTGAACATCGAATTTCTCGTAATAAATCTATTTTGCAAATAGATTTTTTATTGTCGTATTTTATTATCAGAAAAGTTAAAAACATTTAAAGTTAACAAAGCAATATACCCTAAAACTCTGTCAAACAGGCCGTTCGAGCCATTTCCTTCTCTGTAACGTCAAAGTAGACCGGAAGTTTAGAAAAAGATACAGAGAGGGGATTTCCATATCTTGAGTCTAATTTCTTTTTGTTATATATTCTTTCCTATGATACTGTCCATATTCTTTGTTCAGGAATTGTGAAAGAATCGATCTACAAATACATTTACAGAACCACACTTGGTCAGAAAATTGGTATTAATGATATACATCTTCGGTAAAAGTGGCATTTTTTAACTCTAGTGGTCCAATGTTGTAGAATACTTTTCCATTTTCCATTGATTTCTATAGAAAAACGCATATTTTAACCTAAAATATTGTACTTGTCTACTCTGTGTTTGCCTGTCCAGTCTTGTGTTATGCTTGTATACTCTGTGTTGCCCTTGTCCACTGTGTTGTAATTGTCTATTTTGTGTTGTACTTGTCTACCCTGTGTTGTACCTGTCCACTCTTGTGTTGTGTTTGTCTACTCTGTGTTGTCCTTATCTACTCTGTGTTGAGCTTATCTACCCTGTGTTGTGCATGTCTACTCTGTGTTGTGCTTGTCTACTCTGTATTATGCTTGTCTACTGTGTTGTGCTTGTTTACTCTTTGTTGTGCTTGTCTACCTTGTGTTGTGCTTTTCTACTCTGTGTTGAGCTTGTCTACCCTGTGTTGAGCATTTCTACCCTGTATTGTGCATGTCTACTCTGTGTTGTGCTTGTCTACTCTGTGTTGTGCTAGTCTACTCTATGTTGTGCTTGTCTTCTCTGTGTTGTGTTTGTCCACACTGTGTTGTGCTTGTATACCTTGTGTTTTCACGTTTTGGTGAGTCATTGTTTTAGTCCTTTGGTGTCTCTTGGTCTGCTTTTCTACTGGGTATTTTTGAATGTGTGTGTCGGTGTTTTAATGTGGGTGCTTGCAATGATTGCATTGGTGACCCACTTCTTTTTCTTTATGTATGATTTTGTTTGTTTGTTTGTTTGTTTGTTTTTTTTTTTGCTTGCTTTTATAAGATTTGAAATTGTCGAAATGTCACAAAGCAAGTGTTCGTAATTTTAAATAAATCCTTTTAGAAGACGCACTTTAAAAGGAGTCCTACCCATGTATCGACTTGTCAATCATAATTGACATTGCCGAAATTGTTCTTCACAGTTACGGATACATTTTCCCGAAGAACTAAATTTACTAGACTTAGTACTAAAGGGAATCGCAGTAGGAATATAAATATTTCCAATTGTAGTTAAATGTATGAAGCAAAATATAAAGGCTTAGATACATAACACAAAGGTACACAAAAAGGTCAGGCAAACGTAATATGCGTTCCGCCAACGATGATCATATTCTAAGAATATCCCCTTAACAACATGTGTAATAAGAATTTCCGACAGTTTAACAGTAAATTATTTTGATTGTTGAAGAAGCATCCTCCGTTGTTATGATCAATTAAGGGGACTTGCCTCATCTTTGCTCTTTGTCTCTTTCCTCCTCAGGCAAGGATAAATTTGCAGTAACTTTTCCCTAAAGCCGGGGTCCTTGAGACCATATACGAACGGGTTAACGACATTATTGATTAAAGGAAACCGCAGGAAAATTCCGTGTGCAGCGGCGCTTGCTCCTTGCAAATTATTCTGAAACTCCCTGTCAACAGCCTTTATTGCAGCCAGAATCATAAATGGCACGTAAGCAACTACAAATATTACAGTCAAAATAATAAGTGTTGCAGTTGTTTTCTGAAGGTCGCGCTTTCTGTCAGTATTTCCTTCAGAATTGTCAATATTTGCATTTTTACCTGTCCATTTGTTGATAAGCAATGCAATATAAGATAAGCAGATGATGAATAGACTGCCAACAAATCCAAACGATAAAATACCCATTGCAGCTCTAAGAAACGTTGGTTCTGCGTTTCTTTCGCCGATGATGCAAATGTCTCCTGTTTCTCCATCTATGATCTTCGTCTTATGGCCCGACAGAAATCTCAGCATCACAGAGACAGATAAAGCAAGTACATCAAAAGCTAAACAGCATTTGATAGCAAGTTTCCCATTCAGTTGCCGTTTACGTGGATAACATACCTGGCGCCAGCAGTGGATGCTTATCAGTACAATGTGGAAAACGCTGCTTATGTGGATAACAAATTGTAAATACCGAAAAAATTTACACATAGGATCTGAAAATGGTGTGAATGGTGAGCTCAAATCCGCGTTTTCCATCGGTAAAACCACTGCACAAGCGAACATGTCGAGAATTGATAGACTCAAAACGAATACAATGTAGGGATTTCGAATGCCTCTTTGCTGCTTAATCTGATAGCGAAATCGTTGTACATTTATAAACAGAGCATGTGAGTTTCCAACCACCCCAATAACAGTTAGCACTACAGTGTATACAAAGGCAGGCACGTTATATGATTCAATACCGGTATATCTTTCAGTTCTATTGTTGAAGAAAGAAGTGTTCGATTCAACGACGCTTGATGTAAGACTAGTAGTCGTTGAAAATTCCATTACAATGACTTTCTTCTTGAATTCCTAGAATAGAAAGAATACTATCAGTCTACTACTTGTACACATGACATATTTTTCGTTCATTTTGCCGTACATCATGCAATCCGCATCGCGAGTGTTACAATGGCGCTGTAGTTCTGTCTTTAGCTGACCCTTAGGTGTCAATCCAAGGTTGCTCTTCATAAATTGTTAAATATAAGGATGTCCTCACTTTTGGACATTTGTTGAAAAGCGTTTTAGTGTAGTTAAGTTAATACAAAAGAATATACCAGAATACTCAAACTTTAAGTTGTATTTCTCTGTACAGAATTACAAAAGATGTACATGTAATTTTTTTTTCAAATTCATAGCATTATTTAACATTTTAAGAACAGATGAAATGGCAGCATGGACCAGACATGCACGTTACGGGTACTTAATTAAATCTTGTCAGTGATCATCAATCCAAACAATGAAATATGACCAAAGACTGCGAAAGTTATGTCCAAAAAATGCCGAAAGACATAGCAGAATGGATGGGATATTGTACTGCAGGGCCCACTTTTAAGAAATTTCGAGAAAATTTTCTGAACAGAAATTCTCAAATGCGTTTGAAAAAAGGATAAACCGAAGTTGATCGGACTTTACTGTACATCTACCCCCAGGGACTACTGGTCCACCAGCAGTGACACTCGCCAAGTGGTACAAACGTTACGTTTTCAAATTCATAACATCATGTTAGAACATGTATATTTGCATCATAAACCAGAAATGCACATTTCGAGTACACATGTTCTAGCTTATTCACTATCAAACGCATTCATGAAGTTTTCAATCTAAAATAAGCGAAACACCCCTACCTTATAAACTTGTTATTTGCTTCATGCAATGGAACTGTAGGAAATGATAATAACAGCATAGATAGGGGAATCTATTATGCAATTATCAATAAACGATCCTTTATAAGATCAAGGAAGTTTATAAAATGTACATGCTTGTATATAACGAAAGTACAGGCGTAGTGCGTGACGGAAACATTCACTTGTGGCCACTCAAAAATGTTTTATTCTAAACCATGCACCAGCTTTTAAAGCAGCAAATGATTACACATTTACATGTGAAAAGTACTGTAAACGTGGATTTTTCGCGTCGGGGTAATTTTCGCTTTTTCTGCAAATAGATGAACTTCGCGAAAATTTTCCCCACGCAAAAATATCACCACTGCATTCCTACAACGGGAAAGACATTTTATCGCGAACTTTTCCCCCACGCGTACCGTCATGATGTTATAATCGCAAAGTTTCCCCCCAGCGAAAATAACCACGTTTACAGAATAAGACATAGGTCGAAAGCTTAAAAAAGAATTACCTTCAGCACAGAGAAATCTTCACCATGCTCCCTATAACTTTCAACATCAGCTAGAATTGAAAATTTCTCCTCTCCATCTTTGGCTTAGAAACTGGAAAAAAAAACGAGGGTTTTCTGGAAAGTTCTAGGACAAGGTATGTTATTCAGTTTAGAATGAAGAAAATATCATTAGACAAAATATCTTAAATAGATGTAAAAATAAGACTTTTTCACCTAAAACCATTTATTTTTTATTTGCAAAAGCAAATTTAAAAGGATAAGAATGAAAGATGGTTGTGTGACATGGAACAACCGTGACGTAATCATTACATATAACACATACTCGCTAAAGAAAAATGGTTTTATATATGTCACTACTTGCGGGACCACTGTGCCGAAAACTCACTTATTACTTAATCTTTAGATACGATTTTTATAAGATTATATATGTACAACAATTGAAATTTCCCGAGATGAAACTATTGAAAGGAAAGTGCATGTTGTATTTCAGCATGTAAACTCTCTTGACTTCACAATACATAAACTCTAAAGAAATATGCTGCTATTCTAACCTACAAACTGAACCTGCGAATAAAAAAAAGGTAAAGATAGGGTTTATAGTCTCATAAGCCTCACGCGACTTCTACAATTATCTCCCTGGCGAGACCTGTACAATCCAGAGCATTCTCAACTCCCTTGGGAGTATACAAGCAGAACTGCCGTTTAAACGCTAATTAATGCTTTTCATTCACATGACAAGCTCGTCTCATTTGTCAGGTACCCGATTTACTTCTGAGTGGAGAGAGTGTAACGTAGTGTAAAGTAACTTGCCCAACGTTACAATGGTTTTGCTATGTCCGGCGACGGTGAGATTCGAACCCTCGACCTATGGATCCGTAGACCACCGCGCTAACCACTACGCCACCAGCACTACGATTACCTTAATCTTAACGTCATCTTTTTATCTGGAAAGCGCGATAATTTAAAAAAAAACTCGAATCATTTAATATCACTGCTATCTTTAAGAAGCAATGATTCTGATTTGCCTAGAATTTTTGTTGATCCCTGCATCAACAGAAACCGGAAGTACGCGCTAACCAACGTCATAAAAACGTAATTAGCAATACAATTACAAAGCTGCAAATAAACGTTCAAAAGCTGCAAAATTAAATGATTAGTGATCAATGCAGAAATTGATACATCTTGCGCTACGCGCACGATGTAGTTTTCCCTCAATCTTTGGTAATGATATCTCGATCAACCAAAAAAAGTACTACAATGATTCCAACACTCGGTTGCAGCACCCACAGCAAAACTCCAAAACACCATAAGCAAAAAAAAAAAAAAAAATCAGAAATGACATCCACAGAAAGAGACGCAAAAGAACTCACATCATAGAATCGTGAAACACAAAATACCACACATAAACCAAAGAGACCAATGGGCAACCGGTTCCGACTTTGGACGGCCATCTGCCACGCAAGTAGCAGACGGTGTGGTTATCCTTGATTATGTGCGCACAACCCTCCCACTGTTCCGATTACCCATGCAGAGATCTCGAAGAACGTACAATTGTGGTGTAAAACAACCTCCTCATCGTTAGATGACCACACACAAACAAGTCGGCAAAACGCAGGGGCCAAAGCAGCAAAGGTGAATATGTAAATGGATATAAAAAGAGGGCGTATACGTAATACAGTCTGCCGGCTGTAACGAGCTAATGTATGTTAATTATCACCCAAGGAGCCCGACTGACATTCAGAGAGGACAGAAGGTCGGGCCCTGCCATCTCTAAAGATGTTTGGACAGGGCCCATCATGGAGTCCTGTAGTCACAGTCAGTCAGAGTGCAAGTCTTACGAATGCGCTGGTACAAGCCTGTAGATTGGTCCAGCTCCAAGCCTAGTGCCCGTCTGGTGACATTAGGATCATATCCACGGTATAAAATGCGTTTGTTGATCCTGACGCATTTTCAATGGTTATGGTATAAAGAATAAATATCATAATTTGTGTTTTGTTATTGGTATGCAACCCACAGCAAGGAAAGGAGGAGATCTCCAACAACACTCGGTTGCAGCACCCACAGCAAAACTCCAAAACACCATACGCAAAAAAAAAAAAAAAATCAGAAATGACATCCACAGAAAGAGACGCAAAAGAACTCACATCATAGAATCGTGAAACACAAAATACCACACATAAACCAAAATAAACCAAACCAAATTTAATTTTGTGAAACACAAAATACCACACATAAACCAAAAACAATTCACATCATCATGTTTTCTTTGCTTTTCAAGATTTTGGATAACTTCCTTTTCATACGTGTATAAAAGTAATCTGCAACAAGAGGCACACAATATAAACTTGATCCTTTTTATTTTTCTATTTTGTTAATCATATCACCATAACATGCAGGTCGTGAAAAGTAACTAAAAGTAATATACTCTGTTGCTTGTATGGGTCCGAATTTCAAAAGAAGTTGAAAATATATTTTTTTTAATTTCCAGAAAGTCTGAACTAGTTTGTGAAAGCGAAAACCTTGACCTAAAAGTGCCCTCGTAATTTGTAAATTTCTACGATGAAAATCGAAAACATCTGTACATGCTCTAGCATACCGGATGAGCTGTGAAATATATATACCGTATGACGGTAATCTAGGAACATCATCGTCAAGCCACGGAAAATTTATTACGTTGAATCCAAAATCATCTATATTGTCATACACACTTGTTTTGATCAATCCATTAACAATTTTGATATTTAGGTCCAAAAACGTTGTTTCTGTGTTTGTAACGTTTGCCTTGTTTAGAGTCAATTCTTGTTGATAAATAACATTTTTATACTTTTCAAAAACAGGATTGTCGATAGTAAGAATATCATTCAGGTACCTAGAAGTACCAATCAAACATTTCACATCATCATGTTTTCTTTGCTTTTCAAGTCAAGATTTTGGATAACTTCCTTTTCATACGTGTATAAAAGTAATCTGCAACAAGAGGCACACAATTGTTACCCATAGGGATCCCTACAACTTGAGCGTAGAGATTCTCTCCGAGTGCATTGAAATGAGTTAACGCGGAATACAAGTACGATAAATGTACTTGCTGTGTGTTGCATACCAGTAACAAAACACAATTTAATTAAGAAATAATTTACATTACTATAGTAGATTCCCCATGTTAAACGCCCATTAAGCAACTACAATCATCATCAAATATTTTGGTTTGCTATTGTGTCGTCACGTTCAAGTTTTGATCGGAAATGCTGTCATTACATTTTCTGAGTACCCCACTTTTATGTATTCAAAGTTCATAAACTGATAATATTAATTAACCAATCGATATAGTATTATAGTAAATTATAGTAAAAGTGTAAGTAAGGTTACTGTAGTAATTTGACATCGGCTTCAGTAAGGATTTCACTCCAAAATCAAAAAAAAAAAACTTTTCCGTTCGGAAAATTTTCAGACAGCCTTCGTACATGTACATAATGTGCTATATTTATAAAAAATACACAACCTGTACAAACAACGCTTATTAGTGCATCACATGAAAAATCCTTGGAATTCCATTGGTTGAGCACGCGGGGACTATGATCGAGAGAATAGTGCCCGGCGACTATTGCTTTTTGCTATACGTAGTTACGTCGCTTTGAGAGTCACGCGCTGTACAAATAAAGTAGGTGTCGCCACTTCCTTGTGAAACGCTTGCAGTGTAAAATCTGAATAGCTAGGTCGGTGGATTAAAAAAAAACAATGTGTAGTGGCCACTTGGTACCCGCGTCAGAGTCAAGATTTTGGGAGGAGAACATATCTTTTAGTCGAAAATCACTGAAAATATGAAAAAAAATTATAATTTTTATGTCATTGTGGATTATTTTAAATATATGAACGTGTGAATCGGCCCTAAATACAAGCGGACGCTCTTGATTAATTCAAGTTCAAGTTCTTTATTTACCGTAAGCCACACAGCTCATAGGTTACACAATATATACAATATATATACAATAATTAACTAATTAATGCGAAACATGCTACAAGCGTGCTTCGTACACTTTTTATCATGTTTGAGCCTCCATTTAAACTGATGACGGAGGGTTTGAACACCAAAATGGTGGCGGCATTCTTTGTTTTCTCGCTTCCTAGGAAAAGTACAGTGACTGTCTTAACTCCTTTAAAACATTTCATTTTGATACTTTGATTCATATACGCATTTGAGTATCCTGATGACGTTTGAATAATATCCGGCGTCATTTGAAGAAATTATTATGGCGATTTTCGAAATGTTTTATCCATGAGCAAACCACGACGTCATTTCGTAAAAAAAGGCGTCACAAACCTTCGCATTCAAAATGCAATAAAATAATTATATTATTACTTAACGTATTGCATTGAAACTTAGCATGTATAAAATAGAAAATTCAATCTTCATTGCAGTGTATTCGTTGACAAATTTACGTTACAGGAAAGCGGATGTCACTTCATTGAAAATGGACGATTTTGGAAGAAAAAAATGGAAAATATAAAGCATTGTAATATTGTAATCCTAAATTCAATTTTTCCCATTTAATCATGAAATCATCTCTGGACATTCTTGTTAATTTTGATAGTTTTAGACAAAGATTCATCCACAGGATTCCTAATTATTAACTAGCAACTACGATAATTGGCTCGAAATTGCAATTATTTTAGCGACAGTGTCATCTTTTATTCAAGTATCCTGCCTGTGTTTATAACACAATTCATCTTACCTTTTCCATAGGTAAGTGCAATATGTATTTGTGGATATTTTGGAAGTTAAATCAAAATTAATTTCCAATAGCTTTACGAGAACTGGAATGACACTTTCAATATCATGACGTCATCAAGAAATTCACAAAAACGTCGATTAATGCATATTTCAAAATCTCGTAGAAAAATTTCCTGTGGATAGAATCAAATGTAAGTTTGTATAGTCATGGACAGACAAGAAATATATAATTTCAGAAATTTTTAGAAAAATTGAATTTGGCGTCCAAGTGTTCAATACCTCCTTAATTGCCTTCAGAGAACGAAGTCGTTGTAGTTTGAGCTTACTTTGGAATAGTGCATCAATAGAAGATACACTATTTAATTGCCCTTTTAAAGGTTTTTAAAGAAATAGGTATTAACTTGAATCAAGGACTTATCTGTTTATAAGTCCTTGCTTGAATTAATTGTGTATGATTTTACGACTTCAAATGCACATAAGAATCTATACTGCAAAAATAAAATTGAAAATATTAAGTAAGACCTTCCAGAAATGTTCTGAAGGCGTGAAATCAATCTAAATCATGATACAAGGACTTACTCAGTCTCTTTATACAGTTCAACAACAAGACGGAATTTCTGTTGTTTGTGTGTCCGGGAATCCCGTATTTTGATTTTACGTTGTACGAGCGAGATCCGTTTTGACGAAACTGGCCCACGTGCTTGTTGTTTACCCCGGGAAATTTGCACTGGTTGACCAACCTTGACCCGTTGAATTGTTCGCTCAGTCATTGAACTTTTAGCTGTTTATAGCTGTTATAGTATCAGTAAAAGTAAAAGTATCAGGTCTGTGAGTGTGAGTAGTCTTTCATTTAATTTTAAGTTTGTTTAAAAATTACATTTTATCACTGATTCTCAGGAATAAGGTGCAAATGGAAGATAGAACAAGACGAAAAATTATTTTTGGAGTTAAGCATATCTGTTGTGCTCATACAATTGATACAATATAACTGGTACTATATCGAAAAAATCAGTAACACCACTCTAGAATTTATATGAGAACATTGCTTTATAATATAGGGTATTATTCATCTAATTTTCAACATGATATCTACGTAACAGTTTTGTTTACGCTCATTTTTTTTCCATTAGCGTTGACTAGATCCGAATAAATTCAATTTATATTTTCAGATATAGGTCATATATGTATTTTGTAAACTTGGCTCATCGTCTACTTTGTTGTTTGTTTGATTTTACCACTTGATAAGCAATCATTACTTTGGAACAAATTTTATGGCCTGAAACAGCGTTATCTTCTCTTTTCCCCTAAATAAATATCTTAAGGACAAAAGCTTTCTTTATGACTTTTTTGTTTAGCAAGCATATCAATGAAAATATATGAAAAAGTTAATAAAGTATCCTAGTATTAAAATTCGCAAAATGAAGTGTACAGTTGGTACATAGGAAAACGTCACGTAAGTATCAATTATTACAACAGCCTCTTGATTTTAGAAATACTTGCAACATTTGAGTTTGTTTGTCAACTCTGACTGCACTTGACAGTGCCGGTGACGGTGAAACACAAAAATTAGCATATTATGCTCATAATCAATATTTTACACAATGGTGAAAACTGTTACGTATGTATCATTTCATTCGCTATTATCATATTTGCTGGTCGAAAACATCTCTACTTAATTTCGTACATGATTCTTAAATGCAAAAATTGTCTTTTATTCTCCTATACGGCATTTCTAGAGGATCATTGGTACTTTACACTTTTCAAGCCTAATCAAATTTAAGCAAGAGAAGTCGAAATAGTGTGAAATTTACGTCTGATGCCGTATGTATAAGCTAGATATTACAAAATCTTTAACTCATTTGAACCAAAATCTTAGACTCGTTCTCTCTATCTCTCTTTATGGCATTTCTACATAATTCTCTGTCTTTTGACTACTGTAAAAAGCATCTAAAATTAATGAAAGAGCATAAGAACT
The DNA here is from genome assembly GCA_033119305.1 of Pinctada imbricata. Lineage (NCBI taxonomy): Eukaryota > Metazoa > Mollusca > Bivalvia > Pterioida > Pteriidae > Pinctada > Pinctada imbricata. The sequence goes on from VSWD01000006.1 coordinate 22,362,483, forward strand.
GATCGATACATACGTAACAATCAACTACCCAGGATTTGGTAAGATATTTGAAAGCTATCAATCATGCATCTACGGATTTGTCTGTCAAATTCTACTTTATTTTCATCATGACATTTATAAACTCTGTTAGCTACATATCAATTTAAAAAAAATCATGTTAAAAAAAAAATATTAGTTGTAATTCAGTTATAGATATATCTATATTTCAAATGAATAAGGGAAATTAAAAAAGAAATGGCGCGGTATCAATTATGCAGTCTGTAAAATTATATATACCTTCGAAAAAAGAAACAAGCTGTTGTTCTGTTGAATCCAACTCGACTGAAACTTGAGCTGAGCCAAGTTAGATACATACGTAACGGCATGTTACGTAGGTATCATGATGTTTTATCGTATTTTGTGTTTACTTACTAATGTGAGTATGTATACATTATGTTTACCTTTACAGGTATGAATATGTATTATAGGATGACATACTATTCGATGAAATATCGTATAGAAATAAACATAAGCCAGCTCCCTTTTAAAGCACAATCTACAAAACAACCATTGAATCAGTACAACAGCTGTAGTCTTTGAATCTTCCCTGCAATCAGCTTCTAAGGTCATAATCCAATGTGTACTAACAAACGATACCCATAATTGGGTATGACGAACATTAAATCATTAAATCTATGACATTCGCGTTATGTATGTATCCGTTACGTAGGTATTATTCAAGTATTTGATCAAGCAGTATATACTTGTAAAGAAACAAAACCATAAGATATTCGGTAATATCAAGTCTTCCATTGTAAAGCAACGATATGCTAAAGGCACTATTTCATGGTGTCTGCATTGAATGATTTAAGTAAGAGTAACGTAAGTATCGCCTAAAAAGCAACCAACCACTGTTATGAATGTAAATGCGACTTTTCTTTACAAAACATGAAAAATTATAAAAAGCTTCAGAATAATATGTAATTGTACCCTTTCCCCTTATTTTAAATGTATACACGTCATGTTTATGCCCAACTATGTGCTATATAAAACGGTTATTGTATTGTTGTTACGTAGGTATCAGTACATCGGCGACATGTTATTTTATGAATAAAAAAGAACAAGAACCAACTTGAGTGCTATAGTGTCGTCGATGATTTGGAGGACGGTGCTGCAATGGAGACATATGAATGCACATTGTAGACTAACTTAACATATACGTAAAGAAAATTTATGTACTTCACGTTGGTAATTGCCGGCGACAGTAACGTATGTATCGTTTTTGCTATTTTGGAGCTTAGTATCTCATTAAGTTATATGTCTTTCGCAAATGATGGTAACAGATTTTGATACATCTAGGTAGGCTTTTGAAACAATTATAGTAATTTTGTACTTCTTTCTTTTATTTCTCTATAAATCACACGGCGACATGTTATTTATCGAATTGCACATTATTCCTGAGAATCAGTGTTATGAATACTTTTGAAAAGGGAGGGCGGTCGGAGAGATGGGATGGTGCTGAACATTTCATTTGCATACACTTGAATAGTATGGGTAGAAGTAGACATGCATTACATTGAACTTTAAAATCAGCTTGGTCTGATAAAAGGTCCTTAAAATTAATTTGACTGATCAAAGTCTCAGTTTCACCTGAGTTCAGTTGGTCTGTATTAACCACCTTTAGGTAGGTGCACCTAACAGCTGCTAGTAGGTAAGATGCGCGTCATAAAAAATAAAATAAAAACTTTCTAAAAAGTATGGGAAGTGTGCCTCAACTGCCAGACGGTCCTCTTCTACAGTCTGTACCTCTGGAGATCTTTAGAAAGATCCTGCCACTATGTACACGGTAACACAGGTATCTCGAAATTCGCTTAATATATGTACACTTTTCAGTATTTAATTGCATCGAATGAACTACGTTGGCATGCGTGATGTCCATTAAATAATATCCATAATGACATCCTTTGAAAGATTTTCCCACATTCCTTTCCTGAAGTAATATGTCATGACTCTAGACAGTTCACATAGATATTTCTTGCGGTATGATAGAAGAGCACCGCACTCCAAGAGAATGTGTTGGTAATTTTCAACAGATGATTGAGAGAGTTGACATGTTGGATCAATAGTATTTTGATTAAATCTACTCAGCTTAGACTGCACCATATGTATGTACCAGTAAGGAAGCGTGCTTTTGTTATCGCTCTACGTGTATCGCGCACGTTGCTATCCACTGTGAGCCGTAGCGGGTGGATTGATCCAATGCACAGGGCATCTCTGTGGAGATACAAGAGTGTAGACTTCGTGGAGCATTCCTCCTTAAGTTTTTTGTTCCAGGATGTGTTAATTGATAGGACACAGAAGCTTTCCAAGAATCCCTTGATGGCATGTTTACCAATAGGTCTTTGATACTTTTAAGGTTGTATGGCAACAAAATGTCCCGTACATAGACAACCCAGCTTTTTCTCGAGTGGCTTTTTACTGATAGTTGGCGAGTCAAGTCTGTTTAGTAGAGTTGGGTTATTAACCTGATAATATTTCCAAGAAATGTGAGAGTTCTAGAATGTAGTTCTGCTTCTATGGGTCGAGCCCCAAGAAGTAGATAAACAGCACATTTAGCACACCTTTGCGGGAGGCTTGGAATGATTCTCAGAGCTGAAAGATGGTAAGTTTCAAATGCATCTATATGTTTACGCAAAAGTACAAATGTCTCCAATCTGTAAAGCAGTTTAGGGAGAACATAGAGTGAATATATCCTATAAGAGGTAGATGGCTGAAGGCCGTTTGATCCATGTAGGCCGGTAGACATGAGACCATAAAATGTCCTTCTGGCACATGAGATTCTTTCACATCACAGCTGGACACAGGAGAGTCTGAGACTGAGGAAAGGGTGCTTGATTTATTAAGTATTTCCAACTATAACTATAACATGTGATATTGCTTTTCTTTTGGAGATCTCCTCCCTCCTTTTCATTCCTCATTTTGTGTAACACATGCATAGAACATGAAAAAATTAAATTCCATTAAAAAAAAGAGTATAAAACTCTTTGAAATTACTGAAAATACATTTATAATTATCTGTTTTACAATGTACACAATCTGAAATATAATACAAATGTACTCTTGGTACTACAGGTGTCTGTATGCGTTTATTCGTCTTCATTAAATGCAAATTTTTGCTTGTTTTCTCAATTTATTTGTATAATTTCTCCCAAATTTCTACCAAATGTGGCTATTTTTCCCAATTTTGAAGGCCCAGGCCCCTGGAATCAACTTACTGGTCGGGCACATATTATCACCACTTTTTTCATAATTTTTTCCTCTAAAATCCTTATCTCTTTATGAAATTTGATGTACTTTGCACAGAAGGATGAGGAACCCTGGATACACATTTCTTCCAATTTTCATCAAAATCTGACGGTAGGTTCATGTTTACCGGTGCTAAGTGAACTTGAGGGTTGCACCAAGTTTGAAAGAAGGGAGGGTACATATTATCGCTACCTCTATCTGTTCTTACTGAAAATCCGAAACTGTTTCATGTTTCAGAGATGTAACTAAGGTGAAAAATTTTAATTCCTACATCAACAATATGCAGAGATATAAATGAAGTGGCGATAATTTGTGCCCGACGATAATATGTACCCGACCAGTACGGTAAAATAAAATCCTGACAAACTCTTCCTCTTTCTCTAAAATAACGAAAACATGCCAGGCCAATTGGTATGTTGCTACAGTATTGAAGTAAGGTATAACAGAACAAGTATTGACTGGGAATTCGAGTGATAGACCTTCTTCGTATTACCGAGGCACTTGCATTTTAGACACTCCAAGACCCGACATCACTACTTTTGACGTTATTTCTAATTGTGACGTCATAATTCAGATGTGACGTCACAGATAAAAGTTACATCAAATGTTGTCATGTCGGGTCTTTGGATGTGTAAAATACAAGTCAAATCCGGTAATATAAAAATCGTCTATTATATATGATGTGTTGGGCCTTCAGACAAAATATAGCCCTCGGCCTTCGGCCTCTGGCAATACTTTATCTTCATGAGGTCCAACAAGTCATATATTGCCCTCATTCCCAGTCAATAATTGTATAATATAATTTCTGTATCACCTGTATCTGCATCTACCGGCATCATGCACCACCTGGTAATAAACATGATGGCTCTTTCAACTCATTTTAAATAGGGCTGAGTATCGCAGATCAAATTTGTATTGCGATATATTGCGATTTTTGGGAAAATATTGCGATATATTGCAATATTTTATAGCATCGTGATTCCTCATGATTTTCATTTTCCTACCTCAAGTTTGCTTTCAAAATTTTATTAAGTCTGAGAATGTCATCATTATATAATGATGCACAAGTAATTTGTTGTCGACATATTCTGATGCTGTATTTATTGATGTTGATAATAATTTTATCACTGGTTTTATCGGACGCAACATAAAAAATAAGAGTTGGAATGAGCATGATGTGAGAGATAACAACAACCTAGAGATACATGTAAGAATCCACCTTTGGCAATTTGAATGACCCTTTTTTGTATTTTGAGTAGTAATTCGCTTTTGCCTATGGTTTTCAATGAAACAACATAAACATATACAGAAAAAAAAGTATCGTCAAAAACTGGTTTTTGAAAACAAATACCGTGGTACATATTGCGAAGCCTTGCATCGCAATATACCGGTACCGTGATAAAACCGCTTAGCCCTAATTTTAAATGATTATGTTATGTTGAGTACCATAGCACAGGTACTTCATTGCATGTTTAGAATGAAGTGGTTGAAGAATTATTAGAAGTTCCTCCGCAAAATAATGAAGTAATTGAACATGATGAATCAGACTAAAAATCCACAGGAAATGTTTTATAAAATCATAATTGTCCTTTAGTTTAATCTGGAATACTAGATAAATAAAAGGTGTGTTTAGATTTGGCAAGCTGGTGAAACTGATTTATCCCCAAGAAAAGCATGTTTTCCTGTATTAATATAAAAGAAATATATTCCATATAAGACATCTATGACCTAAATTTCCTTTCTACATGTAAAAATATTATTTCCCTAATATTTGTTTCAGGTACATAATTTGTACCTCTCTAAATACCGTAGGGTGCAAGTGCCCTGCCACGTTTTCATCTTGGTACTCATTTTTCTGGAACAATTAAGCTTGTGATATATATAGAATTTTTTATAATTTATGAATGATTTTAATAGGAGTATGGCTACAGTATTGGTGCTAGGTAGCGGAGGCAGAGAGCATGCGTTGTCATGGAAACTGACTCAATCCACCCTCGTAAAACAAGTGTTTGTCGCACCTGGAAATGCAGGAACCCAGATCCAACCAAAAACAACAAATGTCGGTAAGTTTTTTTTTTCGAGATAGCTCCTTCAATTCAAAGCTAGGTCAGATTTTAGAATATTCTTGTCTTAATATCTTTTGTCACAATGGTAAACTACGGGTATCGACTAAAATATCTTGGAAGGTATAGGTAAGAGCGTTAGACCACGTGTACCAAGAAAGCAGATGGTCTTGGGTTCGATTCCTAGTCTGGTCACTTGTTTTTCCATCGCCTGTTATACTATAAATGCTATTCTTTTGATAATTGATGTTTAGAAATTATTCGAAAATAACCGTATAACATCACAATTTTGTAATTTACATATTGAACATTGATAATTCTTAAAAAACACAATTATGAACATGATGAAAGTAGAACTATCAAATTTACTATGATAATAATTTGAAAAAAGATAGAGTCAACTCATAATTTATCTTTAAAGAGAATCATCAATTAGTCAACTTTATTATTATCATGATTATACTTCTGATTCTTCATTTTTATTAGCTCGCTGGGACGAAAAAGTCCGGAGAGCTTATGCCATAACCTCGGCATCGTCGTTGTCGTCGTTGTCGTCGTTTGTAGACAAAACTTTAACCTGGGCTATATCTCTTGAGCTATAAGGGTAGGGCTTTGATATTTCACATGTAGATACCTTGTGACGGGACCTTTCATTTGAGACCATGACCTTTGACCTAGTGACCTTGACCTTGGACTTTGACCTACTTTTCAAAAACTTTAACCTGGTTTCTAACAAAAACCTGCATAGGCGAGCTATGTTATCTTTGATTACCCTATGTTTGTCACAGCATTGGATCTGAAGAATTTCCAAGAAATATCAGATTTTTGCAAGGAAAAGTATGTCAGTTTGGTTATAGTAGGACCAGAGGATCCCCTAGCTAGTGGAATCTCTGACTTCATGATTAATCAAGGTAAACTCGGGTGTACATTTATTAGTTTTATGCCCGTTGAAGTTAGCTTTGTTTGGAAATAAGGGACCAGACAGCTTTGTTCTGTGTCCCTCGGCCATATTTATTTGATCTGTTAATGTTCAAGTTAATGTTAAGGCTTTCACATTTCATTTGACAATGATCTGTGCATTCCTTATTGCAAGACCTTTCCATAGGACCAAGAATTTGTAACCATGTGATGTTGCTGTAGGTCTTTAAGCTACTTTACAAATTAGTAGCTAGACTAAGCATGTATTGCAGCTAATTGAAAAATTTCATGGTAGGAATATGATGAAAAAAACGCAGAAACATATTATTGCTAAACATACTAGCATTATTATCAGCATTTATATTGAAAAAGCACTGTTAAAAATAAAAAATTGAAGCCACTTGCCAGGCGGCAACCTGGATGTAAAATCAAGTTGCCATATTAGAAAATTGACTTGTCCATCTCTTTGTGTTTTTATGGTATTCCTTGTTCTATAGAAATTTCATAATGCCATAATGCATTTTACATGACAGATTCTGTCCAAATCGGAAGTATAGCTGTCCTTGAGACTTTGAAAGCATTTGATTGATAATTTTAATTTTTTCAATTTTTTTTCTTTGAACATGTTGAAAATGAAATATTTTGAAAAATCAAAATTTTTTATTTCATTCTTTTCCAGGTATACCTTGTTTTGGCCCACGAGCACAAGCTGCAGAAATCGAAGCCAGCAAAGATTTTGCTAAGCAGTTCATGGTGCGACACAATATACCCACGGCTAGATATCAGAGCTTCACAGAATCAGACGCTGCCATTAAATACATCAAGGAGTAAGATTTATTCAATAACACGTGTTCAGTATATAACTCTATAGAATGTCTATACAAATTTCTTTTTAAAGAAATGATTTACAATAGCGTGTGGCTAAAGTTGTCAGGTTACCCGTAACGGAAATACGGAACGCGTTGTTGTTACACTTTTAAAAGTATTTATCGGGTACTGTTTGGACAATTTTACAGGACAATTTAATTTCCCCTAAATATGTTCAATGATATTAATGTTTATTTCGTTTTTAATTGACAATCGAGGATGAGACATGGCGGATATTTTTTCTGAAGTTGAAATAAAAACGTCTCAGCAGCAAATTGTAGCCGGTGGTGGTATCTGAGAAACAAAAAAGCGCAGCGTTAGCGCACTGGCTTCTCACCTCTAAGGTCCTGGGTTTGAATCCCAGATTCGGCGAATGGTCTTATAAGGGAGGATAGGTGGTCCCCCACCCAGGCCTTCTCCGGGTACTCCGGTTTCCTCCTGCTCCTTGGACCCCCTCACACCCACATCTGAGCCAACATGAGACATTAATATAAGTTGTCTAACTTGTTTGTTAAACGTTGTAAAATAAATAAAGGTTAAATCTAACAAAAAGTTAATTTTACATGGCCTTACTGTTACACTTTTTTGTCACATTTATCAAAGATGGCTAAATGACCCAAATAATGAACAAGAAAGTAGTTTGAATTTCTCACCAATTACTTCAATATTTTTCAGATCTCCTTTCCCTGCGTTAGTAGTAAAGGCCAGTGGATTAGCAGCTGGTAAAGGCGTCGTAGTGGCCAAAACCCAAGACGAGGCTTGCCAGGCTGTCAAAGATATTCTATGTGTAAAATCAACTTCTTAAATTCAAAATTTTGGATGTATTGAAAATTTAGATGTAATTTAGAATATAAGTCTAAATTTATTTAAAATAAAATTTTGAATTTATTTTTTTTCTTCCCATACTTTAAAGTTAATTAGTTATTTATGTAATATGAATAATTTTTCCTATGATGTTGATTTAAATTTTACCAATACCAATTCAGTTTAATCAGATTGTCCTTGCTGCAATTTATTAACTTTTTTTAACATGTTCAATACATGTATTTATATATTTAGCATATTTAGATTGTTGCTTAATCTTTGATATCTGCAACAATAATTATTATTAATTTTTTTAACAAAATTATCAGAATGATTAATTAATCAAATTAATTTCCTTATTTCAGAATAAGACATTTGGTAAGGCTGGTGATGTAGTTATTGTGGAAGAGATGCTATATGGTGAAGAAGTCTCAGTAAGTTTCTGTATAAGCAGATTTTTTTAAGAGTAAAATACAGTGTTTTTATTTTCCTAAGTATATTATTTTTTGATTACAACATTGTTGATTTCCAAATTATGAACCATTATGTACATATTCGGTCTTTTCGAAAAAGAGAGTTACTTCCCATTTGTGCAGGTATCTGACGTCAACGCATTGTGACATCATCAAATTCTATGGAAACCAGCATGAGATTCAGGGAGACGGAGTTACATATATGAAGTTTCCAAAAGAATTCATTGAGTTGTCACAATGCTTCTATGTCAGATATGTACCTGCACAAATCGAACGTAGGACTGTAAAATCAAAAAGATGGAATTATGTAATTGTTTTTATCCATTGAAATTGAATTGTTTCTTCATTCTGTCTTTAGAATACACTCTGATCACTCATCCTCACATTTTATCGCGAGAAGTGAAGAAACATAGCATATGTAGTGTAAAAACAAATCCATATGCCAAATTATGGACGATGACCACATTCTAAGGTTGTGCACGTCCCTGGCCCAATGGATCAAAATCCACTGCTATTGGTGCACAGTGATATATCTTATCAAACATAATTTTTTCGAGAATAATTTTTCATGTAATGTTTCCAAATCACTGATCGCAATATAGTAAAAATGAGTATATTGTAAAAATTTCCGGTTATATGATCTTTTTGATACACAGTGACTTTCCATTTGACGGGGTATTTGAAATAAGCTAATTGTGATAGCATCAAGGTCTATGGAAAACGGAGTAATATTCTTGCAAAACATGCTTCAAATTTGACCTTTCTATAGGAATTTCATGAAAGTACGTAATTGTGATATCATCAACTTCTGTGGAAACCACTGAGAAATTTACAGGAGCTTGATGTTTCTATTGGAATTCCATTGAGTGTATGTCATAATTCATTTACGTTAGATGCTGTCCCACCTTGAAAATCTGGAAATTGATACAGGTAACTCTGTATGTTCAGGTTTAAATGTACTTTAACTCAATATCTTGAATTTCAATCTTTTGACTTCAGTGTTTAGCGTTCTGTGATGGTACAAATATAGCTTTAATGCCGGCAGCTCAGGACCACAAACAGCTACTAGATGGCGACACTGGAACTAATACGGGAGGAATGGGTGCCGTCTGTCCCTATCCACTGGTAAGATCTATTATAATATACAATGAACGTGTACATACATGATATACACATGATACATGCATAGAAAGATTCAGAAATGATTCATACTTTATTTCCCATAATGTTTTCGCCATTTGGGCTCTTCAGTGGAAAAAATCACATTTTTCCACTGAAGAGACCAAATGGCGAAAATGTTATGGGAAATAAAGTATGAATCATTTCTGAATCTTTCTATATTATCTCAACTATTCCGAGAGGACTTGAACTTTATACATGATAAACATGTATATACAGTTACATTGAGATACAATGAAATAAAATGAGAGATAATGTGAAATAAAACATAACTGTCTTTTGTTCGCAACATCTTAATTTCACAAACATGAGATGAGTGATGTGACTGGTTTGGGACGTTTTATTTTCATGACGTCTTACCTGCGCACATGTATCTTACTACACAAGTGTTTGGACATATTTGCAAATGTCATGAAAATAAAACGCTCACGAATGAAAACCAGTTTACACTAGTCTCCTCAGTGCTGTATATTTTTGCAATCGCATTATATATAATGTATATTAATGAAAATGGATAAGATTTAAGTATTTCTTCCAGAGGGAAGGAATGATATGAAGAAAATCGCAAACACTTAACAACACAAATTTCCGACATGTACATGTATATGAGAACTTAGAAAAAAATTTCCTTTATAAGCGTTAATGGCAATGCAATTTCTTTATAGGATGGATCATTCATCGAATCGGATGTTTGTTTTTGCAAAACAAGCTGTAAGACAAGATTTTTTGTGGAGAATACCTGGCTACTAAAAACATTGCTTTGGATAGATGATGAAAGCGTATCGATTTAGATGTAGTACATGTCTGTATTTGTTTATTTTCAGATCTCAGAAGCTGATCTCGAGACAATAAAAAAAGAGATTCTACAGAAAGCTGTGGATGGTATGAAGTCAGAAGGAAGACCTTATGTGGGTATGAACTGCATTAAGAAATTCTATTTTGTACTCTGATGTCATTATTCTCTATCTGTCCATCTACTTTCTGTCCATCTGTCCAGAATAATTTTGCTTAAAAAATCTGAAGCAAAGTCTCAACTCTTTAGGATATACATGTATAATAACTTAATTCCTTCATTTTATTCTATAATCTTTGACCTGAAGACCTTGACCTTGAACTTTGACCCACTTTTCCAATTATCTTTAGTTTACAAAATCACTGAAATTGAAAGGAATTAATGCTTTGTTATATAAAAATAGATTCTCTGTGATGGAAGTTTAGCGTGGTAACAAGACTTTTGGCCAATTGACCTATAAACCTCTAACTTTTGCTCTAGTATTTATAAAATCAAAGTTTGACAAAATGTTTCTCTATGGCTTCAATATGTCATGTAAAAAGGTTCTATGTGACAAGAATATTTTTTCTAAACCGTAACATTTGACCTCTTGACCATTTTCCTTCACTTACCATGAATTAAAGAAAAAATTATTTGTATGCATCTTTTGAACGATATGAAATTATACATCTCAATGAGCACTTTCATTAGTGTGTGTACATTACAATGTACATGTGTTTTATTTGACAAATTTGTACGTTCTGAGACATACCCTAAGAGCAAAAAAAAAATAAAAAATATTCTGGTAGCAAAGTGAAGGGGCGGAGCTAATTCAATCGAGCAACTTAGATGAATTGATGAAGTTTTAGGGTAGATAGTTAATGAATTGCATATAAAGGTAGTAATGAGTGTAAATACTTATTACCTGTAATTTTGTAAAACTTATATCATAGAATTAAACTCTTCTGATGACCAGGTGAAAGTACACTCCGCCTGGTCAGATCCGTTTGCCATTACAACAGTACTATTAGCTTTTTACCATCAAACTTTGTCCTACAATGTAAATTTCCCTTTTAGTGATTTATTTTTTCTCAAAAAAAAAAACAAAAACAAAACAACTTCAAGTTGGCTACGTGATTGTTGCAATGCAGTATAAAAATTTAACTTTCTTGTCCTTTTTAGGTGTTCTGTATGCTGGACTTATGCTGACAAAACAAGGACCAAAAGTCCTGGAGTTTAACTGTAGGTTTGGTGACCCAGAAACTCAGGTAAGCAAAAATTGATTTAGATTTAAGTCACAGGTAAGTAAAAATATTAGTTTGGATTTAGTTCAAAGGTACTGGCTGATCAAAGTATTAAACTGCTTTTAGAAATTTTTATCTTGGTCATTGTTCATAATTTAAGAATGGTAATTGATAGGGCTTTCGTATTTTACATCTGATTCATTTTTAGCTCACCTCGACGAAGTTGAGATGAGCTTATGCTATAACCCCGGCGTCCGCGTCCGCGTCCCCGTCCGCGTCCGCGTCCCCGTCCGCGTCCGCGTCCGGTTAAAGTTTTTGGGGTAACTCAGTATCTGACAAAGTACTGATGGTACAGTAACCAAACTTGCACCAGTGATTCATCTTGGGATGCTGAGTTGAACCCATGCATCAGATGCAGCATCTGACCTACATTTTCCGGTTGAATGACTTTGTCAATGTCTGGTTAAAGTTTTTGGGGTAACTCAGTATCTGACAAAGTACTGATGCTACAGTAACCAAACTTGTACAAGTGATTCATCTTGGGATGCTGAGGTGAACCCATGCATCGGATGCAGCATCTGACCTACATTTTCCGGTTGAATGACATTGTCTTATCTGGTTAAAGTTTTTGGGGTAGTTCAGTATCTGACAAAGTACTGATGCTACAGTAACCAAACTTGCACAAGTGATTCATCTTTGGATGCTGAGGTGAACCCATGCATCGGATGCAGCATCTGACCTACTTTTTCGACTTGAGTGATTTTGCCTTATAAGGCCAATATTGAGCAAAGTATAAGTGCTACATGTACCAAACTTGCATATTGGATGTATCTTTGATCAAACTTTCATAAAATGACCTTGACCTACTTTTTCCACTTGAGTGATTTTGCCTTTAAAGACCAATATTGAGCAAAGTATAAGTGCTACATGTACCAAACTTGCATATTGGATGTATCTTTGATTAAACTTTCATAAAATGACCTTGACCTACTTTTTCTGCTTGAGTGATTTTGCCTTTAAAGGCCAATATTGAGCAAAGTATAAGTGCTACATGTACCAAACTTGCATATTAGATGTATCTTTGATCAAACTTTCATAAAATGACCTTGACCTACTTTTTCCACTTGAGTGATTTTGCCTTTAAAGGCTAATTGTGAGCAAAGTTTAAGTGCTGCATGTACCAAACTTGAATATTAGATGTATCTTTGATCAAATTTTCATAAAATGACCTTGACCTACTTTTTCTGCTTGAGTGATTTTGCCTTTAAAAGCCAATATTGAGCAAAGTATAAGTGCTACATGTACCAAACTTGCATATTGGATGTATCTTTAATCAAATTTTCATAAAATGACCTTGACCTACTTTTTCCGCTTTAGTGATTTTGCCATTTAAGGCCAAAATTGAGCAAAGTTTAAGTGCTACATGTACCAAACTTGCATATTAGATGTATCTTTGATCAAACTTTCATAAAATGACCTTGACCTACTTTTTCTGCTTGAGTGATTTTGCCTTTAAAGGCCAATATTGAGCAAAGTATAAGTGCTACATGTACCAAACTTGCATATTGGATGTATCTTTGATCAAACTTTCATAAAATGACCTTGACCTACTTTTTTCCACTTGAGTGATTTTCTTAATATACATGTACTTAGAGATATGTTTAAATTGAACTTTGCTGCCGCGAGGTGAGCTTGGTAATCTTTGATTACACTATGTTTTAGAAAATCTTCCTATTGTTTCCAATACACAAGATTGCAACTACAGCTTGTCCGTACAGATTTGCATTAAGTCACCTGCCTAAACCATGTACACGTAAACCATTGTTCAAAGTTTGGGCAACTTTTCTACCCAAGTAAACTGATTACATCAAGACAATGGAGAACAATCAAAAAGTGTGCTAAAACACCCATATAACATTTATGAGAAATATTTGCAATATTCCTTATTTAGGGATCGCCAACTGTGTTGGGGGTTATAATCATTATAACATCATAATACAAAGGCCCATTAATGCGTTGTTTGACTCGCTATTGATCATGACCTGACCTCATAATTTAAAAGTATGCGAAAAGGAGTGATGGCGGTCACTTGGCTATCCCACAATTGTTTTCTTGACCTGCTTATTGAAACTGTACTAGACAAAGATAATGCGTGTACTTGTCTTTTTAGTTAGCTAAATTTTATATTTAAATGTATATTTTTCCAAGTCTATCTTGCCCCTGATGAAGTCAGACCTATACTCTGTGTGTAAAGCCTGTGTTGAAGGGAGATTGCCGTCATGCATGCCAGAATTTTACCGTGACAAATTTGTTGTTGGCGTTGTCAAAGTTAGCGGCGGCTATCCAGGCTCGTACAAAAAGAATATGGAAATATCGAGTAAGTACGCAGAAAGTGCTTCTTGTTGCATACTATCAATTGAACTCTTCTCCTATCTCATAACAATTTGTGTTATCTCTGCTTTATATTTTCTAGCACGGGGTATTGAGGCAGCAAAAAATCTCGGAAACATCATATTCCACGCAGGAACCACCATGAAGGACGGTAAACTTTTGACCAATGGAGGACGAGTACTGGCTGTCATGGCAACGAACTCTGACCTCAGTAAAGCATGTGATGAGGCACAGAAGGGGGCCTCTTTTATCCAGTTTACTGACAGCTACCATCGGAGTGACATAGGATTCAGAATCAGTAACAAGTAATTTTCCTTTATTTAAATCTTTTTAAGGAACACAGAATGATCGGTTCTTGTTTCTTTTGCTGCTAGATTTTGATTTTTTTTTTTGCCTAAGGTTCTTAAAGATTTAGCCTTATATATTTAATGCGTCATTTCTATTTTTTCTGCTTAAAGTGTATACTAAATTTTGAATTAGATAGTCCTACTGCTTACTAAAACATTCAACTATCCAACTTAGCATGTACATGTAAATACATGTATTAAGGATTATTTGAGCAGCATCAGTCTATACATGTATATCTGTCTTCCCCTTCCCCTGTTCGCCCATCTTTCAAGGTCCTATTCCACGGTGCTTAATCTCGCAATGCAGAACAAATGGTTTTTTATTATACGCCCGTCATTTGACGGGTCGTATTATGGTATGGCGAAGTCCGTCCGTCTGTCCGTCCGCCTATGGAACGCAATAACTTGAATATACGTCAACGGATTTTCATGAAATTCATACATAATGATTGGACTGTGGAGAGGAAGCCGCCTTTTGATTTTCAGGTTCATCTGATATGTCGTTACAGAGTTATGGGACTTAGATTTTTAAGATACAGTAAAAATATACTAAAATATTTAAAAATTATTTAAAAATCTATTTCTGGTCGAAATGTTTTGAAATTTTTTATACTTCAAGTAGAAAGGATGTTCTTTGACATATGTTACGGGTTTTTAATTTTTTTGTCGCATAACCGAGATATTGTGTGTAATAGGAAGGGGGGTGGGTTATATGCACATACATGTTAAGCTAAGGGCAAAATATAGGCGCATGGAACGCAATAACTTGAATATGCATCAACAGATTTTCATGATATTTGTACATTGTGATCAGACTTTGAAGAAGAAGCCGCCTTTCGATTTTCAGGTTCATCCGATTTGTCGTTATGGAGTTATGGGACTTAGATATTTTAAATACAATGAAAATATACTAAAATAGTTAAAAATTCTTTAAAAATCTATTTCTGGTCAAAATGTTTTGAAATTTTGTATACTTCAAGTAGTAAGGATGTTCTTTCACATATATAACGGGTTCTTGAATTTTTTGTCATATAATCCAGAAATTATGTGTAATGGGGGGGGGGGGTTATATGCACATACATATTAAGCTAAGGGCAAAATATAGGCGCATGGAACGCAATAACTTGAATATGCATCATCAGATTTTCATGATATTTGTACATTGTGATCAGACTTTGAAGAGGAAGCCGCCTTTCGATTTTAAGGTTCATCCGATTTGTCCTTATGGAGTTATGGGACTTAGATATTTTGGTGTTGTGAAAAAAATCCCAACGGGCGTATCTTGCTGCGTGAGCGTAAGCTTTATCTTTCATATGACATAAATAATATATCACAAAAGGTGAATGTGATGCAATGTAAGGATGCCACAGCTATTAGCTACATAGCAATGCGTTTTATCCAAAATAAGAAAAATATATCTTTTACTAAGAGTCCCCTTCGGCGTTGCTGGTAAGGGACTAATAAAGCTGAAAACACAATTGGTCTGATTCAGGTGGATGAAAGTGTAAGTAGAATGCCAATCTTTTTTATGTGTATTAAAAGCTTAGTTAAACCTTATTTTGGATATACATGTAACTCATAGCTAAGACATTTTTACACAGCAAAAACCTACTGCTCTGTGAAGCGAAATTACCCACTGTGTATTTGTAGTTGACAGACAAATTCAAGGTTAACAGATAAGATCACGATCTCATCATTATGGGTAAAAGATGAGTTAAGTTTATCACCAAAGTAATTAGAGTTGGTCAAGGTACAATGTAATTATCAAGGTGAAAAAGATGAGGTCAAGGTCATCATTAAAGGTTACAGATGAAGGTCATGTAATTTTTAGCTCTACTGGTCATAGACTAATCCATCATATTGCAAAAAAAAAAAATTATTCTATCATTTATACCGGTAGCTCTAGAAGAGTTGAGAGCACAATTATATGGAGAAAATGAACTCACTCATTTTCTCAGACCCTGGGGGTCAGGGGATCAAATAAAATATCAAGACTTGATATTTTATTTGATCCCCTGACCCCCAGGGTCTGAGAAAATGAGTGAGTTCATTTTCTCCATATAATTGTGCTCTCAACTCTTCTAAAGCTACCGGTATTAATGATAGAGTTAATTTTTTTTTGCAATATGATGGATCTGTAGTCTTGTTGTGTAGTTGATAGTTTGTTTGAGCTAGCAGCCCCTGACCCTAAGATCTTAGAAAATGGATGTGGCGTTCTTTTTTGAAACACTGGGATATTATACATTATATGAGTGATATTCTAGTTGCAGTGTAATGAATATGTTGTTTTGTTGTGCTACTTATAATTTGTTAGTGTCCATGCTCCCTATAGTCTTTGGTTAAAAAGCAAAATGGAAATTGATCTTTATGTGTATATATTTTATTCACTTGTCAATGAGTGTTTAAATTAAACATGTTAAAACAACCAGGAGAGCTACAGTCTCGTCAGAGACTTCTGGTCAAATAATGTTAAGGTCATCATCATCGTAAAACAATGTGGTGAAGGGTGTCATCATGGTTTACAAATTAGGTCAAGGTTATCATGGTAAACAGATAACGTCCAGATTTAAAATTATCAAAAGATACTGTTAAGGTCATCATTATGGGTCAAGGTATTGCCATGATTAGAAGATGAGACCAAGGTCATCATCTTGTTTTAAACACTGGACGATTTCCGAAATGTTTCATTTGATAGCTAGACTACGGACATCACATAGTTTGGCGAAGTTTTCCATTGTGACGTCACATACGAAGCATTGGAAACATAATGTTAAATCTTTGATGAATTACATTTGTATGACGTAACAGTTCAATAGTTTGCCAAGGTACTTGATATCCATAGTCTGATTTGTAAAATCAAGGTTTTTAACAATCGATTCTGAGAACTTGAAAATGGACTATTAGGTCATTTTCAAGGTTAACAAATGAGGTGAATGCCATTACCATGCCTTACATATAAGGTTGCCCTCCACCATTATTTTGACATTTCGCATTATCGCAGACCCCCCACCACTCATATTCCTCATTATGGACCATCTAATGTGACGTCATACTATGTATTTGGTATCAAAACATTCAGAAAGATTCAAATTTTTAATTAATAGACAATGTAAGAGTAAAATTTTATATAATAATCACATTACCTATGCTGAAATGACATGAAAATGGGGTGAACATTTTTGCAAAAAGTACCATATTGGCCAATGTTTAGTGCAAAATTTCACTAAGTTGTGTCATTTTTTTCAGATATTTCAATCAACAGTCTGAAAGATATATTCTAACTCTAAATCATATGGAAAAATCAGGAGGTCCTTACGGCTCATTTGCCGGAAACCACTGTCGAACCAACTTGTATGAATTTTGACGCGAGGAAATTCCGCCAAAATTCACATGCTCCATCGCACGTTGCAATGTTTATATAGGATACGAAACTAAGGATTCAAAAATTTTCGGTGTCCTGTTACAAACATATTACCCAACACTTTTCAACCATTTCATTACTTTTCACCCTTGCTTTATATAAGCTGTCTTATTCAGGGGTATATGCCCCTATAGCCTTTTACATTAATATTCAGTACCCCTAATTTTATACGAAATGGTGGAGTGGAACCTAAGGTCGAGGTTGTCATCAAAATTAATTAATGAGGTTAATGTAAGAATCTGGGTTTACAAATTTCAAGTAACTCCAATGTTCACATTTTTTGTCTTTTGACAACATGTGAGTGGTCTGAGCTTTGAGACCTGGATAACACAACCTTCATCCCAGAGAGAGAATATTAAATTTTGTAAAATTACCTTTATTCTATCCTTTTTTTTTAACAGAAAAACTTATTCTTCCACAAGCCTTTCTTACAAGGATTCAGGAGTTGACATAGACGCTGGAAATAGCCTAGTCAAGGTCATCAAGCCTCTTGCTGAAGCTTCTAAGCGTCAGGGATGTATGTCTAGTCTGGGTGGTTTTGGTGCTTTATTCGATCTTAAAGCTTCGGGATATAAAGATCCTGTGCTAGTGTCAGGGACGGATGGGGTCGGCACAAAGTTAAAGGTTTGTTTTCTTTAAAATCAGTGTTGCGTCCATTTATTCAAAATTCTAAAATGTCTTTCCTGTAATAAGTAGTTTACAACATACAAGTTGCAAATGAAATAACTTAAAGTATGAAATTAATGTTCCTAATTGTACATGTATTTTCATAGCAAACTGACCTGACTATGTAGGGTTTATTTTCACCCTGTCATCAGGAGAAATAAATTCTGGTCAAAAAAGCTCCACAAAATAAAAGATAACGAGCATTTAGTGTGATACATGTAACTTTATGCACTACATATTCTGTCTACCCTAAAATTGTATTAACTCATCTAATTTGCTTGACTGAAAAAGCTCTACCGGGTCAGGTCACTGTGCTATAATAATGCCAATATACATGTTATGGTTGTAGATCGCACAAGAAATTGGAAACCATTCCACCATTGGTAAAGACCTGGTTGCTATGTGCGTTAATGACATCTTGGCTCATGGTGCTGAACCGCTGTTCTTTTTGGATTATTTTGCTACGGGTCATCTAGATGTTACCATGGCAGCAGAGGTGATTTCTGGGATAGCTGAAGGATGTAAGGAAGCTGGATGCTCATTGGTTGGTAAGGAAGAGTAACGCTTGATGTCCCCTATTATTGCTATTTTGAAAAAAATTCCCATGAGATTTTGAAGCTTAGAATATCTTATTAGTTTAATTTATAAGAAACTTATATTTTAAGAACGTTTGCATGTGAATTCGCATTTAAATTTTGAAAATGCTGATTAAGCTGTGCTAGGCTCTCAAATTTTAAAATTGTCTTATTTGTGAAGAATCTGTGAAGAAACAGTTTTCATGGTCTTCATAGATCTGGCATCTTACAAAATCTGAACATTGCATATTTGAAAAATATGTGGCATAAGTGGTGAGTGAACCTGGGACCCTCAGCATGCATGCTAATCGGCATTATGACCTTGTGTGCTATCCACTACACTACTGTGGTAGTTACCATCTAAGCTGGTTTGAAGGAAATTTGAAATTCCTACATGATTAAGAAGGGGCCTTGCTGATGTTCCACCCACTTCTTATTCATATAGAATCTTCAAAATACCTTCTAACCTACTTGTACATGTACATTTACAAGAGTTTATGCCACTTGTGATACAAACAATTTTTCTTTTTACAGATTTTATTGACAAATGATTTTTACAGGAGGTGAAACAGCTGAAATGCCTGGCATGTACAAAGGTGGGGAATATGATTTGGCTGGATTTGCAGTTGGAGCTGTTGAAAGGGACCAGATACTGCCAAAAGTCAAGGACATTCAAAAAGGAGATGTTTTGATTGGCCTGTTGTCTAGTGGTATCCATAGTAATGGCTTCAGCTTGGTGAGAAAAGTTGTAGAGAAGACTGGACTGACATACGATATGCCCTCACCACTAGGAACAGGAAAGTCCTTAGGTCAGAGTTCAAGGTCATTTACTTTCATTAGCATTAATTGATTACTCTAGATCTTCACTTTAAATGTGAGCGATTATTAAGCCTGATGGGGTTTTCTAATTTTGGGCTATGATTGAACATGTTGAAAATAAAAATTCATCTGCTGAATAAAGACTGGCTGAAGAAAAATATGGTATTTCCAAATTAATTACATGTATTTGCTAAGTTTTTGATGAATAATTTGAACATAAAAGCATAGATTCTCCAGCATCTGTCTATCTGATAATAAAATTTTAATTTTTACCTACTTGATATTTAGTTTACAGTAGCTTCCATCAGTCTCACGATGATGGTCAAGCAAGGTCACAACATCAGGGTCAAGGTCAAGGTCATTAATTCAGGGTCATATATTGGATTCTATTGATAAACAGTAGGGGAAATGTGACATTCTTAATGAAATGATTTCAGGAGAGGAGCTTATAGTACCAACTAGGATATATGTGAAGCAAGTTCTGCCATTACTGAGGTTAGGCAAGGTCAAGGCCTTTTGTCACATAACTGGCGGTGGATTGGTGGAGAATCTGCCTAGGATATTGTCAGACAATCTTGCGGCCAGACTGGACGCCTTAAAGTGGGAAGTACCGCCTGTATTTGGATGGCTTAGTTATAAGGTAATCAAAAACGTAAAGCAAAGCCTTACATTGAGCATATATTAGAGAAATAAAAATGTTGGAATTTCTTAAGTTTAGTATTTGCTGTACATACATGTACATGTATATTTCATGGAACAAAAGTAGTGTTTGTATCATATACTATAATTATGTACATGTATATTTTGGATGGGAGAATATTTTTTGGTTATACATGTAGCATCACTTTGGAGAATTATTTGCGATATAAATGTCTCTGCCTTTGTAAGTATGCAGCACGGTTATTTTTGCCCGAGAAAATTTTCATGGAGTCCCTTGATTCGTTTACAGCATCAAAATCCTCAGACAGATTATGGTATGCTGCAGTCTGTCTGCCAGTCCGTTCATGTTTGTCCACATTTCCTTGTCTGTGAGACAAAACCAGTTGCTTTAGAATCTTCTATGAGGTTCCATGACTGTAACTTAAAATCTATATTTAGTTTTTAGTTTTTAGCGCTGTCGTTTATGATGTATAGGTATATCTATACCCCACAGGGTAACATAGCGGCGAGAGAAATGCTTAGAACTTTTAACTGTGGAATAGGAGGGGTGCTCATAGTTGAACAGTCACATGCCAATACGATTATAGACGAGTTGTCTAAAGAAGGCAACAAGGCTTCTATCATAGGGGAAGTAACTACTACAGGTACTTGTACTCAAGATTTATATTTATCGAAGATTTTCATAATTCTTCAAAAATAAAAAAGTTTGCCATAACATTGCTTGTATGATATTTTGACTGATGATACAGCTACAGGTTTGACTCTGCTATGGAGATGTTTTGTAATCATAACCTTTCTTATGATGTCACAGACCAAGTATAAAATACTATCAAACGGTGTATAATGCTGAACATCTACATGTAGCTGTCAAAGAGCAAACATCATATGAAGATGGTCTAATTTGAACAAATGAAATTTCTAAATATTGTGCGCCAGCCTGTGTGTCTTATTTTGCTTTTCACTTGTGCATAATTTTGCGCCATTATTAAAACTGGTAACTAGAAAACTTTTAAGGTAATTTTTCAAAAGAAGTAAAGTTTACCTCCTCTCCCTTTTTGATCACCATTTATTTATGAGCACAGGGGCTTATTGATATGTTGTCAGCCTCATATTGAAGCATTTGAATTTTATCAGACGTTTTGCATTATCTTTCTACATAATCCCCTTCAGTATCTATAAACTTTTGCCACTGGTGTTTAAGGGCCTCAATACCACTTATAAAGATTTCTTAACTTGACTGGTCAGAAAGCCATCCACTGCAAGTATGACATCATCAAGTGGGTGCCAGAAATACATGTAGCTGCTTTCAGTCTTGGGAATAGATGAAAGTCTGATGGAGCAAGATCTGGTGAATAAGGCGGATGCTCAATCAAATTAAAGTCACAATCATGAATGGCAGCCATGACGGTGACAGACTTGTGAACAGGAGCAATGTCCTGATGGAACAACACGCCTTTAACTAGTTAGCTTTCCGCGGCGCTTAAGTTTAATGTTTCCCCGTGACTGTGTCAGAATTGAAGCATAGTATGTACCATTGATTGTTTGTCCTTTTTGGAGATAATCTACCAGCAGAATACCATAGTACCTTCTGCATCCCAGAAAACCAAGGCTCACACCATATCAATCAGCCCTCATATATATGTGTATATACTTTTTAGATGAAGAGAATGTGGTAGTTGATAATCTGAGTCAGGCTCTCAGTAAGAGTTGGAAATGTCCGCAGAGAAATATTAGGAAAAAGAAAGTAGGAGTGCTTATCTCTGGGTCTGGTATGTATTTGCTAATTTAACTCTCTTATCATGATTTTTATGTAGATTAAGATTTTAGTATTCTTCTTTAGTTATTAAACATCATGTTAGATACATACTGTATGTATGAAATCTGCAAAAAAGTCATTTAATGATCTGAGTTTCAACTCAACTTCATACCTGTCAACTCTCCCTCTTTTGGAGGGAGACTTCCTCTCTTTGACCTCATCTCCCTCTTTGGCATATCTCCCTGGAAGGAGACCAAAATCTCCCTCTTTTGGCCCAATCTCCCTCTGGCTCCCTCTTATGGCATATTTACCAAAGAAAATCACTCTAATTAGCGACATTCAGAGCATTTCATGAGAAATTACATGACAAAATGTAAGAAAAGATGTATAGAATGCAATAAACTAATGATACATGTTGATAGATGTTTTTGAATTGAAATGTCAGCACAATGAAATTATTTGAAAATTGGTTTTGCACAAAATGTAGCAATTCATTAAAAATGTAGAAAAATGGGTTCACACGCAATCTCCCTCTTTTTAAGATTTCAAAGTTGACAGGTATGCTCAACTTCAATGCCTCATTCACATTCAAAATTTTCTTGGATGAATGATGCAAAAAGATACACATGTATGTCATAGGACATGAAATTTTATTTTTTTTAACAGGAACAAATCTACAGGCTTTGATTGACCATACTACAGATAACAATAACAGCTCAGCAGAGATAACTCTGGTGATATCTAACAAGGCAGGAGTTATGGGCCTTGAAAGGGCTCAGAAAGCTGGAATTGAAACTATGGTCAGTATGTAATAAGATAATAGACTTAACATGTCAAAATGTATGTGATTATTGTGTACTACATATGGAGCATTTGAAATATACATGTACATAGTATTTTTCTTGTACCACAAAAGTGTCAGGTAGGGATCACTCTGTCGAGCATCTGTCTTTGTGTCTGTTCATGTGTCTGTTAGTTACACTTTATAATAATTATCTTGTTTGAAATGCAGTAATTTGTCATTTAATTTAGAAATTTAGCTGTGGAGAACCATCAAATGTCAGGAATTATACCTGCTGGCAGACTTTAAATTACATGTATGTCATAGTCACGCTAATGTTCAAAATATTATTTTGGTCTCAGAAGGCATTGCCAAAACGAATTTGTACCCCCTCTAATTCAATTGTAACCTCTTTACTTTTAGGTTATAAACCACAAAGACTATGGTGATAGGGAGAAATTTGATGATGCACTACACAAAGCCTTAACTGAGGCAGAGGTGGATATAGTATGCTTAGCTGGATTCATGAGGATATTGACCGGTAAGTTACAGTGAGAAGACAGCAAGAGTGAAAGATAGAAGTTGGAATATTGGTTTCTATGGTATACAGCATTTACATGTATAATATATAGTTGACAATGCACTACATAAATCCTTGACTGAATCAGGTGTATATAGTATGCTTAGCTGGATTCATGAGGATATTGACTGGTAAGTTACTGTCAAGAGACAGCAAGTGTGAACGATAGATGTTGGAATATTGGTTTCTATGGTATATAACATAATTTTATATAAAATATACATGTAGTATGCTTAGCTGGATTCATGAGGATATTGACTGGTAAGTTACTGTCAGAAGATAAAAAGTGTGAATGATAGAAGCAGGAGTATTGCTTTCAATGGTATTTTTAAACATATTGATTGTAAGAGGTATCAAGATTTAAACAAAGATTAGCATTATGGGGAAAAATATGATTTATTTTGGTACCATTGTTGAATAGACAGTAAACATGTAAATTTCAGGTGGATTTGTGAACAAGTGGAATGGAAGAATGCTGAATATTCATCCCTCCCTTCTTCCTTCCTTCAAGGGCCATAACCCTCATGAACAAGTTATAGAAACCAATGTCAGAATCTCTGGTTGTACAGTACATTTTGTGGCAGTAAGTTTTTTTTCAGCCTTTTCTAAACTAAATGAAAAATACTACATGTAGATATTAATTTTTGCATTGGCTTCATTAACAAATATTTTAAGTGACTTTTGATGAAGCATAGTCACATGACCATTCTGATTTGAATTTACATTTTAGCTGAAAAAAAAATAACATACACATACCTGTGTTATCCCATTTATGAAAATAAATGGAAGGATAATGCATTAAAAATTATGAGACAAACTAGACTTTTAATCACTTTTACATGATTTATTTGACACCAAGTGATTTTCTAGATCAAAGGTCAAGGTTAAAACACAATTATTAAAATAATCTTGATGACACCGAAGATGATACACATTTACATATACATGTACTTTGGTTGTCATGACACCTTATGTCAAGGTCAGGGATCAAAGGTCAAGGTCATGAAAAGCCTTTGTATGTACATGGAATTTTGTAAGATTGGGTCCAATACTTTCTTTTATGATGTTGCTGTGGTAGTGGATGCTACAGTTTGCAATGGTGATTCTTCTCCAGATCTGTTGGATTTCCGTTATTTTCACTCTTAACAATTGTTTCATTACAATTACTATATCTCACGATAGTTAAGCCTCCTTTTATGTCATTCCGATGTTTCTTTCTGTGACAGAATCATCACTTAGTTTACTTCTAACTATTTGCAGGAGGAAGTGGATGCAGGGGCCATCATAGTACAGGAGTCAGTTCCTGTCTACCCTGGTGATTCTGTTACCAGCCTGGCCAATAGGGTAAAATCCGTAGAACACGAGGCGTTCCCCCGCGCCCTGGAACTGGTAGCTAGTGAACAAGCCATATTGCAGGAAGATGGGTCAGTCACTTGGCAGCTTGCATAATAACATGGACATGATTTTTTTCTGCCTTAAATTGGAAGTCTGCCTCAGTCTTGGATTATAACCAGAAAATTGAATTTCCCTTGTAAAGATAGTTATTATCCAAACCATGAAAATTGTTTTGTTCTTAAGTGGTGCCATGGTCGAGATATATGATAATATGCAATTCTAATGCACTCCGTTTGTAACTTGCATTCTGATTGGATGAGTGATTAAAAAACTGCAAGGGGATTCATGTTTCACAGTTTTTGCTATGGTGTCATGCGTTGCTATGGCATCATCGTTAAAAGCAGGCATTTTCTAGCTTCTTACTGACTAAAGCATTAGAAATAGGATTACCATACTGATGTTTTACAAAAACTGACAGGGTATCGGTGAATCCCCTGTTAGAAATATTCGTAAAACTCAATTTCTGACAGGGGATTCGCTGATACCCTGTAAGTTTTTGAAAAACACACTCATGGTAACCCCTAAGTATGGTTAATATGAAAGGTTGTCCGAAGGTTCATGAAGAGATATTTTTTGTTGTGTTCATATTTCAATTTACATGTATAATCTTTATTTCTAGTGTTCATGTACATGTATATTTTTTTCTCTTATTAAATTTTGTATTTCTGAAAAAATGAGTAGAAAAAAACCTGCACATTTGCCTTTGAGAAAAAATAGGGTACTGTATTTACTTTACTTAAAAATTACAGAGGATATTATGTTCTTATATAGTCTTTTTGGTTACTTTTTAATATAAAAGAAGTCCGTCTTAAGAATCTCAAACAAATGTTGTTCACATTAGTATACATCTTTATGAAAATACTCAAAATATATTTTTAAGTATTATTACATTTATTATACATTCCTTTCTTGAGGTGTAATAACTAATTGGAGATTTATTGTAATATGATTTTGAATATTTGTCATCACGTCCATTGGACACTAAAATATTTTTTTGCAGCATAAATAGTGCTCCTTATTATTGTTATTCAGAAATTATCATCCCTTCACTATAAGGAGGTTTTACAGGTTGAAAAAATAAGAATGTATCATTAGGTTCTTGTAAACCAAATATTGTTACAGTAGTATACAATGTACTTTAGTGCAATAGACCCTTTCACATTATCTGGGGTACTAAATTTGAAGCAGGGCTTCAGGGGACAATCACTAGATTGCACGTGCACCAGTGCTGTCCTTTGATTTGTTATAGTGTATTTAGTGTGGAATCCAGTTTTGTATTTTTCTATAAAAAGTGTC
This sequence comes from Pinctada imbricata, assembly GCA_033119305.1. Taxonomy (NCBI): domain Eukaryota; kingdom Metazoa; phylum Mollusca; class Bivalvia; order Pterioida; family Pteriidae; genus Pinctada; species Pinctada imbricata. The sequence goes on from VSWD01000006.1 coordinate 22,388,775, forward strand.
GTGTAATAATCCAATTTTGGTACTGGTGCATGCACAATCTATTGTTTATCCCCTGGAACTGAGCTTCAAATTTAGTTCCGCAGATAATGTAAAAGGGTCTGTATAATTTTAGAAGAAATAGCTGAATAAACTTTAGGACAAAATCACATCATTATAGAAGAATCCTGAATCAGCACATGAATGCCTTGGATCACAATTAAAGACAAATACAGGATATCTGTTAACTTCTTCTCTTTAGGAGGGAGTCTCTCTCTTTTGAACCTCATCTCCCTCCTATTTTGAATTATGATTTTGACCAACTTTCTTGATTTATACTTTATTTTTTGTGTTTCAAAGTTTTGTACGCAACCCTAGTGATATATACGATAATGATGTGTCATTTATTTAGTGCCATTACATGATCTCAGAGTGCTATATTTGATCTCTTTCTGTGTTCTATTTTTGTGTTTTTGTGTTTTATACTTTTTTGTCATCATGGAAATGAAACTGCAATGTCAAGTAGATAGCTTTGAAAATTCATCAAAATTGTAAAATAGATTTCATTTATTTAAAGTTATTTTAAAGTTATATTGTAAAATTTAATGTTTCATTTACTGTACATGCACTTATTTAAGCTCAACTATATTTTGGCAGAAACAAACAGAATATGAAGTTAAAGTGACATTACAGCCCAAAAAAATCATGAAGTAGTGCACCCACTTTTTCCCATTATAACTGATTAATTGGATGCATCTAGATATTTATTATTAATTTAAATTAATACGCTCACAACAGCTCTTATTCTGCTAAAATATTAATTTTCTGCTTAAATAAGCACACATACGGTATAAGGGAAATCTAACAAAAAGTATTCAAAATATGTTTACTTCAAAACTGGAATAAACATCATTAATGATTTGTTGTGTTATTTTTATTCCCCTATCTGCAACGCTGAAGGGGACTCTTAGTTTCCTCTTGGTCTGTCTGTCTGTCTGTCTGTCCTATTGTCAGTTTTCCGGACTTATTTCTGCAAGGGATGGAGACATTCAGATGAAATTTGCTACACGGCTTGATCTTGAATAGTTACAGAGCAAGTTCGACTTAGTCACCTTTGACTTACTTTTTTGAGGAGTCCTTGATGACTTGGGAAAAAAAATCAGTTTTTCAGTTATCTGGATTTTTTCCGCAGTGGATCGAGATATCCGGCTGAAGTTTGCTACACAGCTTGGTCTTGGATAGTAACAGAGCTTTGACTTTTGTCACGCTTGACCTTTTTTTCAAAGAGTAACTGCCCCCTGATGACTCGCAAAATTCAGTATTTGTCAGTTTTCCAGACTTTTTCCCTAACAGATAGAGATATTCAGTTGCAATTTGATACACAGCTTGGTCTTTGATAGTTACAGGGTATTTTCCAATTTTGTCAGGCTTGACCTATTTTTTGAGGAGTTGTGCCCCATGATGACTTGTAAAACTCAGTTTTCCGGGCTTTTTTCGCAGCAGATGGAGATATCCAGGTGAAATGTGATACACAGCTTAGTCTTGCATAGTTACAGAGCAAGTTTGACTGTCCCCACACTTGACCTATTTTTCAATGTTCATCTGTAACGTCCTTACCACATTCGTCATCTATAATGGATGTTTATTAGATGAAAATTTCAAGTTGTTGAAGCTCTCATCTCGGCCATGCCACCACTAAACTCTATGTACCAGTTGAGTTTCTGCTTGTAAAACTCTTTGATATTTAGATCTATGTAAACCAGTTAATAATTTCTATTACTGATGAAATTTTCTTCCCTGTCCATTACGTCCATAATTTGACTTGATAATTGACTGTCGAGGTATTGACTGATGCTCCAAATCATAATGGCACTCAAAAGATCTGAGATTACATCGATAATCCAATCAAATAGATTGAATGTCTAGAATCAATCACATTTCTTATCCATGCAGTAATGCTGTAGAATGTATTTGAAAATGGGTTCAATTTTACACACACATGTAACCCCACCCTGGTCATCAATGAAGGGATATTGAAACTAGAGAGATCTTTGGTAGGTGACCTGGAGTATCTGATGAATACAAAGATTTATCCAAATTATTTACGTCATTTCTGGAAAAAAGCATGAAATTTAAAAATAACCCCTTCTCCAATCTGTTTTTACAAATACGAAAATTTCAAAAATTTTAATTTTCTAACAAAATCAATATCCATGCAAAGAAAAATTCAAATGTGACAAATATGCAGACTTAATGATTTGTTGAAAGAAATACCAGTAGGATACAAATGAGCATTTCTGACGACATCAGAAAATACACCAAAAATGGGGAAAATTAATTTTTTGGATCTTCAAGTCAAACACATTTTATATAACTCATTCATTAAGATTGTCTTGATGAAATCAATTTTCTGATCGAAGCAGCTACAAGACATGGATAGAGAGGTATATGTTTGGACACTTGGTCATGCCCTGGTTTCACCCTGGAAGAAATCTGGATCACCGGAGAGATCTTGAGTAATTTAAGTACATGTATATCAATGTTGAAGTTTATATACTGTGTTCTTTATCGTGCATTAACATCGACGGCGGGTGCGGCTAGCCAACAGGGAATGCTTACTCCTCCCAGGCACCTGATCCCACCTCTGGTTTGCTAGGGGTCCGTCGATGCTCAACATAGTGCTCTATTGTGGGTGCTGTTGAGATTATCGTCAGGATCTTCTTTGACTCATTGGAAATGTATATAAGTTGACGACGGACCCTGCGCATTGACAATAGCTCATATGAGCTCTCAGGTGAGGTAAAATTATCAGCATTATACATGTGTACTAAAATATGATTGTACATGTATAACATGTCATCTTTTCAGAGGTCGATGAAAATATTGATCTCGGAATGGCAGAACATTTCCCATTATATGAAGTTTTAGAATTCTCCTTGCACGCGAAACAGATCTTGTATTAAGGAGGCATTGAACACTTTGACGCCAAATTCAATTTTTCCCAAAATTTCTGAAATTATCCATTACTGGTCTGTCCATCATCATACAAACTTACATTTGATTCTATCCACAGGAAAAAATTCTATGAGACTTTGAAATATGCATTTTTCAACGTATCCGTGTATTTCTTCATGACGTCATAATATTAAAAAATGTCATTCCGTTTCTCTTTAATCTAGTGGAAATTAATTTTAATTTAACTTACAAAATATTCATAAATGTATTGCTTTTACATATGGAAAATATTAACTGAATTGTGTTATAAACAAAGGCAGGATACTTGAATAAATGATGACACTGGCGCTCAAAAATTGCAATTTCGAGCCAATTGACTGTAGTTGATAGATGATCATTAGGAATCCTGTGGATCAATCCTTGTCAAAAGTAACAAAAATATCAACGGTGTCCAGATAAGATTTCATGATTAAATGAGAAAGATAAAATTTGGGATTAAATTTTACAAAGCTTTACATTTTCCATTTTTTTCTCCAAAAAATTCGTCCATTTTCAATGAAATGACATCCGCTTCCTTGTTAATATGTAAATTGATAACGACTATACTAACACTGTGGAGTATCACGTGATACACAAATGATATGTTCCACGGGAACCCCATTTGATTATACCAAGTAAATACTGTATAAACTACTTTATATGAATTTAATCAAGGCCTATCATATGGTCATTATCATTAATTATATGATGGTAATCAATTCTGGCCAAGAATAGACGTATATTTGGAGAACACTTAAACAGAAAATTTTGTATCTGTTCGTGCACCATATCATAAACATGTGGTGCGCATTGAAAAATTTCTGTTAAAGTGTTCTCCGAATAAATGTCTATTCTTGACCAGAATAGATAACCATCATATCAGTGATGACAATGGCCATATGATAGGCCTAAAGTAAAGTCATATACAGAAGATTTAAACAGTATTTACTTGGTTTAATCAAAGGGGATTCCCGTGTAACATATCATTTGCGTATCACGTGATACGCCACGGTGATACAAAGATAAGAATTAATTTTTCTATTTTATACATGTAAAGTTTCAATGCGATACGTTTTGTATTAATGTTGTAATTGCATTTTAATTGCGATAGTTTTTGACGCCATTTCCCCCGATAACGTCGAAATGACGTCGCGGTTAGCTCATGGATAAAACTCCAAGTCCACAATTTTGAAATTCGCTATAATTCCTTCAAATTACGTTGGAAATTATTCAAACTTCATCAGGATACTCAAATTTGTATATCAATCAGGGTATCAAATGTTTTAAGGAAGTAAGGACTGTACTTTTCATAGCAAGCGAGAAAACAAATAATGCCGCCTCCATCTTGGTGTTGAATCCCTCCTTAAAATGTGCTCTAAAATATATTATTAATTCATGTCATTCTTTCCATTGTCAAGCCGAGTCGTGCACATATTCTAATGTATTGTGCAAATGTACGTTTTGTGAAGGCAAAGGATGCACCACTGACGCTTTCTACAGCAAAAATAGGGTCAGAGCGGATCATTTTCTCTAATTTTGCATCAATGTCAGTCTGATTGAGTAGAACTTGAAAGGGATGCGGAATTATGACGAGTGATTTGGCAAATGCCATCCAGCCTTGATCTGTCATCTTAACTTCGTATAAAATTGATATTCTCTAATGTTTTCATATCCTTGGCAAGTTCAATAGGTTGATTGCCCATGTTCACTATACTCATATCCAAACTTTTGAGCAAAGGCATCTTGCCCTCATCAGCCGTCAGTCCTAACAATCTATTGTTCAGGCCGACTCTGCACAAACGAAGCCTTTGTATTTTTGGTAAATTCATGAACAGTGGAGGTGCATCGTCATCATTGTTACGTTTGATTTGAACATCAGCTAAATATAAACTTTTCAACGTGGGAATCGATAGGGAATCTATTGACCGTTTCATGCCTGAACCTCTGATGAGAAGCGATACAAGCGATGGATTGTATGCCAAGAAATCGTTTACTACTTGGTCACTGATGCCGTTCTCAGCTTGCGCATACTCTAAATGCAATGACATGACTCTAACTTTCTTATCAGACAGGAGTTTAAGAGTTCCATCTAAAACTTCCTCGCCACTCTCATCGTCTATATAGATGTCTGTAACGTGAAAATCTAAATTTGTTTGAGCTCCCGTCTCTGCCATACCACTGCTAAACTCATTGTACCAGCTGAGTTGCTGCTTGTAGAACTCTCTGATAGATGGATCTACGTAAATTGGTTGATCATTCCTATAACCGATGAATTTTCTTCCTTATCAATCACTTCTTTAATTCGACTTGATAATCGACAGCCAAAGTATTGACTTATCCCACAAATGATCATGATAACGTTCGAAAGATCTGAGATAACATCGAAACTGTTCAATTTCGAGCAGAAAGAGTTGAATGTATCATTGTCCATTGTCACATATATGGCAGCTAAACAATCCCGAATGACAGCATGTAGAAAATGGAATTTCTCTAGAACAGCAGCATCTTCCATTGTTGATGTCTCGTGTACGAAAAGTAGACAAGATCTTGTAGCAAATGTCAGCGTATCCTCATCAAGGTATTTCTCAAGTCTATCATGATATGTTTCATGCTCTAGCACACAATGATGTGCCAGATTTCCTAATATACGAAGAGCAATCAGATGACGTTGTATGCTCTCGTATGACTGCAATCTAACGAGCTGTTCTGTTCCAAATGGAACGACTTCCTCATCGGGCAAAGACATTTCATGCCTACTAATGAGTTCATCAATCAGACTTAAATATAAGCCTGTACGGTTCATTGACACTGGTTTATCCTCAATAAGCATTAGTACACAAGTAACGCTGAAAATTGGTGTTCTCATTATTGCTTCATAATTTTCTTTCATTTCTTTTATTTGTCTTAATATCACTTGAGGTTGAAATTTCCCCTCCTCATATTCAGGATCTAATTGTATTGAGGTTTGAAGTGGGTAATTTTGTTCAGTTTCCATAGTTTTATGTGATTCTTTCGCTTCTGCTTCATGCATTTTCTGCTCAAGATATGATCCATATATTTTCTGTTTAGAATTCGATACCTGTGTTTTCTGTACTAAAATTGATTCTTTCATTCTTCCATCAGGATCCGATTCATGAATTCTCTGTTCAGGCTCTGACTTTTGTTTTCTCTGTTCAGATTCTGTTAAGGTTTCGAATCTTGTAGCTGCTTCCTGTCGATAAATCAAGCTTCCACTATCTCCACTTCTTGAAAATTTGATCATTTGATCAACGTACAGCGATGAAATCGCACTTTCATCTACTCCCGTCAAATGTAGGACTCGTATATTCATTTTGTGTAAAGTATCCGGGGAGAATGTTCTCAGAAGATTTGCAGGTTGCATTGTCAATACAAAAACACAATTTTGAAATTTATTTTCTAGTTCGGAGAACTCTTCCTCAATATCGCAATTAAGATACTTTTGCAAATTCTGGGCATCATCAATCAAAATGAGACATTTTTCAGTGGAATTCTTGAGCACAGAAACTGCCTCTTGTTGACATAAATCTTGCTTTCCGAAGGTACTATTCATGATTAAATCCAGTAATGATTCATTTGACTTCGGTAACACTAATGAAGTGACGTAAAATACATAATTGAACTGTCCTAGCTCAGCAACCTCTTCTTTCTTCATTTGCTGTGCCTCACACCATTGATGTAAAAGCCTTAAGCAGTATGTTGTCTTCCCACAACCGGCTTCTCCAAGGATAAAGACGCACGAACAGGTATCCCCCGGAAAACGTAAAAAATCATCTGTTCGGTCTGCCGTTGCCCGAGTATGCCTCAACAAAAGCACCGGTTCTTCGTATTCCCCGAGAGACAATGGTGAAAACAAGAGCTTTTCAATAGGCTTCTTCGAGGTTTCTGTGTCCAGTGTATCTAGCGACTGGATGAGATAAGAATGAATCTGGCGTGTCCGCGAAAGTCGATGATTTCTTTCAAACAGCATCTTTTTCAATGCCAAGATGTTTTGCGCTATAATAGAAGAATTTATTTTCAAAATTACTCAATTGTTCAATGATGATTGCAGATACGTGTTGAACATTTAATATAAACACAAAAGATACAAAATGAAACAAAAAAGAAATCAGATACAGTACTGCAACCCACTTGTTTGACAATTTTATCCATTTCTATCCTGCATCCTACATCCCACATCCTAATCCTACATCCACCTCTTATCCACTCTATCCAATCCTATCCTATCCTATCCTACCCAATCCTACCCCATCCTACCCTATCCTATCCTATCCTATCCGCTTTAATCCAATCCTATCCTATTCACCTCTATCCTATCCTTTCATATCCTTCATCCACCGGCGTCGAGATTATAAATAAAAAATAATATACTTTTAAGTTCCGAGCATGAAAAGTCGCTAGTTGAAAATAATTATAATATTTTGATTTCGATCATACTTTTCTTTAATTTGTAATAAAAATAAAATAATATTGTATAAAAATAATCAGTCTTGTCGACTTCCGTTTAGAAAATGGCGTCTTCGGATCGAGGGAAGCGGCTTTCTGTAGAGACGAGAAATTCATTTTAGCTCGTAAGTCTGATGGACTTAGTGTTCACTTAGAATTAAATCTGAATTGAAGAAGTGTTCATTAATCTATGTGCCGTACTAGACTATCCATAACATTGTTAGTCACGGAAGTTTGATCAGAAGAAGGTCAACCAACGTCAACGGCGGCAACGCTACCAAAATCCGGCCAGTTCACATGAGGTTTCTGAACATTTGGCTGTCCAAAAATAATGAACTCACTTCTAAGCGCATGTTGACGAATTAAGATCGACCTTATGTGTTGGGATTTCTCACGGATATGCCAGGATTATCAGAAGGAAGTTAGGCTGGATGAAATCAACATGGAAGTATTGCCAGCTGATTAGCAACAAGAACAAAGCGGTAAGTCGAGGAAATTCAAATAATAATACATCTTAATTGCAATTCTCTGTAAGGACCAAAATAATTTCAATAGCACGTGGAAATAGCATGTCTCCAATTTTGGAGATTTTTTGGTATGGAAGGGGTATATAATGTACTGATTCAAAAATAAACTGGAAACCACGTTTGAAAATTTACCTATCAGTAGAATACTTGTAACATGGGATTTTCACAAGGCTCGTTTCCATAGTAACAACTATTATTGTCAACTGAAATTTCCTTATTTTTTCTCTTTATATCTTTCATTGTATAAATACTACACATGAAGTATGCTTCCGCCCGCTATTCTTTTTGTCAGTACGCTCAAAATGTAGGCAAAACCGGTTTTGAAGAGGCCCTTTTTAAGACCGTCAAAGCTCCTAATTTAACATGATTTTGCTCAATTTTAAGGGCAAATAATCTGAAATGTCAGGCTAACTTGATTTCTACTGCCTATTATCTTTTAATGTAAATTCTCGATCTTTAAGAAAATGTTAAAATTTGAGTTGGACATCTTCACAATTTTATTTAAAAGGGTATAAAATTAAAAATGGTTACCATGGTGACATTCTGTTCAATGCTATTACACATGGAGTATTTTACTGGTACAATTTTAGCTGTCCGTTATATATTTTTAAGGAATGTTTTCATCAGTGCATATAAAAGGGCATTATTGATTAAACAATCACCTTAAAAATTTTCAAGGTCACAGGACCCAATTTCAAGGTCATCTTGAATGCAATTCACAAAATTTGGCAAAATTCTGTGTATTTTCAAAAATATGAGAGGCAGTTACTCAAAAACCATGTAGTATTAAGTAAAACAAACACATACATAGTGATTTTGGATATATCCCCTATCTATTGACCAAAGTTGCAAAAATTTCAAAATCAATGATACCCTTGATTTGTAGCTAATATTTCATACCTTTATATAAAAAAATGTGAGATTATCATGATTTTTGTCTGGGGCTTATTTTTTTAGGAGAAATGTTCTGAACTTAAAACTGTAATGCTTTTCCACCTATTGGTCCTAATTTCAGAGAGAAGTATTTTTGATACAAATATATGACAACCAAGCCTAATATTAGTAACAATAAATAACAAGAAAAATGCAAATTTTATTGAAATTGGAACCCATATTTTGAATTGACCTTGAACTTAGACTCAATGACCTTGACAAATTTTGGAAGTGCTAAAAAAAGAGAATGATTTCTTCTGTTAAGCAATATAAGTTATTTAAACCATGATAAAATCAATTTGAAAAGATATAGTCATCTTGTGTCTAATGAAAAGTTGCCATGGCAACCATTTTTGACATCAAAATGTAGGAAAACAAAACAAGGTCCCACTTATTGTTTTCAGTGATTACATTTGTCACATGGAATATATTTTGTTCTGACAATAGTGATGGTGTTATCAACCTGACATTTTGTGTTATTTTTGCTTAAGAATGGTAAATATTGGACAAAAAAAGGCCTTAATTTTGACCTTAATTTATGGCAATTTATGACTGATTTTGATTTGATAGGATTTGGCTAATTGAAAGAAATTTTTAAGAATTGTTAAAATGGCAACATAATAACAAAGATGATTTATTTTACCATTTTTAGTGCTATAAATAGACAGACCTCGTTTCCATGGCAACTGGAATATTTATTTTCAAAATTTGTTATTTTTGTAATCAGATCATTATACATACCATTTATAGAGAAAATCATAAAAATCCATGGCATGCTGTTTCCAAAATATTTTGGTCCTTACAGAGAATTGATATTAATTTCTTCATTAGAATGCTAATATTGTTTAGAATATGACGACTATGTTATGTTGTTGTTTCGCTCACAGGAACCTGACACACTTTATATATTCATTAATCCCCCGTGTGTCAAAAACCTCCTCGAGGGTCTAACACCTAAAGTGAACGGTATTGAACCGGGATCGTTGGCCTGGAATGCCAGAGCGTTACCGACTGAGCTAAAGGGACAACCCGATAGACCGGAGGACCCTAATCCAACAACACACCTATACATGTTTGACTCTCAAGGGGATGTTTGACCCACGTGGGAAGCGGACTCGTGACTTAAGGGGTGTAACAATTCACCACGACAAAACCCTTTGACTCAGTGAATCGCAATACTTCCATATTTTGCGTTTCAATGAGGTTCAGAGATATTCTTTACTTTTAGAGTTTCACACTTAACAGTCAGGGGTCTAACTTATATAAGTAATAATTTCTTTCAAAGATAATTAACTTGCATTAGTAATAACTTATACACGTTATGTTCATGAGTTAATATCTTGAATAAGTTATAACTAAAAGAGCAGATTGAAATCTGATACTGTAACAGTGTTTCAGTTTGCAATTTACCGTCACGTTGTAAATTTATGACAAGTGCCGGTCTACGCGAAATATAGCGGTTGTAAACGTGAAAAATTGACCTTTCCGATTGCGGGTAAAAAATGCAAAATTTCGTGACGTCACAATGCTTTTACCTCGAACAAACAAGCTTCAAACCTCGGTCAAACATCAAAATTGCATTGTAACGTCACAGAATTTCTCAAAATTTTCCCGCGTTCAATTACATGTACATGTTAGCGTATTCATGCCTCGCGTTAAGATTGGTTGTCTTTAATTGGTCACTCGGTAGATATATATTATAGAGTCAAGGCGACACGTACCATCAAACTTGCAAGTATTGATTATTCCAAACGAAACTTGGTGTCTCTAAACTTTAAAATACGACAGGTTTATGCCCGTTGTTGAAGCCATAAAATCGTTTCTCAGGTAAATAAAAGCTTTCTATGGGTTAGAAGACGTTTGACATCTCGGGTTGTTTTATATACAGTATTCCACATTTGCCTTCAAAGTTTTATCGGACATTCGGTCCGACATGATTCTAAAGTTTACCGGACCGAAGCCATTTTCACAAGACATGACCGACGAACCTTCGGAAACACTGCTGAAGGGTCTGGATACGGCACAACACTACAATGATAATTATATTAAATTAAATGATTTGTAATTATAGTAGGTGTGCCAGTATCTATATAATCAATGCTATATAAAAATTAGTCCACTTACCATGCACCAACAGCCTACATGATCTGCCTTACGTCATTTAATTTCTTTTTAAGGGAGATTAAGGGGTATATATTTCATATTTTACTTGCATGTTCCTAGCTTGCAATAAGACCTTTCAATTAATTCTTGACCTTTTCAGAAACATTGACTTTGATCCCATCTTTTGAACCTGAAGTTGAAGGAATTTTATGATTCACATTCAAACTCCTTGTGATAAGTTTGAACTACTTTTCAAAAACATAAATTTTAATCATATTAAATTTTTGCTTGAAAATATCTACATGATCAGTGCATTTTGATTTTAGGCGAGGAAAGCATGGTGCTGTGATGCATGGCATAGGAGGAACACCTTTGAAGATGTAATTTTCTGAGATGAGAGCAGCATTGAGATAAATTCGAATGGAGGACTGTTTTTCCATAGGGAAAGAAGTGCAGGGTTCTCGAAAACTACTCAAAGAGGTCAAAGCCAAAATACTTTTATAAGGTAAGGCTAGTAACCTACTCTATGCTGAGCTGCGGATCTGTCGCCTGTTTTACAAAACTACTTGTGAAATATTAAAGGAATTTTCGTAACTCTTGATCTCCTTGTACTTCTTATAAATAAAAACCGCGATGTTGTTTCTGAATTTGTATTTAATATGTAGAAATGTTAAACGTCTTTAAATTCAATAGCATCATTTAAAATCTGGTAAATTAACAGCTTGGACCAGACATGTACGTTTCGGGTACTAAACCCTCGTCAGTGATCCTCAGTCTAAACAGTGTAATATGGCCAAAAAGTATGAAAATTGTTATGTCCAAAAATGTACCAAAAGACTTAGCAGAATGCGTGGGATATGATGCTACAGGACCCACATTTTAGAAATTTCAAGAAATTTTGTAACAGAAAATGTCAAAAGCATTGAAGAGACAGACGATCAACCAAAGTTGATCGAACTTGGCTACATGTGCCCTCGGGGACTCTTGGTCCACCAGCAGTGACACTCACCAAGTAGTTCAAATGTTAAACGGCTTTAAATTCAATAGCATCATTTAAAATCTGATAACTTTACAGCATGGACCAGACAAAGACGTTTCGGGTACTATTAGAAAGGACAAGAAAACACAAAGTTAAAAAATTTGAAAGTAGTTTCAGGTTCTTAAATCTTATGGTACATGTACAAGATTTTTATGTCATCTTGAAGTTGAGTGACCCTAATATACCCCCGCATATCTCTGTCCACTTCCAGAGTTTAGGGTAGCTCAGTGTGACTCGTTTAAGAAATTTTGGGTAACTAAGTATCTGACAGAGTTCCAATACTACAGTAATCAAACTTGCATAAATTTAAGAGATTCGTGTTACAATATTTAGGTGGACCCATGCATGAAATGCTACAGCTGACCTGCATTTCCACTTTGCTGACCCTGTTTAAGAAGTTTGGGGTAGCTACATGTACATGTACCAAACATTCATACTGGATGTATCTTTGATCAAACTTTATTTTCTTTTTATGTTTTCCACTTACGGGTAATTATTTCTTTTTTAAAGCAAAGGCAAATTGAATCTAGATATGGACGATACGTCATACAAAGTAAGGAAATTACGTTCATTTAAATCGATCTCAAAGAATAATGTGTTTGCACTACACTTCACTCCCGACTGGACTAGAGAGATATCAGGTCGGTTTACCATTTAGAAGAAGAAAAGGTTTGTCTTCTGACGAGCATATCGACAGACATTGAACACTTTACCCATCTAGTCTACATAGCAGTCCGTCAGTCTGACAGTCACACTTAAGGTGCCAAAACTAATAATCTCTAATTGTTAAGTTACAATGTCTTGTGTCACACTTATGCCCTTTGCCGTGTGGAGCTCGTAAAAAAGTTCCCCGCGAGGGGTTTGACAGTAAGTGTTTTGAATATATTTCCCTGACATTGTCGCCATAATACTTTCTATATAGACATAACGTCAGTCAGTGCATGAATTTTATATATTATTTTCGTGCTTAAACATCGACGGCGGGTGCGGCTAGCCAACAGGGGATGCTTACTCCTCCCTGGCACCTGGTCCCACCTCTAGCTTGCTAGGGTCCGTCGATGCTTAATTTTGTGCTCTATTGTGAGTGCTGTTGAGATTATCGTCAGGATCTTCTTTAACTCATTTGTTATTTCACATCACCTCTAAACCTTTTGACAGGGTAAGAAAAAATCAATATCGGACAGAGTCATGTATAAAAATAAACGCAAATGTTTCTACTTGAACGTTCCAGTTTATATCTACTTTTTATTACACGATCATCACATTTGAATCGAAGAATTCTTGGCTTATGTCGCATTATTTTGTTTTTTATTTCAGCGATGTTTTAATAGTCAATAAATGCATGTGAAAGAAAGGAGTGAATCTCCCACAAGAGTCACAGCAAAACAGCGAAACATCCAAAAACCATATGAGATAAACAGAGAAGACAAGCACAGCAATAGACACAAAGTAGCATCTTGGTACACACACAATTTGACATCAAAACACCAAACACAAAATACATAAACCAACTAGACAAACGGGCAATGGAAAGAAAGCATACAAAAAATAAAACCCTAATGCCATCACGTGCATGTATCAGACAGCGAAATGATGAGGTGGTTGCATAATAGTTATATATTCAGATGGAAATACTTTCAGGTATCTGTCTATCTGATGAACAATAGGGCATGTTTTCATGCCTGGTACAGTAGTATAAATATTTACTGAAAGGTAATAATGCCTACAGCTCAGAAATAAAGGGGCTAGAGACACAAAGGAAGATAACATCTGAAGCATTTGAATATTCTATTTTCTCTATAAAATATGTACAAAATAATTGTTGTACTAAGAGTTTTCCTTTTTGATTTTAAAGATCAGGGAGTCTTATATCTATATTCAGGGCATCGTTACTTTTCAGAAAATATAAAAAATTTTAGTTCTTTACCAGGCAAATAATTTATCATACTTAACATTAAGATGAATAAATCGCTAGTATGTAAAATGACATATTTGTACAACGGATATCTTCTATAATCATTATAAAGTGTGATGACTACATAATACCCTTACCTAATATCTGTCTGTACTTTAAATAATCCTTCTCCTGTATTGTTATGCATAGGGATATCCTGTTTACTTCGAACAGACTTAATGCCTCCTTCGTGTTAAAGCACTCCTGTAAATCGTCATGTAAACTTCCCTCTTTGTACTTTCTCCATAATTTGTCTAGGTTGATAATGCTGTCAAATATCCAGTAGGAAAGAACTGAAGATTGCTCAACGGATACTGGAGTAGCTCCACATTCGTTGTACATATGCCGTATAGTATTTGCACATTCCGTCAAAATAACCAATAATTGTGGAACCCTTTTTTTGAATTTATCGAATTTTTTCTTGTCTCGTTCAAGTATATTTGCACCTGATTCTACATTTGCTAGGAGCAACCTCTTTCCAAATACTTTTCTGCATCTGCAAGATTTGCCTTTGTGCCAAATGTCAAGGAATTTATTTGATAAGGAATCTAAGTCTTGATATCTTTTCAGTAAGCCTTTCACGTCTTTGTTAGACTCTCCTAATCTGCATACTAATTTCTCATATGTAGCTAATAAGATGTCCTCCACCTCTTTTCTTGTCATCTCTTCTAAGCTATTAGGATCTACGACAGTTCGAACCATCATGGCACTTTCTGTAAGTTATTATTGTAAACATTAAGTTTCATTCTCTATAAGCTACAAAGAATTCCAAGAAAACTTGGAAATGGTATGTCTCAGATTTTCATGATTTTCACCAGGTAGGTCAAGTTTGACCCACTGAAGACAAAACTAACACTTTTTATATGACGACTCGTTGCCATGGTAACTCTCCCACCCCATTTTGGCCGGAAAATGGCCTCTGATAAGCATGAAATTTGTCATTTTTAGGTACAATTTTCACAGTAAAATGTTCCAGTAGTCAAATTTTGTAATTGTTTTGGAAATGTTTTTTATGATGAGATGTAAAACTTTGATCAAATTATCAAGATATGTATTAATCTTTAGGACAAAGTTTCCATATTTTGCATATTTTGACATTGTACCGAAATACACAAAAAAAAGTCACAATTTCTGGTGGTCCATAGAAAAAAATCTCAACATAAGTGAAATGTTTGAATAGTGCATAATGAATCATTGATCTTTGATAAAGAAAATATAAGAAAAAAGTCCAAGTAGGTGATTATTTCAAAGAAAATAAATTCAATTTAAAAATGGCCTTGTACCAGGGCAAGAAGTGAATTTTACATGCTGCATATCTAATATTGATGAACTAAAACCTTAGAACAGAAAATACACGTCAAATAAAGTATTTTGATCAAGGTCTCACGATGAGCAAAAATTCTAAACCAATAAATTCTATATTTTAAATAAGCTGCCACAGTAATTAAAATTTATACATTTAAAGCATTTCCATCTCATTTCCCGTCATATCTTAAATGTTACAAGGAAAATACACACATATAAGTTAAAACATTAGGACAACACATTGTCTGAAAATCTTTAACAAATATAGTCTTATTTTGTAATCGGTTCAGGCTGCCATGTCGACCTTGTCCAAAATGGTAAAATTAGTACATTGGAATCTAAATCTAGGTCAAATATTGTCCGAAAATTGAAATCCAAACAAACTGTATCTTGTTATCAGTTGCAATGGTAACCATGTCCAAAAGGTTAAAAATTAAGCATCTTAAGCATTCTTCTGCCATTTTCACCAGTTTCAGTACCTTCTTATAATATTATAGGGGCAATTTCATTATTTTCTTATACCATCCACTTCATTTTCTCAAGTAATTAAATTTATGTGAAACTAATTGTGAAAAAGCAGTGGTATCTCCATAGTAAGGGGCTGTGGTCATGAAGAACACACAACATTTTTGGACCATGACTCGATTTTCATTTTCTTTCTTATAATCGTGTATCATTTCAACTTAATTTGAACTCAGAACATCATATGAAATATTTAAAGTGTTTAAAAGAAATTCTATGTGGACAGTCATAAGAATTTAAGGGAAATGTCTGTATTTTTTCTCATAAAAGATCAAGAAAAGCAGATAAAAACATATCTAAGATTGGTACTTCTTCTTTAGTATACTTCATTTTACTTAAATGTACCGAACTGTACCTACATATTATATACGACATGGTTTTATGTTACAACATCATGGACCACCAGTCTATCCTTGTTTATTTTGAAAATAAGGTTTATTAAACAATGCATTAGTTTTTGTTGCATTTAGTATACAAACTATTGAAGTCTGATTTTGTAAACAGTTTTCATTGCAAAAAGCGCTAATTAGAAGCAACTTTACTTAATCTTTTAGAGTTTCGTTGTTTTTGTTTTCTTTGGTTTTTTGTTTGAATAAAATTCAAGTTATTTTATCCACATTTAGAAAGGTTAAGTGATGAAAGGCCAGTATCTATCGATTTTGATGAACCGTTAGAGAGGCCAAAAAGGCATTTCATGTTATTCAAGATATTAAGATTTTATTTCATATACAACTTTCTACAAGGTACTCGTTCGTAGATGAAAAATTAAATGTTTCAATTCTATTGCTTCATAACAATAAGGAAATGTTTGTATACTAATGCAGATCATGGACGAAGTCATATTAGTTGGTGGTAACCATATACATGTAAGGACGGACTGATGTTTCAAATTTTGACAATTAATGTAAGATAATAAATGACGTATGATAATAGGAAAATGCTTAAAACATGTGCAATTTTACCCTTTTGGACATTGTTACCGTGGCAACTAATAACAAAATACGGTTTGGTTGGTTTTCATTTTTCGGACAATGTTTCACCTTAATTAAGATTCCTTATTGGTTAAAAAATTAAAATAAACGATTTTGGTTTGAGATTTTTGCGCAATGCATAATTATATCTTATCTGTGTGTTGCTCTGTTTTGATGTTAAAATGGTTACCACAACAACCGATTACAAAATACAGACTTCATTGGTTAAATATGTTCTTACAGTGTGTTGTTTTGATAAAGATGCTTTATCTGTGTGTTTTTTTTTCTAAAATTTGAGATAATTACGTCAAAGGACAAGAAAATGCTTAAATGTATAGATTTTACAATTTAGTACATGGTTGCCATGGCAACTAATTACATAATACAGACATGATTAGTTAAATATCTTCAGACAATCTGAAAGTTTGATTAATGTACCTTAATTGAGCGTTTTTCTCTTCTAACAATTGAGATGATTACTGGGAATGAATTGAAAATGCTTAAAATGTTTAAATTTCACTTTTTACTACAAGGTTACCATGGCTACCGATTACAAAATACAGACTTGATTAGTTAGATATTTTCACGATAGGGGCGAAGACAATGTTAAAAATGATCACCCATTTCTTTCTGCAGTTAAAAATACAAATAAGTTAAAGAAGATCCTGACGATAAAATGTATGAAAAAACACACTTTTCCGCAAAATTCTTTCACATCAGCATTCCTCTGGTTTATTTAGGCTTAAATGAACAAAATTGGAGCAGCAAACTTAGCAAGGGAAGAAATATGAAAAGAAATATAAATTTTTCCATCAAAATAGCTAAGTCGAAAAAGATGTCAAAAGCGCATCAAAAATGAGTTCTCAGATTGTAACGGAATGGACAAACTTGAATAATACATCCCTCCTGATTACTCAAATACACCAATCTACAGCCTTGTACCAGTGCATTCTTAAGAGTTGCACTCTGACTAAATGTGATGACAGGACAACATAACGGGCCCTGTCCATACCTCTTTAGAGAAGACAGGGCCCGACCACCTGTCCTCTCTGAGTGTCAGTCGGATTACTACAGCGGCAGAGCACCGACTGTATTTCGTATGCCTTCAGTTTTTTATATTCATTAACATATCTATCTGTGTTTCTTGGGCCCCTAAGTCATGTTGTTTGTATGTTCATCTTACAGTGAGGAGGTTATTTTACACAACAATTGTTCATTCTTCGAAAGCTGTGGGTGGGAGTGTGGAAGGGTTGTGCCCACGTAATCAAGAATAACTATACCGTCTGCTACTGTCGTGATAGATGGACGTCCTAAGTCGGCAACCATTGCCCATTGGTCTCATTGGTGTATGTGTAGTCATTTGTGTTTGATGTTTCTCTGTGATTTGGCGTTCCTTGTACCATTTGCGTCTCTGCTTTTTGTTTTTACAGTAGGTGTTTTGGGGTTTTGCTGTTGGTGCTGCAGCTATGTATTGTTGGAGATATCCTCCATTCAAATATCATCAGTCTTTGTATCCATGATTCTAGAAGAGTAAATTTTTGTACAATCTGGGTCCAACCTGAATTCACAACTGAAGGTATCGGACCGAAATGAAGATTCATGGCAGAGGACTTTTAAAAATGATTCTTGCATATCAAGTTTCATCAAAATCCTTCAAGCGGTTAAAGAGGAGAAGTTGAAAATGTGAACAGTTAAGGGACGGACGGGCGGACGACGGACGCCAGAGAAATCGGTATGACGTAAGCTTACTTTAAGCCTTTGACTCAGGTGAGCTAAAAAAGAAAAGATATAGAACATAAAGTATTGTAATTCATTCTTATATTTACCTTTTCTCTTCAGCATTGCCAATTTGTCCTCAGCATTTTCTATCTGACACACGAGTTCACGGTAAATATCCTTCACTAATTCCTTCAGCACATTGTAATTATTATGACCTAGTAGACCCATTCTTTCTAATTCTTCCCAAATATCATGTGCTTTTGTTACACTGCTTTGTTGAACGGGAGTATTTAAATGCAGAAAGCTTTTCAACTTTAATTTCTCAAAATTTTTTTTCTGAGACTCCGAATCAAAATAGTCACAACAAAATGACGTCATTAATTTATTATGTACTTCTTCTTTCGACTGACAGTCAATGAAAATATTAGTTGAAGCCATGATGATGCTATTTATAAACAATGTAAGATGTTTTGCTATGACGTTGTCTTCATTACTTCCTCATCTATCCATTCTTCCATTCAATTTCTGCAAAATATGAATAATCATTCTAGAAATATTTCTAATATTTCTAAATACGACTGACATTTGAAAATAACAAATACAATGAATGCTTTTATAATGTATGGATGAACCTGAACCTTGACGTTATTTGACCCACACTTTAACAAATAAACTGCAACAACGATGTCATTTCAGTCTAGGAACGTGCTTAACAATGCACTTCGTCGTGAATGTTAAGTCCAATTCTCTAGGTCAAGGTCAATACTTGAATTTCATCTCTGTTTTAAAATTTTGATGTTCATGTTATATTGCAAAACGTATTGGTACAACATATACTACTTCAAAAGGACAAGGTCAAGGGTAAAACCTGAAATCAGATCAACCTGATTGGATCTATCGCCAAACTTTAATGTGATATTTGAAATATTATTTAAACAGTAATACGAGATAGTCAATTCCAAGACTTCACACGAAATCTTCAAGGTCAAATGTCTCTGTCAAGGGAAATACTTGAATTCTTGATGTCAACTCAAAGACATTATTTTCGTTATCCAAGCAAATATGATACATGTATATGACAAAAGGGATGATTTTGGATTGAAGATAGTAAATTTCCCCTGGCTTGACGGTGATATTCAAAGATTACCGTCATACGGCATTTTGGTGCTTTTTTTCCCTTCATTGAATTCTTGGATTGAATAATATTTCGGAATTCTTTTGAGGGGGAAAGATGGCTATATAGTAGTTTTTCCTCGTGGGAAAATCTACTATAACACGGGGAAAGTCTACTATATAGCAGAATTTCTCCCGTGGGAAAAACTACTAAATAGTAGATTTTCCGGGGAAAAACTACTATATAGCTATTCTTAAGGGTGAAAAAGATGGCTAGGGGGAAAGAAAACTAACAGTATATAAATCCGGCTATAATAAGTTTCAACCCCGTTTGTCCGTCCGTCCGTTTGTCTGTCTGTCACACTTTTCAATGTTCCAGACTTTTTTCGCTCTTGTTGCATATATTGAACCCATTTTGGTATGTGAATATACCTCAATCTAGTGCAGATCAAGTTCGAGGAAGGGAGGGGATCTCAACCAAGACCCTGTTGCAGCACCAACAGCAAAACAACAAAACACCCGATGCAAAAACACAAAAGACGAACATACTATGAGACGGAAAAGAGAAACACGACATATAAACATCGAACACAAAGGACTACGCATAAACCGTCGAGACCAATGGGCAACCGGTGCCGACTTTGCACGACCATTTGCCACACAAGTAGCAAACGGTGTGGTTACCCTGAATTACGTGCGCACAGCCCTCTCACTTCTCCAATTACCCAGAGGTCTCGAAGAACGTACAATTGTGGTGTAAAACAACCTCCTCACTGTTAGATGACCTCACACAAACAAGACCGCAAAACTTAGGTGCCCCAGCAACAGAGATGATAATTATGTAAATTGATAGAAAAAGAGGGCGTGCGAAATACAATCTGTGCCCTGCCGGCTGTAGCGAGCTCATGTATGTAATCACCCGAGGAGTTCGACTGACATTCAGAGAGGACAGGTGGTCGGGGCCCTGCCTTCTCTAAAGAGGTTTGGACAAGGTCCGTCATAGAGTCCCGTCGTGTTGTTTCGATTGAGAGATTAAGAGTTATGTCCATTGGAATTGGCAAATTTCATGGAATTCTCAGTTTTCCCGATATTTTTTTCCATAGAACTGCAGATATTGAAATATTTTTGTATGGATACATCTTTATTTTTTAGTGTTACACGGATTAAGTTCGAGCTTGGTTTTGATTGAACCATTTGTACATTTGGCGTCGGGACTTTTTGGAAAAGAAACATTTATAGAACTTTGTCATATCTAAAAAGGGAATTTTCTCACTTTTCGTAGGGTCTAATTTTAAAGTTCAAACGGCTTAAGTTTTAGGTATAATCATGAAAACACGAATTATATTTTTGTATATCTTTTGAATATATGGAAATGAAAATATTGTTATTTAGGAAATATGAGCATCTGGGACCTGAGGGATGCTCTACCTTAAGTTTAAGTTGAGTTTTGATTTACCGGTTTTGACAAAAGGTATGCCCCTTAGCAAATTTCATGAAATTTCCTTTTTCCTGCCCCTTTCTTGTTCACATATTGAACATATTTCCATGTGGACATTCATCTTTTGGTGTGAGTACAGGTCTAGACAGAGTTGATGGACATGGAATAATGCAGGCAGATACAGAAGTTTTATTGCCTGCATAATCTTTTAATTGATCAAAATGACATGTATAGAAGGATAACGGTTTTTACAGTTATTCAGAACTTAAAACATTGCTTTTATTATTTGCCATTTTTACTTGAGTTTGTTTTAAATTTTATGTTAGCATAAACACGGTAGCGAATTACATGATATACAAATAAAGTCTAGCATGGGAATCCTCTTCGATTAAACAAGGTAAACACGGTCTTAATCAACTTTATATGAACATATTCTATATTCATATGAGGATCATTGTCATTTATATGATGGTAATCTATTCTGATGAAGAATAGAGGTATATTCAGAGAACACTTAAAACAGAAATTTTTCTATTTTTTGCATGTTATTATATGATGCATAACACAAATTCCTGTTTAAATGTTCTCTGCATAAACTCTTATTTCTGACCAGAATAGATTACCATCATAACATTTATAATGATGCTCTTATGGTAGACCTAGAATAAAGTCATATCAAGTAGATTTATACAGTATTTACATAGTTTAATCGAAGGGGAATCCCATGCCCAAAAAATATTTATTCAATTCACATATATAAATAGCAACGACGCCTTCTCGGCTGCATTATTCAAAACTGGTGAAAATGAACGCTCATTGATTAATGAAATGACTACCATATTACATCAACATAACCTTTAAAACATGCATTGCATACAAATGGTTAAAGAATAATCTTCAATTTACCTTACCCCTAAGATCCTTGATAATAAATATAAACATAAAAAAGTACCTGACCGTAATTCAGTCTCAAAGTCGAGAAGGCAAAGCAAAATCGTGAGAATTCCCATCATAACGGTTGCGAACCCCGGAATGAACATCATTCCGAAGTGAGACCAGGTATAATATTAAATGTTGTAGAAAGAATTGTTTCACACTTACTCAAAATATGATGAAGTAATAATTAATATGTGAAAAAATGCACCTGATAATTCTACCTAGTATACATTAAGAGCGTAACTTAAAAGCTTTTATTATGCATGTAAGACATTTATTCCGCCATTTTGAATGCACATAACTTTAAAAATAGTGCACTTCAGTGTGTATTGGGATAATTTTAACTTTGTAATAAGAGTTTTTGTGACGCTTAGCGTTGATGCGCATTTAACCGAGGCAGATGTTACCCTAGCTATAAATATACGGGGGACAGGGGGTACCCCTCTCCCCTTCCACCCTAGGCCTCCCCTTCCCGCCCCTTCCTCTCTCCTGTCCCTTTCCTCCCCTCCTGTCCCTTTTCCCCTCTCCCCTTCTCTCCTTGCTCCCGCCCCTTCCTTTCCCTGCATTTGACTATTAGTCGGTCTCGAGCATCGTTGATGAGACATAAGTTATGACATGCGCATAAGGTACACTGAAATTTTATAATAAAATATATTTCAATGATGACAATTTACACCACTATGTTGGTCCTGGAACCCAATTGTTAGACAAAAAAGTGGATAGGATAGTATGTAGGATGCAGGATGTAGAATAAAATCCCATCCTGTCACATCCTATCTTATCCTAACCACCTCAATGAAATCGTGTTCCTTTATCCTATCCTTGTCTACACCCTGTCCTACATCCTATCCTATCCTACATCCTATCCTACAACCTATCCATTTCTCTCTACAATCCTTTTGACATCCTAAAGTTAATAGCAGACAAACATGCTCATTTGGTTAAATTCGTATCAATCAACTTGTATACTTGACTTATGGGCGAAAATGAATTTCAATTGAATTAAAGACAATCTTGGAGGTGTGTTGTGATATTTTTATTTCGTTCACTGCAAGTCCGAAAATGGTATTTAATCATCTAATTAATTTCTATTTTAATAAAATTTAATAACAGGAATAATTACAGATTATTTTTAACTTATGCATGGAGTTTTATCAATAATGTCGAAGGGTTTTATCAAATCATTTAGTTTTATCAAATCATTTAGTTTTAACTATAATCTCACTAACATTGAAGAGAGATAGATAAAGATAAAATGAAGCATTGATATGTACAAACAGGATGTAGGATAGGATTGGATGTTGAATAGAATGTAGGAATGGATTGGAATAAGGTAGATATGATTGGATAGGGTGGGATAGGATGAGATAGGATAGGATGAAATAGGATAGGATGAAATAGGATAGGATGGGATAGGATAAGATAGAATGGAAAGGAGGTGGATGTAGGATGTAGGATGATGGATAGGATGGGATATAATTGTAAAACATGTGGATTGCCTTCCTCTGTTGATGGATTATTTAGTCTACGAGGATGTCGTTCGCCTGGTTTCACGGTTTATCAGCACTTGACTTGAAATATAAAATTTTGTAAATTCTCTGCCACAAAAATCGAGTGAAAATTTCCTAATACTAAGAGATATCTCCCTGATGGCATTTGAACTCTGTATTAGCAGCATTTTTTTTGGCAGTTTTAGGTCAAGTTTTGAAATACATTTTCATAATTTCGTATAATTTGGATTTCCTCTTTTTCGGTCTTAAGCATTACTGATGAGACGTTACTTGTTGAAATTCAGTATTGATAAATTCACTATTCATCAATCAAATTCTAGCTAAGGGGTCAACTTATATTTTGTACATGAAATTTGTTACGGATATCGAAGGGATCGTAAAAATAAAAATGCTGAACAAAGATCCCTAGATAATAAAATTTAGATTCATAATTTATGATAAATTTGATGTATAAAGTATTAGTGATGTGACGTCATAGTAACTGAAACACCTTGGATTTTCGATAACCGATAATAAAATTGACAATCGATATCGAGATACTCTTTTGATTTCCATAGTGAAAAATGTACATAAACGGCTTCCAAAGTAATTCAGAAAGAACATCTCTGGGGTGTATCAAAAGTGTAAATTTTACAGAAAAAAGTGCAAATTTTACAGAAAAAAATGTAGACAATAAATAAAAAAGAGTGTCAATCTGGCACTAATACGCTTCCGTTAAAATGGTTTTTGGAAAAGAAAGTTTTATAGAACTTTGTGGCATCTTATAAGGGAATTTTCTAACTTTTCGTAGGGTCTAATGTTAAAATTCAAACGGCTTAAGTTTTAGGTATAATCATGAAACCACGAATTATATTTTTGTATATCTTTTGAATATATTGATGTGAAAATATTGTAAAAGTTGTTATTTAGGAAATATGAGCATCTGGGACCTAAGGGATGCTCTACCTTAAGTTTAAGTTGAGTTTTGATTTACCGGTTTTGACAAAAGGTATACCCCTTCACGAATTTCATGAAATTTCCTTTTTTCTGCCCCTATCTGCCCCTAACATTGCTTTCATTATTTGCAATTTTTATTTGAGTTTGTTTTAAATTTTGTGCTAGCATAAACACGGTAGCGAATTACATGATATGCAAATTAACTCTGGCATGGGAATCCTCTTCGATTAAACAAGGTAAACACGGTCTTAATCAACTTTATATGAACATATTCTAGATTCATATGAGGATCATTATCAATTATATGATGGTAATCTATTCTGATGAAGAATAGAAGTATATTCAGAGAACACTTAAAACAGAAATTTTTCTATTTTTTGCATGTTATTATATGATGCATAACACAAATTCCTGTTTAAATGTTCTCTGCATAAACTCTTATTTCTGACCAGAATAGATTACCATCATAACATTGATAATGATGCTCTTACAGTCCCGATTACGTTAACTGTCCCCCCTTTAACGTTTTTTCTCCCTTCATCTCTCCAAATTTCGCTTCTATTTTTCCGTCTTCATTTTCTCTCACAAAATTTCTCTTCTAATTTTCCTCCTTTATTTCGCCTTAAAATTTCGCCTTCAGTGTTGAAGAGAAAAATGAACACGAATTTTTGAGAAACAGAAGCAAAGCGTAAAAGGAAAGAGAAATGCAAAGCGTAAACAGAAGAGAAACGAAAGCGAAATATTTCGCTTTCATTCCGCTTTCAGTCCTCTTGTCAATCAAAGCGAGATTCCTCATTAGCATATTAAGGGATTTCCCTAAATAGTAATGTGATGTA
This sequence comes from Pinctada imbricata, assembly GCA_033119305.1. Classification (NCBI taxonomy): domain Eukaryota; kingdom Metazoa; phylum Mollusca; class Bivalvia; order Pterioida; family Pteriidae; genus Pinctada; species Pinctada imbricata. Next base: position 22,414,052 of record VSWD01000006.1, read on the forward strand.
ATTTCTTTGTGTTGCATTAAAATACACGACTAATTAGTTTTATTTAGATACATTGTAAACGAACTTTTTCTGCATATTTAACATTTATTAGTAAATCGAAAAGTAGCTTTTTGTATGTACATGTATAATGTACAAATCGTGGTTTTTGTTTTCTTCGCATTTGTACACCTATAGCACAAATCCACTTTTTTAAGTAACATACCAATTAACAAATCGTTGTTTTGACAAATACACACATGTAAATCAACCGCGCAGGGTACATGTACGTAGGTTTCGTTTATCCATTACCTGCCAGGTGTGAAAATCATCGGAGCGTGATATCACCATGCGGTCATTTCAACTATAGATAGGGAGAGAATATCTTCCCAATGAATTTAAGTTAAAAAAATTTAAATTTAATGTTATGACTTGATATAATCAGAGACGTATATAAAAATATATACATTCCTGATTTAAAGATACAGTGTCCCTGAAAATAAATTTTGTTGAAAACGTAAAATCTATTCCGAAGGGTCTAGATATTGGAAAAAAGGAGCTATAAAAAGTTTTATTTGAAAATATGCAGTATCGGCCATAATATTACCGAATTGGTAAAATTAAATCTCCATATACCTCTATTGTAAAAACGCAATTCTTTGTAGGTGGCGCTAGTGAAATTAATTAAAGCTGCGCACCCCAAATTAAAAATTACGTTTTCAAAAATGAATGCGTTGGCTTCGCCTGAAAATTTTAATTTATACAAATGAGAATGTAAATTTTCATATGGGAAGAAAGATTTTGCCGTATAAAATTTTGTAAAAATAATTTGTTTTCAGGGACACCGTTCCTTTAATGATGTAATTAAATATGTAAGCTACCTGCTACAAATGACCTTTCACGTACTCAGCTTGCATGTGCACATGTAGTGTACGTTCTCATTTTACACTGTTTTCAAGGATGGACTTTTAAAGAGATTTATTTTTTTCTTCACCTTTTATTTATTATATCGTATTTTTTTTTTCTTTTCCTTTTTCATAATGACATATTGAAGGCAAAAATAATCATACATGTACAATGTATATATTAGAATTTTTGGCAAATTCTGAATGGATGGGGAGTCCTCCTATTCTCGCTCTAGATCCGCGCTTTCATTCAAGCAATGTCTCTAGATCACGTTAATATTTTTATGAAAAAAAATATGTCAACAATGTGCTTAATTCATCTCATGACCAGGGCTTCACATACCAGGATCGTCAATCAAGCACAGCATGTTGTATCGGGAATGCGCCCCCAATACAAATTGAAAGAATATAGTTTTTGTCCGTCGAAAAAAGTTTTCAATTGTTTGATAAGACGGCCGTAATTCCTTCCCGATATGGTACCTAGCGATCGTTATGTTGGAATCCGCGAGAACTTTAAATCACATCATGGACCAAAGAAGGATTTTTGTAAGTGGATGAAAGAACAAGGAAAAAACGAGATAAAATCGAAATAAAGATGAAGAATCTTAAAAAAAACAAAACAAAACAAAACAAAACAAAAAAAAAAAAAAAAAAAAAAAAAAAACCCAGTGAAGTAAGAACTTCTTTTTCAGAGCATGGAATTTGACCTCCCGCAAATAAAAACAAAATGGGTATGAAAATTAATTTGTACATGTAATGGCGAAGAAGGAAGGGAGCATTGAGTATAGAAATTTGCCTCGTATACACAAATGACCGAAATTAAAAAAAAAAACAATAAATAAATTAAAAATAAAAAAACCAAATATATTCATAAGGGGGAATTCCCTTACGTGTTTCCTTTAGTTATTGTTGAAAGAATAGAAATAAAACACACTATCACTCTAAAATATTTTTTAAACATTTTATATCTGACCATTCCAGACACTGTCACTTTTGGACGTAAATACTTAAACGCATGACTGACTCCACACAGGTAGACTACTATGCCTACCTGAACGACACCTGTCATAATCGATCGATTACGGGGTATATACATGTAAAGTACAAGGGGTCAATAATGAGAACTGACATCTAGATGTATAAAATGAATTGCTTCTTGACATATATTTTAAAATAATTGTTAAATAAGTTCTATAACCCGTTGAAACGGACCTATTTTACACGATAAATTTAGCTGTTTTAAAGTGATTAAATTTTATCCAGAGACTCAATATATCTAGACATATTAAAACAATTATTATAGCATATAATTCGATAATTAGTGTGATAAAAGCAAAAGAGTGTAAATAAACGTTTTAAAATATTGTAATATTTAGATATTAAGCCTACATTGACCGCATTAAGCCCCGCCCATATATATTTCCAAAACGAGGCTGGAGGCGAACATTGAAAGCGAACTGAAGGCGGAATTTGAAAGAGAAACGTAAGCGGAATAGTAAGAGAAACGTAACAGAACATGAAGAGAATCGAAGCGGGAATTAAAGGAGAAATATTTCTCTTTCGAGTTCGCTTTCAGGGTTCTCGTTTATTTCACCTTACAAATTCCTCTTCTCTTTCTCCTTTCACCTCGCAAATTTCTCCTCTATTTTTCCTTGTACATTTCGGCTTAAAAATTCCTCTTCTATTTTTTCGTCTTCATTTCACCTCACAAAATTTCTCCTTCTTCTAACAAAAATTCCCCCTTGAGGGGTAGACAGTTAACGTAATCGGGACTGTATGATAGACCTAAAATAAAGTCATATCACGTAGATTTATACAGTATTTACATAGTTTAATCGAAGGGGAATCCCAATGCCCAAAAAATGTTTGTTCAATTCATATATATAAATAGCCACGACGCCTTCTCGGCTGCATTATTCAAAACTGGTGAAAATGAATGCTCATTGATTAATGAAATGACTACCATATTACATCAACATAACCTTTAAAACATGCATTGCATACAAATGGTTAAGACTAATCTTCAATTTACCTTCCCCCTAAGATCCTAAATAATAAATATAAACATAAAAGAAGTACCTGACCTTAATTCAGTCTCAAAGTCGAGAAGGCAAAGCAATATCGTGAGAATTCCTATCATAACGGTTGCGAACCCCGGAATGAACAACATTCCGAAGTGAGACCAGGTATAATATTAGATGTTGTAGAAAGAAATGTTGGTTTCAAACTTACTCAAAATATGATAAAGTAATAATTAATATGTGAAAAAATGCACCTGATAATTCTACCTAGTATACATTAAGAGCGTACCTTAAAAACTTTTATTATGCATGTAAGACATTAATTCCGCCATTTTGAATGCACATAACTTTAAAAATAGTGCACTTCAGTGTGTATTGGGATATTTTTAACTTTGTAATAAGAGCTTTTGTGACGCTTAGCTTTGATGAGCATTTAACCGAGGCAGATGTTACCCTAGCTATAAATGTACGGGGTACAGGGGGTAACCCTATCCCCTCCCACCCTAGGCCTCCCCTTCCCGCCCCTTCCTCTCTCCTGTCCGCTTCCTCCCCTCCTGTCCCTTCTCTCCCTCTCCCCTTCTCTCCTTGCTCCCGCCCCTTCCTTTCCCTGCATTTGACTATTTGTCGGTCTCCAGCATCGTTGATGAGACATAAGTTATGACATGCACATAAGGTACACTGAAATTTTATAATAACATATATTTCAATGATGACAATTTACACCACTATGTTGGTCCTGGAACCCAATTGTTAGACAAAAAAGTGGATAGGATAGTATGTAGGATGCAGGATGTAGAATAAAATCCCATCCTGTCACATCCTATCTTATCCTAACCACCTCAATCAAATCGTGTTCCTTTATCCTATCCTTTTCTACACCCTGTCCTACATCCTATCCTATCCTACATCCTATCCTACAACCTATCCACTTCTCTCTACAATCCTTTTGACATCCTAAAGTTAATAGCAGACAAACATGCTTATTTGGTTAAATTCGTATCAATCAACTTGTATACTTGACTTATGGGCGAAAATGAATTTCAATTGAATTAAAGACAATCTTGAAGGTGTGTTGTGATATTTTTATTTCGTTCACTGCAAGTCCGAAAATGGTATTTAATCATCTCATTAATTTCTATTTTAATAAAATTCAATAACAGGAATAATTACAGAATATTTATAACTTATGCATGGAGTTTTATCAATAATGTCGAAGGGTTTTATCAAATCATTTAGTTTTATCAAATCATTTAGTTTTAACTATAATCTCACTAAAATTGAAGAGAGATAGATAAAGATAAAATGAAGCATTGATATGTACAAACAGGATGTAGGATAGGATTGGATGTTGAATAGAATGTAGGAATGGATTGGAATAAGGTAGATATGATTGGATAGGATGGGATAGGATGAGATAGGATAGGATGAAATAGGATAGGATGGGATAGGATAAGATAGAATGGAAAGGAGGTGGATGTAGGATGTAGGATGATGGATAGGATGGGATATAATTGTAAAACAAGTGGGTTGCCTCCCTCTGTTGATGGATTATTTAGTCTACGAGGATGTCGTTCGTCTAGTTTCACGGTTTATCAGCACTTGACTTATAAAATTTTGTAAATTCTCTGCCACCAAAATCGAGTGAAAATTTCCTAATACTAAGAGATATCTCCCTGATGGCATTTGAACTCTGTATTAGCAGCATTTTTTTTGGCAGTTTTAGGTCAAGTTTTGAAATACATTTTCATAATTTCGTATAATTTGGATTTCCTCTTTTTCGGTCTTAAGCATTACTGATGAGACGTTACTTGTTGAAATTCAGTATTGATAAATTCACTATTCATCAATCAAATTCTAGCTAAGGGGTCAACTTATATTTTGTACATGAAATTTGTTACGGATATCGAAGGGATCGTAAAAATAAAAATGCTGAACAAAGATCCCTAGAAAATAAAATTTAGATTCATAATATATGATAAATTTGATGTATAAAGTATTAGTGATGTGACGTCATAATCACTGAAACACCTTGGATTTTCGATAATCAATAATAAAATTATTATCAATCAATTATAATAAAATTATTATCAATCAATTATAATAAAATTATTATCAATCAATTATAATAAAATTATTATCAATCGATATCGACGGCTTCCAAAGTAATTCAGAAAGAACCTCTCTGGGATGTATCACAAGTGTAAAATTTACAGAAAAAAGTGCAAATTTTACAGAAAAAATGTAGACAATAAATAAAAAAGAGTGTCAATCTGGCACTAATACGCTTCCGTTAATATGGTTTTTGGAAAAGAAAGTTTTATAGAACTTTGTCACATCTAAAAAGGGAATTTTCTAACTTTTCGTAGGGTCTAATGTTAAAATTCAAACGGCTTAAGTTTTAGGTATAATCATGAAACCACGAATTATATTTTTGTATATCTTTTGAATATATTGAAATGAAAATATTGTTATTTAGGAAATATGAGCATCTGGGACCTGAGGGATGCTCTACCTTAAGTTTAAGTTGAGTTTTGATTTACCGGTTTTGACAAAAGTATGCCCCTTCGCAAATTTCATGAAATTTCCCTTTTTTCTGCCCCTAACATTGCTTTTATTATTTGCAATTTTCATTTGAGTTTGTTTTAAATTTTGTGCTAGCATAAACACGGTAGCGAATTACATGATATGCAAATTAACTCTGGCATGGGAATCCTCTTCGATTAAACAAGGTAAACACGGTCTTAATCAACTTTATATGAACATATTCTATATTCATATGAGGATCATTGTCATTTATATGATGGTAATCTATTCAGATCAAGAATAGAGGTATATTCAGAGAACACTTAAAACAGAAATTTTTCTATTTTTTGCATGTTATGATATGATGCACGTAAATAAACACAATTTTCTGTTTAAATGTTATCTGCATAAACTTTTATTTCTGACCAGAATAGATTACCATCATAAAATTGATAATGATGTTCGAATGATAGACCTAAAGTCATATCAGGTAAATTTATACAGTATTTACATTGTTTGATCGAAGGAGAATCCATTGCAAAAAAAAAAACATTATACAGTTCGTATAATTATATATATGGTCAAGACGTCTTCTGGGCTGCATAATTCAAAACTGACGGAACTGAACGCTCACTGGTTAATGAAACATTAACATGAACTTCAAAATAAGGGTTGCATACAAATGGATGAATAATAATATTCAATTAACCTTCCGCCTACGATCCTTGATATTATAAGTTGTTGTAGATATATGTTGGTTTCACACTTACTCGAAATATGATAAAGTTATAATTAATTTATGAAAAATATGCACTTGATAATTCTACTTACATACATTACACGCATACCTTAAAAGCTTTTATTGTACATGTAAAACGACTAGTCCACCATTTTGAGTACACATATCTTTAAAAATACTTCACTTCAGTGTGTATTAAGATATCTTTAAATTACGATTAGAGTTTTAGTGACGCTTTGTTTTGATGTGCATTTAACCGAGGCAAAACCTATAGATTTTACAAACCTATAGATATCAATCGATGCATTTGGATCGAAACGTATGGTGTTGTGATTCCTTACTAGAGAGTTTTTTGTTTTTGTTTTCGTTTTCATTTCTAAATTCAACTACAACATTGATGAGCGGGACACTGCCTAGAAAATCAGTCCATATCGTCTAGAAATATGACAAAATCATTGTTTTCATAGTTTCACTTTGTCGACAACAAAAACAAAGTTGTCCTACGAGGGCTGATTGGTATGTTGTAGGCCTCGTATTTTATCAGATATTTTGTATTATTTTTCTACATTTTCTCCTTCATTATATATAAACTTTTGCCAATACCACTTCTAAAGAACTCCTTATTCTGACTGTTTATAAAGCTATCCACTGCAAGTATGACGTCATCATCGGACTGAAAGTAGCTGCTTTCAGTTTTGGGATAGTTAAAACTCTGATGGAGCAAGATCAGGTGAATAAGGCGGATGCACAACCAAATTAAAGTCACAATTATGAATGACAGTTACAGTCTTGTGAACAGGAGCAATGTCCTGATGGAACAACACACCTTTTTAACTAGTGAGCTTTCCGCGGCGCTTAAGTTTAATATTTCCCGTAACTGTGTCAAAGGTGAAGCATAGTATGTGCCATTGATTGTTTGTCCTTTTTGGAGTCGATTTATCAGCAGAACACCTTCTGCATCCTAGAAAACCGAGGCTCAAAATATACCAATCACCCCTCGTAGCATTTCTGTTGAAGAACTCTGAAGTTTTTACAAAAACTATAGACTTTTCAGATATATAAACGATATGGACTTACTTTTATTTTTGTATAAGGCATTGGCCTACTGTAGCATAATATCCCACACATCCTGCTACGTCTTTTGGTACATTTTCGAATATAATTTTAAATTTAATAAATAATGAAATTTGATAACTCTTTGACCTTATTATATTGTTTAAATTGAGGATCATTTACGTGCGTTAAGAACCAAAAACGTGCCTACATGGTCCATGCTGCAAATTCATCCGTTCTTAAATGATGCCATTGAATTTGAAGACATTTAACATTTATTCCTTGTGGGAGGTTACTTTATATATAAAATATTTAATAATCATTATTATGGACATACAATAATTTCAAACTATGCCAAAGATACTACTTTCTGGCGTAATTTTTTTTTCTATTTCAATTTTCATTTCTATTTATTTTTTTTACAAAATAGAAACAGCAAACAATGAACACTGACGGCTTGTACTTATTGAAAGTAATTAACAAAACAGTTGACATACAACTATCTCCCTTATAAACAGAAGAAATCGAAACATTCCCATGTAAACGAATACAATGAAGTAAAACATAACATTCTGCAAGAATAATGCATTCTATAAAGAATATAATTTTCAAAACAAGTATCACTGACGAGGGTTTAGTACCCGAAACGTGCATGTCTGGTCCATGCTGTAAATTTATCAGGTTTTAAAGGATGCTATTTAATTTAAAGACGTTTAACATTTGAAGTGAGTGTCACTGCTGGCGGACCAAGAGTCCCCGAGGGCACATGTAGCCAAGTTATATCAACTTCGGTTGATCGTCTGTCTCTTCAACGCAATTAAAATTTTCTGTTACAAAATTTCTTGAAAGAAGTAGGTGCGGTAACCTGCCGTATCGACCCTATTTTCAAAGTTGTTCATATATCCATAATATTCTAGTTTTTTAAATGTAAAATTTATGGTGAATCCATATCAGGAAAGCTTACTTTGATTTCACGATCCTATACTGAATAATACGTCGCTAAAAACATCTAAAAACGTTGAAATCATTGAAAATATCAATAATTGAGCGAAATTTCGATAGAAATTTATGAAATTAATAAAATCCAGGCCTTGCCCATGATAATTTTTGTACCAATCGATGGATTTCTGATCAGCATTTTAATTTGAATAAAAAATATCATGGGCGAAGCCTGGATCATAGATGAATTTTGAAAAATTTTGTAAAATACGATGATTTTTCTTTGTTTTGCGCCATTCAGGGCAAATGACGTCAGAACATTACGTCATACATCACGCGCGTGACGTTACGAGTTCTCAGAAATATGACGCGGAGTTTTCTTAAACATTCAACATTGCAAAAGTGATACTTAATAGTTCTTATATCAAAAGCATTTTTCGTCGACATTATAGGGCCGATTTAAGGGGTTAGCGCACAAAGTCCTTTCTAAAACGTGGGTCCTGTAGCATCATATCCCACCCATTCTGCAACGTCTTTTAGTACATTTTTTGGACATAATTTTCATACTTTTTGGCCATATAGAGAAAAGGTGGTCGGGGCCCTGTCTTCCTAAAAGGGGTTTGGACAGGGTCCGTCATAGAGTCCCGTCGTGTTGTTTCGATTGAGAGATTAAGAGTTATGTCCCCTGGACTTGGCAAATTTCATGGAATTCTCAGTTTTCCAGACTTTTCTTCCATGGAATTGCAGATATTGAAACATTTTGTGTGTGGACACATCTCAGTGTTACACGGATTAAGTTCGAGTTGGGTTTTGATTGACCAGTTTGTACAGCTATGGCGTCGGGACTTAGCAAATTTCATGAAATCTTTAGTTTTCTGGACTTTTCTTGGCTATTTCAGTAGATATTGAACTGATTTTTGGTATGTGGATACATTATAGTATGTCGTACATAAAGGTAGAGTATCCCTCATGTCAGAACTGCTGGTGATTTTTTCCCTGGATACCCTCTTCAGAATATTGTTCAGATTATCAAACAAATATGGTTTTTGGAAAAGACTCTGTCACATCACTTTTCCTAGGGTCTAATGTTAAAGTTCAAACGGCTTAAGTTCTAGGTATAATCATGAAACCACGAATTATATTTTTTGTTTATCTTTTAAATATATGGAAATGAAAAGTTGTTATTTAGGAAATATGAGCATCTGGGACCTGAAGGATACTCTGCCTTAAGTTCAAGTTTGAGTTTTGACTGACCGGTTTTGACAAAAATTATGCCCCTTAGCAAATTTTATGAAATTTCCTGTTTTCCTGCCCCTTTCTAATGCGTTAAAGAAGATCCTGACGATAATCTCAACAACACTCACAATGGGGCATCGATTTGAGCACGGACGGACCCCTAACAAGCTAGAGGTGGGACCAGGTGCCCGGGAGGAGTAAGCAGCCCCTGTGGGCTAGCCGCACCCGCCGTCGATGTCCATACATTGAAATGAAAACAATATATATAAAGAATACATGCACTGTATGTGGTTTTGTCTGAATGGAAAGAGCTATGGCGACCATGTCAGGGAAACATATTCAAAACACTTACTGTCAAACCCTTCGCGGGGAACTTTTTAAGATTTTCACACGGCTAAGGGCATAAGTGTGACACGAATGAGTTTACGAAGACCCCTAGCAAGCTAGAAGTGGGACTAGGTGCCCGGGAGGAGTAAGCATCCCCTGTTGGCTAGCCGCACCCGCCGTCGATGTTCATGTATGGAAATGAAAACAAAATATGAAGAATACACATATTGAACTTATTACCATGTGGACATTCATCTTTAGCTAGGAGTACAGGTCTAGACAGAGTTGAGTAAAATTTTATGCTAGCATAAACACCGTAGCGAATTACATGATATGGAAATAAACTCTGGCATGGGAATCCGCTTCGATTAAACAAGGTAAACACGGTCTTAATCAACTTTATATGAACATATTCTATATACATATGAGGATCATTGTCATTTGATAATATATGATGGTAATCTATTCAGATCAAGAATAGAGGTATATTCAGAGAACACTTAAACAGAAATGTTCTATTTTGTGCATGTTATGATATGATGCACGTAAATAAACACAATATTCTGTTTAAATGTTATCTGCATAAACTTTTATTTCTGACCAGAATAGATTACCATCATAACATTGATAATGATGCTCTTATGGTAGACCTAAAATAAAGTCATATCACGTAGCAGACAGTATTTACATAGTTTAATCGAAGGGGAATCCCAATGCCGAAAAAATATTTATTCAATTCATATATATAAATAGCCACGACGCCTTCTCGGCTGCATTATTCAAAACTGGTGAAAACGAACGCTCATTGATTAATGAAATGACTACCATATTACATCAACATAAACTTTAAAACATGCATTGCATGCAAATGGTTAAAGAATAATCTTCAATTTACCTTCCCCCTAAGATCCTTGATAATAAATATAAAAATAAAAAAAGTACCTGACCGTAATTCAGTCTCAAAGTCGAGAAGGCAAAGCAAAATCGCGAGAATTCCCATCATAACGGTTGCGAACCCCGGAATGAACATCATTCCGAAGTGAGACCAGGTATAATATTAAATGTTGTAGAAAGATATGTTTCAAACTTACTCAAAAATGATGAAGTTATAATTAATATGTGAAAAAATGCACCTGATAATTCTACCTAGTATACATTAAGAGCGTACCTTAAAAGCTTTTTATTATGCATGTAAGACATTTATTCCGCCATTTGAATGCACATAACTTTAAAAATAGTGCACTTCAGTGTGTATTGGGATATTTTTAACTTTGTACTAAGAGCTTTTGTGACGCTTAGCGTTGATGAGCATTTAACCGAGGCAGATGTTACCCTAGTTATAAATATACGGGGAACAGGGGGTACCCCTCTCCCCTCCCACCCTAGGCATCCCCTTCCCGCCCCTTCCTCTCTCCTGTCCCCTACGTCCCCTCCTGTCCCTTCTCTCCCTTTCCCCTTCTCTCCTTGCTCCCGCCCCTTCCTTTCCCTGTATGTGACTATTTGTCTGTCTCGAGCATCGTTGATGAGACATAAGTTGTGACATGCGCATAAGGTACAATGAAATTTTATAATAGAATATATTTCAATGATGACAATTTACACCACTCTGTTGGTCCTGGAACCAAATTGTAAGACAAAAAAGTGGATAGGATAGTATGTAGGATGCAGGATGTAGAAAAAAAAATCCCATCCTGTCACATCCTATCTTATCCTAACCACCTCAATCAAACCGTGTTCCTTTATCCTATCCTTTTCTACACCCTGTCCTACATCCTATCCTATCCTACATCCTATCCTACAACCTATCCACTTCTCTCTACAATCCTTTTGACATCCTAAAAGACAAACATGCTTATTTGGGTAAATTCATATCAATGAACTTGTGTACTTGACTTATGGGCGAAAATGAATTTCAATTGAATTAAAGACAATCTTGGAGGTGTGTTATGATATTTTTATTTCGTTCACTGCAAGTCCGAAAATGGTATTTAATCATCTTATTAATTTTTATTTTAATAAAATTCAATAACAGGAATAATTACAGATCATTTATAACTTATGCATGAAGTTTTATCAATAATGTCGAAGGGTTTTATCAAATCATTTAGTTTTATCAAATCATTTAGTTTTAACTATAATCTTACTAACATTGAAGAGAGATAGATAAAGATAAAATGAAGCATTGATATGTACAAACAGGATGTAGGATAGGATTGGAAGTTGAATAGAATGTAGGGATGGATTGGAATAAGGTAGATATGATAGGATAGGATGGGATAGGATGAGATAGGATAGGATGAGATAGGATAGGATGAAATAAGATAGGATGGGATAGGATAAGATAGAATGGATAGGAGGTGGGTGAAGGATGTAGGATGATGGATAGGATGGGATATAATTGTAAAACAAGTGGGTTGCATTCCTCTGTTGATGGATTATTTAGCCTACGAGGATGTCGTTCGCCTAGTTTCACGGTTTATCAGCACTTGACTTGAAATATAAAATTTTGTGAATTCTCTGCCACAAAAATCGAGTGAAAATTTCCTAATACTAAGGGATATCTCCCTGATGGCATTTGAACTCTGTCTTAGCAGCTTATTTGGGGGCAGTTTAAGGTCAAGTTTGGAATTATATTTTCATAATTTCGTATAATTTGGATTTCCTCTTTGTCGGTCTTACGCATTACTGATGAGACATTACTTGTTGAAATTCAGTATTGATAAATTCACTATTCATCAATCAAATTCTAGCTAAGGGGTCAACTTATATTTTGTACATGAAATTTGTTACCTATATCGAAGGGATCATAAAAATAAAAATGCTGAACAAAGATCCCTAGATAATAAAATTTAGATTCATAATCTATGATAAATTTGATGTATAAAGTATTAGTGATGTGACGTCATAGTAACTGAAACACTTTGGATTTTCGATAACAGATAATAAAATTGACAATCGATATCGAGATACTCTTTTGATTTCGATAGTGAATAATGTACATAAACGGCTTCCAAAGTAATTCAGAAAGAACATCTCTGGGGTGTATCACAAGTGTAAAATTTACAGAAAAAAGTGCAAATTTTACAGAAAAAAATGTAGACAATAAATAAAAAAGAGTGTCAATCTGGCACTAATACGCTTCCGTTAATATGGTTTTTGGAAAAGAAAGTTTTATAGAACTTTGTGGCATCTAAAAAGGGAATTTTCTAACTTTTCGTAGGGTCTAATGTTAAAGTTCAAACGGCTTAAGTTTTAGGTATAATCATGAAACCACGAATTATATTTTTGTATATCTTTTGAATATATTGATGTGGGAATATTGTAAAAGTTGTTATTAAGGAAATATGAGCATCTGGGACCTGAGGGATGCTCTACCTTAAGTTTAAGTTGAGTTTTGATTTACCGGTTTTGACAAAAGGTATACCCCTTAATGAATTTCATGAAATTTCCTTTTTTTCTGCCCCTATCTGTCCCTAACATTGCTTTCATTATTTGCAATTTTTATTTGAGTTTGTTTTAAATTTTGTGCTAGCATAAACACGGTAGCAAATTACATGATATGCAAATAAACACTAGCATGGGAATCCTCTTCGATTAAACAAGGTAAACACGGTCTTAATCAACTTTATATGAATATATTCTATATTCATATGAGGATCATTATCATTTGATAATATATGATGGTAATCTAATCAGATCAAGAATAGAGGTATATTCAGAGAACACTTAAACAGAAAATTTTCTATTTTGTGCATGTTATGATATGATGCACGTAAATAACACAATTTTCTGTTTAAATGTTATCTGCATAAACTTTTATTTCTGACCAGAATAGATTACCTTCATAACATTGATAATGATGCTCTTATGGTAGACCTAAAATAAAGTCACATCACGTAGATTTATACAGTATTTACATAGTTTAATCGAAAGGAATCCCAATGCCTAAATAATGTTTAATATTCAATTCATATATATAAATAGCCACGAAGCCTTCTCGGCTGCATTATTCAAAACTGGTGAAAATGAACGCTCATTGATTAATGAAATGACTACCATATTACATCAACATAACCTTTAAAACATGCATTGCATACAAATGGTTAAAGAATAATCTTCAATTTACCTTCCCCCTAGGATCCTTGATAATAAATATAAACATAAAAAAGTACCTGACCGTAATTCAGTCTCAAAGTCGAGAAGGCAAAGCAAAATCGTGAGAATTCCCATCATAACGGTTGCGAACCCCGGAATGAACATCATTCCGAAGTGAGACCAGGTATAATATTAAATGTTGTAGAAAGAATTATTTCATACTTACTCAAAATATGATGAAGTAATAATTAATATGTGAAAAAAATGCACCTGATAATTCTACCTAGTATACATTAAGAGCGTAACTTAAAAGCTTTTATTATGCATGTAAGACATTTATTCCGCCATTTTGAATGCAAATAACTTTAAAAATAGTGCACTTCAGTGTGTATTGGGATAATTTTAACTTTGTAATAAGAGCTTTTGTGACGCTTAGCGTTGATGCGCATTTAACCGAGGCAGATGTTACCCTAGCTATAAATATACGGGGGATAGGGGGTACCCCTCTCCCCTCCTACCCTAGGCCTCCCCTTCCCGACCCTTCCTCTCTCCTGTCCCCTTCCTCCCCTCCTGTCCCTCCTGTCCCTCTCCCCTTCTCTCCTTGCTCCCGCCCCTTCCTTTCCCTGCATTTGACTATTTGTCGGTCTCGAGCATCGTTGATGAGACATAAGTTGTGACATGCGCATAAGGTACACTGAAATTTTATAATAAAATATATTTCAATGATGACAATTTACGCCACTCTTTTGGTCCTGGAACCCAATTGTTAGACAAAAAAGTGGATAGGATAGTATGTAGGATGCAGGATGTAGAATAAAATCCCATCCTGTCACATCCTATCTTATCCTAACCACCTCAATCAAATCGTGTTCCTTTATTCTATCCTTTTCTACACCCTGTTCTACATCCTATCCTATCCTACATCCTATCCTACAACCTATCCATTTCTCTCTACAATCCTTTTGACATCCTAAAGTTAATAGCAGACAAACATGCTTATTTGGTTAAATTCGTATCAATCAACTTGTATACTTGACTTATGGGCGAAAATGAATTTCAATTGAATTAAAGACAATCTTGGAGGTGTGTTGTTATATTTTTATTTCGTTCACTGCAAGTCCGAAAATGGTATTTAATCATCTAATTAATTTTTATTTTTATAAAATTCAATAACAGGAATAATTACAGATTATTTATAACTTATGCATGGAGTTTTATCAATAATGTCGAAGGGTTTTATCAAATCATTTAGTTTTATCAAATCATTTAGTTTTATCAAATCATTTAGTTTTAACTATAATCTCACTAAAATTGAAGAGAGATAGATAAAGATAAAATGAAGCATTGATATGTACAAACAGGATGTAGGATAGGATTGGATGTTGAATAGAATGTAGGAATGGATTGGAATAAGGTAGATCTGATTGGATAGGATGGGATAGGATGAGATAGGATAGGATGAAATAGGATAGGATGGGAAAGGATAAGATAGAATGGAAAGGAGGTGGATGTAGGATGTAGGATGATGGAAAGGATGGGATATAATTGTAAAACAAGTGGGTTGCCTTCCTCTGTTGATGGATTATTTAGTCTACGAGGATGTCGTTCGCCTGGTTTCACGGTTAATCAGCACTTGACTTGAAATATAAAATTTTGTAAATTCTCTGCCACAAAAATCGAGTGAAAATTTCCTAATACTAAGGGATATCTCCCTGATGGCATTTGAACTCTGTATCAGCAGCTTTTTTTTTTGGCAGTTTTAGGTCAAGTTTTGAATTGCATGTTCATAATTTCGTATAATTTGGATTTCCTCTTTGTCGGTCTTAAGCATTACTGATGAGACATTACTTCTTGAAATTCAGTATTGATTAATTCACTATTCAACAATCAAATTCTAGCTAAGGGGTCCACTTATATTTTGTACATGAAATTTGTTACGGATATCGAAGGGATGGTAAAAATAAAAATGCTGAACAAAGATCCCTAGAAAATAAAATTTAGATTCATAATTTATGATAAATTTGATGTATAAAGTATTAGTGATGTGACGTCATAGTCACTGAAACACCTTGGATTTTCGATAATCGATAATAAAATTGACAATCGATATCGAGATACTCTTTTGATTTCCATAGTGAATAATGTACATAAACGGCTTCCAAAGTAATTCAGAAAGAAAATCTCTGGGATGTATCACAAGTGTAAAATTTACAGAAAAAAGTGCAAATTTTACAGAAAAAATGTAGACAATAAATAAAAAAGAGTGTCAATCTGGCACTAATACGCTTCCGTTAATATGGTTTTTGGAAAAGAAAGTTTTATAGAACTTTGTGGCATCTAAAAAGGGAATTTTCTAACTTTTCGTAGGGTCTAATGTTAAAGTTCAAACGGCTTAAGTTTTAGGTATAATCATGAAACCACGAATTATATTTTTGTATATCTTTTGAATATATTGATGTGAAAATATTGTAAAAGTTGTTATTTAGGAAATATGAGCATCTGGGACCTGAGGGATGCTCTGCCTTAAGTTTAAGTTGAGTTTTGATTTACCGGTTTTGACAAAAGGTATGCCCCTTCGCAAATTTCATGAAATTTCCTTTTTGTTTGTTTTAAATTTTGTGCTAGCATAAACACGGTAGCGAATTACATGATATGCAAATTAACTCTGGCATGGGAATCCTCTTCGATTAAACAAGGTAAACACGGTCTTAATCAACTTTATATGAACATATTCTAGATTCATATGAGGATCATTATCATTTATATGATGGTAATCTATTCAGATCAAGAATAGAGGTATATTCAGAGAACACTTAAAACAGAAATTTTTCTATTTTTTGCATGTTATGATATGATGCATAGCACAAATTCCTGTTTAAATGTTCTCTGCATAAACTTCTATTTCTGACCAGAATAGATTACTATCATAACATTGATAATGATGCTCTTATGGTAGACCTAAAATAAAGTCACATCACGTAGTTTTATACAGTATTTACATAGTTTAATCGAAGGGGAATCCCATGCCCAAAAAAATATTTATTCAATTCATATATATAAATAGCCACGAAGCCTTCTCGGCTGCATTAGTCAAAACTGGTGAAAATGAACGATCATTGATTAATGAAATGACTACCATATTACATCAACATAAACTTTAAAACATGCACTGCATACAAGTGGTGAAAGAATTATCTTCAATTTACCTTCCTCCTAAGATCCTAAATAATAAATATAAACATAAAAGAAGTACCTGACCGTAATTCAGTCTCAAAGTCGAGAAGGCAAAGCAAAATCGTGAGAATTCCTATCATAACGGTTGCGAACCCCGGAATGAACAACATTCCGAAGTGAAACCAGGTATAATATTAGATGTTGTAGAAAGAAATGTTGGTTTCACACTTACTCAAAATACGATAAAGTAATAATTAATATGTGAAAAAATGCACCTGATAATTCTACCTAGTATACATTAAGAGCGTACCTTAAAAGCTTTTATTATGCATGTAAGACATTTATTCCGCCATTTTGAATGCACATAACTTTAAAAATAGTGCACATCATTGTGTATTGGGATATTTTTAACTTTGTAATAAGAGCTTTGGTGACGCTTAGCGTTGATGCGCATTTAACCGAGGCAGATGTTAACCTAGTTATAAATATACGGGGGACAGGGGGTACCCCTCTCTCCTCCCACCCTAGGCCTCCCCTTCCCGCCCCTTCCTCTTTCCTGTCCCCTTCCTCCCATCCTGTACCTTCTCTCCCTCTCCCCCTCTCTCCTTGCTCCCGCCCTTCCTTTCCCTGTATTTGACTATTTGTCGGTCTCGAGCATCGTTGATGAAACATAAGTTGTGACATGCGCATATGGTACATTAAAATTTTATAATAAAATATTTCAATGATGACAATTTATACCACTTTGTTGGTCCTGGAACCGACTTGTTTGACAAAAAAGTGGATAGGATAATATGTAGGATGCAGGATGTAGAATAAAATCCCATCCTGTCACATCCTATCTTATCCTAACCACCTCAATTAAATCTTGTTCCTTTATCCTATCCTTTATCCTATCCTATTCTACACCCTGTCCTACATCCTATCCTATCCTACTACATCCTACCGTACAACCAATCCATCTCGTTCTACAATCATTTTTTTACATTCTAAAGGTATTAGCAGACAAATAAGCTTATTTGGTTAAATGCGTTCAAATCAACATGTATACTTGACTTATGGGCGAATATGAATTTTAATTGAATTAAGGACAAACTTGGAGGTGTGTTGTGATATTTTTGTTTCGCTCACTGCAAGTCCGAAAATGGTATTTAATCATCTAAATAATTTTCATTTGATAAAATTCAATAACAGTAACAATAACAGATCTTTTATAACTTATGCATGACGTTTAATCAAATCCTTTAGTTTTATAATGTAATTATAATCTCACTAAAAGTGAAGAGAGATAGATAAAGATAAAATGAAACATTGATATGTACAAAGAGGATGTAGGATAGGATTGGATGTTGAATAGAATGTAGGAAAGGATTGGATAGGATTGGACTGGAGTAAGGTGGATACGAAGGGATAGGATGCGATAGGATAGGATGAGATAGGATAGGATGGGATAGGATAAGATAGAGTAGATAGGAGGTGGATGTAGGATGTAGGATGATGGATAAGATGGGATATAATTGCAAAACAAATGGGTTGCATTCCTCTGTTGATGGATTATTCAGTCTACGAAGATGTCGTTCGCCTAGTTTCACAGTGTTTCAGCACTTGACTTGAAATATAAAATTTTGTAAATTCTCCGCCACAAAAATCGATTGAAAATTTCCTAATACTAAGGGATATCTCCCTGATGGCATTTGAACTCTGTCTTAGCAGCTTTTTTTAGGGGCAGTTTTAGGTCAAGTTTTGAATTACATTAATTTTTCATAATTTCGTATAATTTGGATTTCCTCTTTTTCGGTCTTAAGCATTACTGATGAGACATTACTTGTTGAAATTCAGTATTGATAAATTCACTATTCATCAATCAAATTCTAACTAAGGGGTCAACTTATATTTTGTACATGAAATTTGTTACGGATATCGAAGGGATCGTAAAAATAAAAATGCTGAACAAAGATCCCTAGAAAATAAAATTTAGATTCATAATCTATGATAAATTTGGTGTATAAAGTATTAGTGATGTGACGTCATAGTCTCTGAAACACCTTGGAGTTTCGATAACCGATAATAAAATTGACAATCGATATCGAGATACTCTTTTGATTTCCATAGTGAATAATGTACATAAACGGCTTCCAAAGTAATTAAGAAAGAACCTCTCTGGGATGTATCACAAGTGTAAAATTTACAGAAAAAAGTGCAAATTTTACAGAAAAAAATGTAGACAATAAATAAAAAAGAGTGTCAATCTGGCACTAATACGCTTCCGTTAATATGGTTTTTGGAAAAGAAAGTTTTATAGAACTCTTTCTAACTTTTCGTAGGGATAATGTTAAAGTTCAAATGGCTTAAGTTTTAGGTATAATCATGAAACCACGAATTATATTTTTGTATATCTTTTGAATATATTGATGTGAAAATATTGTAAAAGTTGTTATTAAGGAAATATGAGCATCTGGGACCTGAGGGATGCTCTGCCTTAAGTTTAAGTTGAGTTTTGATTTACCGGTTTTGACAAAAGGTATGCCCCTTCGCAAATTTCATGAAATTTTCTCTTTTTCTGCCCCTATCTGCCCCTAACATTGCTTTTATTATTTGCAATTTTCATTTGAGTTTGTTTTAAATTTTGTGCTTGCATAAACACGGTAGCGAATTACATGATATGCAAATTAACTCTGGCATGGGAATCCCCTTCGATTAAACAAGGTAAACACGGTCTTAATCAACTTTATATGAACATATTCTATATTCATATGAGGATCATTATCAATTATATGATGGTAATCTATTCTGATGAAGAATAGAAGTATATTCAGAGAACACTTAAAACAGAAATTTTTCTATTTTTTGCATATTATTATATGATGCATAACACAAATTCCTGTTTAAATGTTCTCTGCATAAACTCTTATTTCTGACCAGAATAGATTACCATCATAAAATTGATAATGATGTTCGAATGATAGACCTAAAGTCATATCAGGTAAATTTATACAGTATTTACATTGTTTGATCGAAGGAGAATCCATTGCAAAAACATTATTCAGTTCGTATAATTATATAAATGGTCAAGACGTCTTCTCGGTTGCATAATTCAAAACTGGTGGAACTGAACGCTCACTGGTTAATGAAACATGAACATGAACTTCAAAATAAGGATTGCATACAAATGGTTGAATAATAATATTCAATTAACCTTCCGCCTACGATCCTTGATAGTTGTAGAAATATATGTTGGTTTCACACTTACTCGAAATATGATAAAGTTATAATTAATTTATGAAAAATATCCACTTGATAATTCTACTTACATACATTCCACGCATACCTTAAAAGCTTTTATTGTATATGTAAAACGACTAGTCCACCATTTTGAGTACACATAGCTTTAAAAATAGTTCACTTCAGTGTGTATTAAGATATCTTTAAATTATGATTAGAGCGCATTTTTGTTTGAGTGCAGATTTAATGTGCATTTAACCGAGGCAAACTTGAGTGCAGATTTGATGTGCATTTTACCATGCTGCAAATTCATCCGTTCTTAAATGATGCCATTGATGCATTTAACAGATTTGAAAGCAGATTTGATGTGCATTTAACCGAGGCAAAACCTATAGATTTTACAAACCTAAAGATATCAATCGATGCATTGGGATCGAAACGTATGGTGTTGTGATTCCTTACTAGAGAGTTTTTTTGTTTTTGTTTTCATTTTCATTTTCTAAATTCAACTACAAAACTGATGAGTGGGACACTGTCTAGTAAATCAGTCCATATCGTCTAGAAATATGACAAAATCATAGTTTTCATAGTTTCACTTTGTCGACAACAAAAACAAAGTTGTCCTACGAGGGCTGATTGGTATGTTGTAGGCCTCGTATTTTATCAGATATTTTGTATTATTTTTCTACATTATCTCCTTCAGTATATATAAACTTTTGCCAATACCACTTTTAAAGAACTCCTTATTCTGACTGTTTATAAAGCTATCCACTGCAAGTATGACGTCATCATCGGACTGAAAGTAGCCGCTTTCAGTTTTGGGATAGTTTTAAAAACTCTGATGGAGCAAGATCAGGTGAATAAGGCGGATGCACAACCAAATTAAAGTCAAAATTATGAATGACAGTTACAGTCTTGTGAACAGGAGCAATGTCCTGATGGAACAACACACCTTTTTAACTAGTGAGCTTTCCGCGGCTCTTTAGTTTAATATTTTCCCGTAACTGTGTCAAAGGTGAAGCATAGTATGTGCCATTGATTGTTTGTCCTTTTTGGAGTCGATTTATCAGCAGAACACCTTCTGCATCCTAGAAAACCGAGGTTCACAATATACCAATCACCCTTCGTAGCATTTCTTTTGAAGAACTCTTGAAGTTTTTTACAAAAACTATAGACTTTTCAGATATATAAACGATATGGACTTACTTTTATTTTTGTATAAGGCATTGACCTACTGTAGCATAATATCCCACACATCCTGCTACGTCTTTTGGTACATTTTTGAATATAATTTTAAATTTAACAAATAATGAAATTTGATAGCTCTTTGACCTTATTATATTGTTTAAATTGAGGATCACTGACGTGCGTTAAGAACCCAAAACGTGCCTACATGGTCCATGCTGCAAATTTATCCGTTCTTAAATGATGACATTGGATTTGAAGACATTTAACATTGATTCCTTGTGGGAGGTTACCTTATATATAAAATATTTAATAATCATTATTATGGACATACAATAATTTCAAACTATGCCAAAGATACTACTTTCTGGCGTAATCTTTTTTTCTATTTCAATTTTCATTTCTATTCTTTTTTTACAAAATAGAAGCAGCAAACAATGGACACTGACGACTTGTACTTATTAAAAGTAATTAACAAAACAGTTGACATACAACTATCTCACTTATAAACAGAAGAAATCGAAATACTCCCACGTAAACGAATAAAATGAATTAAAACATAACATTCTGCAAGAACAATGCATTCTATAAAGAATATAATTTTCAAAACAAGTATCTCTGACGAGGGTTTAGTACCCGAAACGTGAATGTCTGGTCCATGCTGTAAATTAATAAGGTTTTAAAGGATGCTATTTAATTTAAAGACGTTTAACATTTGAACTACTAGGTGAGTGTCACTGCTGGCGGACCAAGAGTCCCCGAGGGCACATGTAGCCAAGTTATATCAACTTCGGTTGATCGTCTGTCTCTTCAACGCAATTAAAATTTTCTGTTACAAAATTTCTTGAAAGAAGTAAGTGCGGTAACCTGCCGTATCAACCCTATTTTCAAAGTTGTTCATATATCCATAATATTCTAGTTTTTTAAATGTAAAATTTATGGTGAATCCATATCAGGAAAGCTTACTTTGATTTCACGGTCCTATACTGAATAATACGTCGCTAAAACATCTAAAAACGTTGAAATCATTAAAAATATCAATAATTGAGCGAAATTTCGATAGAAATTTATGAAATTAATAAAATCCAGGCCTTGCCCATGATAATTTTTGTACCAATCGATGGATTTCTGATCAGCATTTTAATTTGAATAAAAAATATCTTGGGCGAAGCCTGGATCATAGATGAATTTTGAAAAAATTTGTAAAATACGATGATTTTTCTTTGTTTTGCGCCATTCAGGGCAAATGACGTCAGAACATTACGTCATACATCACGCGCGTGACGTTACGAGTTCTCAGAAATATGACGCGGAGTTTTCTTAAACATTCAACATTGCAAAAAGTGATAATTAATAGTTCTTATATCAAAAGCATTTTTCTTCGACATTATAGGGCCGATTTAAGGGGTTAGCGCACCTAGTCCTTTCTAAAACGTGGGTCCTGTAGCATCATATCCCACCCATTCTGCTACGTCTTTTGGTACATTTTTTGGACATAATTTTCATACTTTTTGGCCATATAGAGAAAAGGTGGTCGGGGCCCTGTCTTCCCTAAAGAGGATTTGGTCAGGGTCCGTCATAGAGTCCCGTCGTGTTGTTTCGATTGAGAGATTAAGAGTTATGTCCCTTGGACTTGGTAAATTTCATGGAATTCTCAGTTTTCCAGACTTTTCTTCTATGGAATTGAAGATATTGAAATATTTTGTGTGTGGATACATCTCAGTGTTACATTGATTAGGTTCGAGTTTGGTTTTGATTGACCAGTTTGTACAGCTATGGCGTCGGGACTTAGCAAATTTCATGAAATTTTTAGTTTTCTTGACTTTTCTCGGCTATTTCAGTAGATATTGACCTGATTTTTGGTATGTGGATCTATAGTATGTCGTATATTAAGGTAGAGTATCCCTCATGTCAGAACTGCTGGTGATTTTTTCCCTGGATACCCTATTTTTTCTCTTCAGAATATTGTTCAGATTATCAAACAAATATGGTTTTTGGAAAAGACTCTGTCACATCACTTTTCCTAGGGTCTAATGTTAAAGTTCAAACGTCTTAAGTTCTAGGTATAATCATGAAACCACGAATTATATTTTTTGTTTATCTTTTAAATGTATGGAAATGAAAAGTTGTTATTTAGGAAATATGAGCATCTGGGACCTGAAGGATACTCAGCCTTAAGTTTAAGTTTGAGTTTTGATTGACCGGTTTTGACAAAAATTATGCCCCTTAGCAAATTTTATGAAATTTCCTGTTTTCCTGCCCCTTTCTAATGCGTTAAAGAAGATCCTGACGATAATCTCAACAACACTCACAATGGGGCATCGATTTGAGCATCGACGGACCCCTAATAAGCTAAAGTGGGACCAGGTGCCCGGAAGGAGTAAGCAGCCCCTGTTGGCTAGCCGCACCCGCCGTCGATGTCCATACATTGAAATGAAAACAATATATGAAGAATACATGCACTGTCTGTGGTTTTGTCTGAATGGAAAGAGCTATGGCGACCATGTCAGGGAAACATATTCAAAACACTAACTGTCAAACCCTTCGCGGGGAACTTTTTAAGATTTCCACACGGCAAAGGGCATAAGTGTGACACAAATGAGTTTAAGAAGACCCCTAGCAAGCTAGAAGTGGGACTAGGTGCCCGGGAGGAGTAAGCATCCCCTGTTGGCTAGCCGCATCCTCTGTCGATGTTCATGTATGGAAATGAAAACAATATATGAAGAATACACATATTGAACTTATTACCATGTGGACATTCATCTTTAGCTGTGAGTATAGGTCTAGACAGAGTTGAGTAAAATTTCATGCTAGCATAAACACCGTAGCGAATTACATGATATGCAAATAAACTCTGGCACGGGAATCCGCTTCGATTAAACAAGGTAAACACGGTCTTAATCAACTTTATATGAACATATTCTATATTCATATGAGGATCATTATCATTTGATAAAATATGATGGTAATCTATTCAGATCAAGAATAGAGGTATATTCAGAGAACACTTAAACAGAAATTTTCTATTTTGTGCATGTTATGATATGATGCACGTAAGTAAACACAATTTTCTGTTTAAATGTTATCTGCATAAACTTTTATTTCTGACCAGAATAGATTAACATCATAACATTGATAATGATGCTCTTATGGTAGACCTAATATAAAGTCATATCACGTAGATTTATACAGTATTTACATTGTTACATCGAAGGGGAATCCAATGCAAAAAATACTATTATTCAATTCATATATATAAATGGTCCAGACGCCTTCTCGGCTGCATAATTTAAAACTGGTGGAACTAAACGCTCACTGGTTAATGAAATGGCTACCCTATTGGACTTAAAAAAACAAGGATTGCATATAAATGGTTGAATAATAATCTTCAATTAACCTTCCACCTAAGAACCTTGATACTATTAGATGTTGTAGAAATATATGATGGTTTGTGAAAAAAATGTACTTGATAATTCTACTTACATACATTACGTGCATACCTTTTAAAAAGCTTTTATTGTACATATAAAATAACTAGTCCACCATTTTGAGTGCACACATAGCTTTAAAAATAGTTCACTTCAGTGTGTATTAAGATATCTTTCACTTGTGATTAGAGTTTTAGTGACGCTTTGTTTTGATGTGCATTTAACCGAGGCAAAACCTATAGATTTTACAAACCTATCAATCGATGCATTGTATCCGCATGGGATCGAAACGTATGGTGTTGTGATTCCTTACTAGAGAATATTTTGTTTAGATTTTTTTACATTTTCTAAATTAATCTTTACAAAACTGATGAACCGTTGCAGTGGGGCAATGCCTAGTCAATAAGTCCATATCGTCTAGATATATGACAAAATCATACTTTCATTTTGTCGACGACAAAAACAAAATTGACCCACGAGGGCTGATTGCTATGTTGTAGGCCTCGTGTTTTATCAGACATTTTGTATTATTTTTCTACATTATCTCCTTCAGTATATATGAACTTTTGCAACCGGTTTTCAAGGGCGTCAATATCACTTTTAAAGAACGCCTTATTTTGACTGGTCATAAAGCTATCCTCTGCAAGGATGACGTCATCATCGGACTGAAAGCAGCTGCTTTCAGTTTTGAGATAGTTAAAAGTCTGATCTAGCAAGATCAGGTGAATAAGGCGGATGCTCAACCAAATTAAATCCACAAAATTGAATGACAGCCATGGCAGTTACAATCTTGTGAACAGAAGCATTGTCCTGATGGAAGATCACATCCTTAGCTAGTGAGCTTTCTGCGGCGCTTAAGTTTTATATTTTCCCGTAAATATGTCAGAAGTGAAGAATAGTATGGACAAATGATTGTTTGTCCTTTTTGGAGATAATTGATCAGCAAAACACCTTCTGCATCCCAGAAAATCGAGGCTCACAATATACCAATCACCCCTCGTAGCATTCCTTATGAAGAGCTCTTGAAGTTTTTGCAAAAACTATAGACTTTTCAGATATATAAACGATATGGACTTACATACATTTTTGTGTAAGGCATTGTCCCACTGTAGCATCACATCCTATACATCCTGCTACGTCTTTCGGTACATTTTTGAATATGATTTTCACACTCTTTGACCATATTACATTGTTAAAATTGAGGATCACTGACGTTCGTTAAGAACCAAAAACGTACCTGTCTGGCCCATGCTGCAAATACATCCGTTCTTAAATGATTCTATTGAATTTGAAAACGTTTAACATTCATTCCTTGCGGGAGGTTACCTTATATATAAAATATCTAATAATTATAATTATGGACTTACAATAATTTCAAACTATGCCAAAGATACTACTTTCTGGCGTAATCTTTTTTTTCTATTTCAATTTTTATTTCTATTTATTTCTTGAAAAAATAGAAGCTGCAAACAACGAACACTGACGACTTGTACTTAGAAAGTAATTTAACAAAACAATTGACATGTAACTATCTCAATAATAAACTGAAGAAATTAAAATATTCCCAAGTAAACGAAAGAAATGAATTAAACATAACATTCTGCAAGAACAATGCTTTCTATAAAGAATATAATTTACAAGTATCACTTAAATCACTTCTTTCCAGCCTAAATTCTTCTATGCCAAAGATACTTCTTTCTTGGTTTTTTTTTTCCACAAAGTGGAGGTCGCACACACTGAACACAGAATTAATTACAGTTTATTAATAACTTCTTTCGAGCTCTGTCGCATGAAAGAAGCTTTGGATTGACATCATAAATATTTTATTGCTATTTCGGAAACTTAATATTTCATAAAAAAAAAACATTTTCGAGATCAAAGAAGATTAACATCTGAGCACTATCCCTCTTATGCTATTTTGAACATATACTTTATTTTGAAAAGCTTCTGAATCGGCCCTACGCATTTGAAATTTTCTGTTACAAAATTTCTTGAAATTTCTAAAAAGTGGGTCCTGTAGCATCATATCCCACCCATTCTGCTACGTCTTTTGGTACATTTTTGGACATAATAATTTTCATACTTTTTGGCCATATTACATTGTTTAGACTAAGGATCACTGACGAGGGTTTAGTACCCGAAACGTGCATGTCTGGTCCATGCTGTAAATTTATCAGGTTTTAAATGATGCTATTGAATTTAAAGACGTTTAACATTTGAACTACTTGGTTAGTGTCACTGCTGGTGGATCAAGAGTCCCCGAGGGCACATGTAGCCAAGTTCGATCAACTTTGGTTGATCGTCTGTCTTTTCAATGCATTTGAAATTTTCTGTTACAAAATTTCTTGAAATTTCTAAAAAGTGGGTCCTGTAGCATCATATCCCACCCATTCTGCTACGTCTTTTGGTACATTTTTGGACATAATAATTTTCATACTTTTTGGCCATATTACATTGTTTAGACTAAGGATCACTGACGAGGGTTTAGTACCCGAAACGTGCATGTCTGGTCCATGCTGTAAATTTATCAGGTTTTAAATGATGCTATTGAATTTAAAGACGTTTAACATTTGAACTACTTGGTGAGTGTCACTGCTGGTGGACCAAGAGTCCCCGAGGGCACATGTAGCCAAGTTCGATCAACTTTGGTTGATCGTCTGTCTTTTCAACGCATTTGAAGTTTTCTGTTACAAAATTTCTTGAAAGGGCAAGGGGCGGTAAGGGCCAAAATCAGCCCAATCTCAAAACTCGGAAAAACATTGAGCATTGAAAATACAAGAAATACAGAGTATAAATCAATTTAAATTTTTGAGAATCCGACATTCCGTTGCAATTCTACACTTATTTGAAACCAGGATGGTCGGCTATATGTTACACTGATTTTGACGTCATATGACGTTACGATCACATTGTAATTTTTACGTTGTCTGTAGGTAACATGCTGCTATATTCTAACACTATTTAGGCTACTTTGTATCAGTTTTTGTGCAATTGAATGATAAATAAATATCTTTAAATAAATTAAATTTTTATGTAAAGTTTTGAAGCTGCAACTTGTTACGAAAAAGGAGGAAACAATAGTTAAATGTGTTCATATGCTGTCAATATCACGATATAATATATACATGAATGTACTTGGTAGATTTAAATATAATGAGGGGTAACTGGAGTACCACCCCTTTGTTGACTTTTTGAAATCTTACAATAAATGATATTGATGTGATAATGATACTTTTCACCAAGGCACAAATAGCGTGTATTTCCGGTAACCCAACAGACCCTACACTGTATTTTAGTCCCAAACCCCTTTTCCCGTGTAAATCATTTTTGTCTCATCTGCATTACGAGTGGGCTCCGATCCCCTCTTTTGGTGGTCAACACTTCCTTTTTCTAATAGAATTTTTTTTTATAGTTAAGAAATCCTTTGGCTCGCTAGGTACCGCTCGTCATTATCAAGAATTGCCTTGCTTGTCTCAATGTCAACAAACCTTTAAGGTCGCTACGCGCGCGTTGAGAGAGTTGCCTCGTTATGAAATTTCGAACGAAACCTCGACGTTCGCCAGCGTGTTGAAGGTCGTTACTCGTGTGTTGGCCAAAAAAGCGAAGGTGTGACACTTAAAAAAATAATAAATATATATACACATGGGCGTCGGATTGATCGCTGGTTACAGTACCACTCGCAAGTAATTCTTTAATCACAATAATAAGGCTTTTCTTGGTTTTTATCTTTTTTTTATGAACAACCGCAACTACATGTTTATATAATTACACATGTTGTTTTTACACAGAAAAAGGATCGATTAAGAATTCAAAGTTTTTTTTTTTTTTTTTTTTTTTCAATTTAATTCAAAGGTTAATAATTTTATCATAGCGCCACCTACAATACCTTCCAGTTCACAAACTTTCGTTTTTCTCTCAATAATTCCTATTGCTTTCAACATTTCAGTATGTACGATTCGTTGTTTGTAATAAAATACCAGGGATAAAATTTTATACACGTCCCTGTAAAATAACCACATTAGTGGGGATATTTCCTACTTTCTAATCGCTTTGATTTTTAACGACTGAAATTATCAATATTCATTGTATGTCAAAAAATCTCCCCAAATTAAGATGCGTCTATATTTCGGTTGTTCTTTTTTTTATGTATACATGTACACATTCCTTGGATTGCACTTTTAATGATTTAGATTTACATCATTAAAAAAAATGAAGGAAAAATATGAAGATACAGAATGTGCTACTTTGAAGGATTTATTTACAAGGCGTGAACAACAGACAATCGGTATGTACACAATACTCGCAGAATGTCCGTTACCGTAAAATTGCTCTTATATAAGTTTTATATACACTGTATGCGCTATAATTTTCGTTATTGACAACATATTTTCTATAAAATATGTTCAATAAAATTAAAGGATATTTCTCAGTCGAAATCTAGACATTGCAGATATTTTTTCCCAATTTGAAAAAATAAGTACATCTCATCGACGGCAAATCATTCGCGGCGGTGTAAATTTTACATGGCCATAATTTCTCGATATTGAAATAAATTTTATTCCAGTGTCAAAATCAGATAGATTACATATATGTTGTGTTCTTCATGATATATTTATGATAAAGTAAAAATTGCTCTTCATGTGAAAGAAGGGTTTGTCATGTTATACGTAACGTCCATTCAGATTTTCTATTTTGTCTCCTTTCTTTTTTCTTTTCTTTTTTCTGAAAAGATGGGGTGTACTTGACATCTTCATTTAATCTATAAGTTTATTGTGGTTGACTTTCGTGTGTTTTTTTTTTTTTTTTTTTTTTTTGGGGGGGGGGGGAGGGTTGATGTTGTTTAATTTAGTTTTTACGGATTTCTTTTTCGTTTGTACAGGGTTATTTCTTTTTTTAATTAATGTTTTACTTTATACCGGCTGTATCCTTTTAGATATACTCTGTCATTTCGATTTTTAAATATGTATATGATATGATTACTTTGACTTTAAAATATTTTTCGCAAAATACATTCACGACCATAGAATGACGTCATATATTCAGTATGACGTCATTCTATGGTCCTGAAAGTCGGTTACGTTACGAGGAAAATACACATTTGAAAGACATTTTTGTCGATATTATTTGATTTCGTGCATGTAAGAATAAATAATCAATATCATCATTAACAACAAAACAAAATCTATTAAATTATATCGATTTGACTCAAATTATTTCTGTATTATAGAAGTAAAAGGTGTTTTTCTGTTTCCAAAAAGACCCGATCTCTTGGTAACAGTAATTGATTTCATTCCGTTTTCGATGTGGCCACATGAAAACAACAGATTCATACTTTTACAACATTTACAAAATACTTATACGGACATACAGACAAAATATGAACTTGTTGTTTTGATGTGGCCAAGTCTAATTTCGCCATCAAAAGCGAAAATTTATTGATTTTTTGTTCATTTCCGGTTTCATAGGTGATTTCAAAGGGGGATAACTCTAATGAAAAAATGAAATCGAACATTTTTCAAGTTGAACCTATTGAAGACAATCTTCCTTTAATCAATTTCAGTATCAATTTCAATGTTTTTAAATTTTCGGAATTAACAACAATTTTGGGCCTAGATAGTCCCTTATCGCCCCTTGCCCTTTCTAAAAAGTGGGTCCTGTAGCATCATATCCCACCCATTCTGCTACGTCTTTTGGTACATTTTTGGACATAATAATTTTCATACTTTTTGGCCATATTACATTGTTTAGACTAAGGATCACTGACGAGGGTTTAGTACCCGAAACGTGCATGTCTGGTCCATGCTGTAAATTTATCAGGTTTTAAATGATGCTATTGAATTTAAAGACGTTTAACATTTGAACTACTTGGTGAGTGTCACTGCTGGTGGACCAAGAGTCCCCGAGGGCACATGTAGCCAAGTTCGATCAACTTTGGTTGATCGTCTGTCTTTTCAATGCATTTGAAATTTTCTGTTACAAAATTTCTTGAAATTTCTAAAAAGTGGGTCCTGTAGCATCATATCCCACCCATTCTGCTACGTCTTTTGGTACATTTTTGGACATAATAATTTTCATACTTTTTGGCCATATTACATTGTTTAGACTAAGGATCACTGACGAGGGTTTAGTACCCGAAACGTGCATGTCTGGTCCATGCTGTAAATTTATCAGGTTTTAAATGATGCTATTGAATTTAAAGACGTTTAACATTTGAACTACTTGGTGAGTGTCACTGCTGGTGGACCAAGAGTCCCCGAGGGCACATGTAGCCAAGTTCGATCAACTTTGGTTGATCGTCTGTCTTTTCAACGCATTTGAAATTTTCTGTTACAAAATTTCTTGAAATTTCTAAAAAGTGGGTCCTGTAGCATCATATCCCACCCATTCTGCTACGTCTTTTGGTACATTTTTGGACATAATAATTTTCATACTTTTTGGCCATATTACATTGTTTAGACTAAGAATCACTGACGAGGGTTTAGTACCCGAAACGTGCATGTCTGGTCCATGCTGTAAATTTATCAGGTTTTAAATGATGCTATTGAATTTAAAGACGTTTAACATTTGAACTACTTGGTGAGTGTCACTACTGGTGGACCAAGAGTCCCCGAGGGCACATGTAGCCAAGTTCGATCAACTTTGGTTGATCGTCTGTCTTTTCAATGCATTTGAAATTTTCTGTTACAAAATTTCTTGAAATTTTTAAAAAGTGGGTCCTGTAGCATCATATCCCACCCATTCTGCTACGTCTTTTGGTACATTTTTGGACATAATAATTTTCATACTTTTTGGCCATATTACATTGTTTAGACTAAGGATCACTGACGAGGGTTTAGTACCCGAAACGTGCATGTCTGGTCCATGCTGTAAATTTATCAGGTTTTAAATGATGCTATTGAATTTAAAGACGTTTAACATTTGAACTACTTGGTTAGTGTCACTGCTGGTGGACCAAGAGTCTCCGAGGGCACATGTAGCCAAGTTCGATCAACTTTGGTTGATCGTCTGTCTTTTCAACGCATTTGAAATTTTCTGTTACCAAATTTCTTGAAATTTCTAAAAAGTGGGTCCTGTAGCATCATATCCCACCCATTCTGCTACGTCTTTTGGTACATTTTTGGACATAATAATTTTCATACTTTTTGGCCATATTACATTGTTTAGACTAAGGATCACTGACGAGGGTTTAGTACCCGAAACGTGCATGTCTGGTCCATGCTGTAAATTTATCAGGTTTTAAATGATGCTATTGAATTTAAACCCGAAACGTGCATGTCTGGTCCATGCTGTAAATTTATCAGGTTTTAAATTATGCTATTGAATTTAAAGACGTTTAACATTTGAACTACTTGGTGAGTGTCACTGCTGGTGGACCAAGAGTCCCCGAGGGCACATGTAGCCAAGTTCGATCAACTTTGGTTGATCGTCTGTCTTTTCAATGCATTTGAAATTTTCTGTTACAAAATTTCTTGAAATTTCTAAAAAGTGGGTCCTGTAGCATCATATCCCACCCATTCTGCTACGTCTTTTGGTACATTTTTGGACATAATAATTTCATACTTTTTGGCCATATTACATTGTTTAGACTAAGGATCACTGACGAGGGTTTAGTACCCGAAACGTGCATGTCTGGTCCATGCTGTAAATTTATCAGGTTTTAAATGATGCTATTGAATTTAAACCCGAAACGTGCATGTCTGGTCCATGCTGTAAATTTATCAGGTTTTAAATGATGCTATTGAATTTAAAGACGTTTAACATTTGAACTACTTGGTGAGTGTCACTGCTGGTGGACCAAGAGTCCCCGAGGGCACATGTAGCCAAGTTCGATCAACTTTGGTTGATCGTCTGTCTTTTCAATGCATTTGAAATTTTCTGTTACAAAATTTCTTGAAATTTCTAAAAAGTGGGTCCTGTAGCATCATATCCCACCCATTCTGCTACGTCTTTTGGTACATTTTTGGACATAATAATTTTCATACTTTTTGGCCATATTACATTGTTTAGACTAAGGATCACTGACGAGGGTTTAGTACCCGAAACGTGCATGTCTGGTCCATGCTGTAAATTTATCAGGTTTTAAATGATGCTATTGAATTTAAAGACGTTAACATTTGAACTACTTGGTGAGTGTCACTGCTGGTGGACCAAGAGTCCCCGAGGGCACATGTAGCCAAGTTCGATCAACTTTGGTTGATCGTCTGTCTTTTCAATGCATTTGAAATTTTCTGTTACAAAATTTCTTGAAATTTCTAAAAAGTGGGTCCTGTAGCATCATATCCCACCCATTCTGCTACGTCTTTTGGTACATTTTTGGACATAATAATTTTCATACTTTTTGGCCATATTACATTGTTTAGACTAAGGATCACTGACGAGGGTTTAGTACCCGAAACGTGCATGTCTGGTCCATGCTGTAAATTTATCAGGTTTTAAATGATGCTATTGAATTTAAAGACGTTTAACATTTGAACTACTTGGTGAGTGTCACTGCTGGTGGACCAAGAGTCCCCGAGGGCACATGTAGCCAAGTTCGATCAACTTTGGTTGATCGTCTGTCTTTTCAATGCATTTGAAATTTTCTGTTACAAAATTTCTTGAAATTTCTAAAAAGTGGGTCCTGTAGCATCATATCCCACCCATTCTGCTACGTCTTTTGGTACATTTTTGGACATAATAATTTTCATACTTTTTGGCCATATTACATTGTTTAGACTAAGGATCACTGACGAGGGTTTAGTACCCGAAACGTGCATGTCTGGTCCATGCTGTAAATTTATCAGGTTTTAAATGATGCTATTGAATTTAAAGACGTTTAACTTTTGAACTACTTGGTTAGTGTCACTGCTGGTGGACCAAGAGTCCCCGAGGGCACATGTAGCCAAGTTCGATCAACTTTGGTTGATCGTCTGTCTTTTCAACGCATTTGAAATTTTCTGTTACAAAATTTCTTGAAATTTCTAAAAAGTGGGTCCTGTAGCATCATATCCCACCCATTCTGCTACGTCTTTTGGTACATTTTTGGACATAATAATTTTCATACTTTTTGGCCATATTACATTGTTTAGACTAAGAATCACTGACGAGGGTTTAGTACCCGAAACGTGCATGTCTGGTCCATGCTGTAAATTTATCAGGTTTTAAATGATGCTATTGAATTTAAAGACGTTTAACATTTGAACTACTTGGTTAGTGTCACTGCTGGTGGACCAAGAGTCCCCGAGGGCACATGTAGCCAAGTTCGATCAACTTTGGTTGATCGTCTGTCTTTTCAACGCATTTGAAATTTTCTGTTACAAAATTTCTTGAAATTTCTAAAAAGTGGGTCCTGTAGCATCATATCCCACCCATTCTGCTACGTCTTTTGGTACATTTTTGGACATAATAATTTTCATACTTTTTGGCCATATTACATTGTTTAGACTAAGGATCACTGACGAGGGTTTAATACCCGAAACGTGCATGTCTGGTCCATGCTGTAAATTTATCAGGTTTTAAATGATGCTATTGAATTTAAAGACGTTTAACATTGACCATTTGAACAATCCAACCAAGATTGTACTCTTTGTCTTCCGAAATGGAAGTAACCGGATGTGACATTTCTACCGAATTGAAGGTGTTGCATACAAGCAGGAGATGCTTACTCTTCCTGGGCACTTGGTCTCACTCCCATATCGGGAGTTCGCTTCTTTTCATGTAGTGGAGGTTTTTGTTTATTTGCTTTGGTTCCTGTTTTATCCTGATTTATGCCTTCGGTTTCTGATTTTCTGAATTATCGATTTTGTGCTGTATACAGGGATATGGATATTATCCATATTTGTCATCTAATTGTATTCTAACAATGTCTATCTTTTAGTCTGCAAACGGTTTCATCACAAGTTACTGCTAAATTCATCGATAAAAAATATTAATTGCGAGGTACAAATGTATGGGATCGTATTTATATCACAACTAACGTTCCTATTTGAATAATACAATAGTCAACGACGTGTTACCTTGTATTTGAAATTTGAACTTTTGAGTTGTTTTGTTGTTTTCTTCATTATGATGTTATACAGAATATACACACAGAGTCTCTCTTAAGATTGTATTGTGAAATATTTCATTTTTTTTTTGTAAATTTGAAACTTTGTTTACCTGACCATGTATAGAGGCTTAATAGTAAAATGATATTTTCATAAGTATGACTTACTTCTTATTAAGTCATGTCTAGTTCATTTAGTCCAAGGAAACAAGCCCCATCGTTAGCAAAAAGGGGTAAGCAATCTTTAAGCTTACAAAAAAGTATAGTGTGTCAGTTATCTTCTTCAGAAAGACTGCGTAATCCAACTAATAAGGATAGAACAGTCCTTTATCTGCCATTGAAGAACAAAAGGGCGATAGGTACAGAGCCCTGATTGAAGCATATGGCACCTTTGAAAAGCTGCCTTTGAACACTATCAAGTATAATAGAAGTTGTTACAAATCTTACATCAAAACACAGAACCTATCATCGTCAAATTCACATGCATCAAATTTGCCCTCTTCATCGTCATCTTCTAAGGTGACGTCGACAGGCTCATGTGGCCTGAAAGTAACTAGATCTGTTTCAACTAAAATTCTTGAATCAAATGGGTTAGGTTACATTTTTTGTAAATCTAAAGCATTTAAAGGGGATACAAAATTACGTAGGATAATATCTGATGGAAGGATTAAAAGAGTTTCTGATATAGCAATGGTTACTTCTGATAACGAAATGCTATATAGACTTTCATCGGATAGAGACAGCTCTACACCATGAAGCTTGTATCACTAAATGTGATAAAGAAGATCCTTACGAAGTACCTTATGAGGAAACCTAGTAAACTAGCTGAAGACGCTTCTGCATCTATTGAACATGACTCTGCCTTTCATCACCGATATAAAAGAAGGGAGGAGATCTCCAATAAGACCCCGTTGCAGCATCAACAGCAAAACACCAAAACACCCGATGCAAAAACACAAAAGACGAGAACAGCACGAGACGGAAAAAAGATACACGACATGTAAACATCAAACACAAAAGACTACACATAAATCGAAGAGACCAATGGGCAACCGGTGCCGACTTTGGACGGCCATTTGTCACGCAAGTAGCAAATGGTGTGGTTATCCTGGATTACGTGCGCACAACCCTCTCACTTCTCCAATTACCCAGAGGTCTCGAAGAATATACAATTGTGGTGTAAAACAACCTCCTCACTGTAAGATGACATCACACAAACAAGATCGCGAAACGTAGAGGCCCCAGAAACACAGATGAATATGTAAATTGATATAAAAAGAGAGCATGGATTATACAGTCCGTGCTCTGCCGGCTGTAGCGAGCTCATGTATGTAATCACCTGAGGAGTCCGACTGACATTCAGAGAGAAAAGGTGGTCGGGGCCCTGTCTTCTCTAAAAGAGGTTTGGACAGGACCCGTCATAGAGTCCCATCGTCACAGTCAGTCAGAGTGCAAGTCTCAAGGATGCGCTTGTACATGACTGTAGATTCGTCAAGTACCAAGCCTAGTGTCCGTCTGTTGACATTAGAATGATATCCACGGTATAAAAGGCGTTTGATGATTCTGACGCATTTTCGATGGTTATGCTGCCTACCTTTGATCCTTTTTATTTTGTTTATCGTATCACCATAAAAGACAGGTTGTGTAATACCCAAAGTTATGTACTCTGTTGCGTGTATAGATCCGAATTTTAAAAGAAGTTGACTGTAATTTTTGTAAAATTTCCAGAAAGTCTTAACTAGTTTATGAAAGCGGAAACCTTGACCTAAATGTTTTTTGGTAATTTGTAAATTTCTACTGTGAAAATCAAAAATATCAGTACATGCTCTAGCGTACCGGATGAGCTGTGATATGTAAATGCCGTATGACGGTGATCTTGGAACATCACCGTCAAGCCAGGGGAAAGGAGAAAAGTCACTAACTCCTTATACGGCCTAGTAAAATTTACAAAAATAAAGTAGTTCATTAGAGACTTTATGCATGGGAATTTTATTTAGGAAGATTTTGTGTTGAAAAAACCATTAACCTGGATCGCTATCGGAAACAAAATTTAGTGCAGTACATGGCGGAACCTTGTATGATCCTACGATTCCGGCATTTTTCTGCAATTTTCCATCATAAATGAGTTAAAGAAGATCCTGACGATAATCTCAACAGCACTCACAATAGAGCACCAAATTGGGCATCGACGGACCCCTAGCAAGCTAGAGGTGGGACCAGGTGCCCGGGAGGAGTTAGCATCCCCTGTTGGCTAGCCGCACCCGCCGTCGATGTTCATGCACGAAAATGAAAAGAATATATAAAATGCATGCATTGTCTGAGGCCACGTCTATATAGAAAGTGCTATGGCGACAATGTCAGGGAAAAATATTCAAAACACTTACTGTCAAACCCCTCGCGGGGAACTTTTTTACGAGCTCCACACGGCAAAGGGCATAAGTGTGACACAAATGAGTTAAAGAAGATCCTGACGATAATCTCAACAGCACTCACAATAGAGCACCAAATTGAGCATCGACGGACCCCTAGCAAGCTAGAGGTGGGACCAGGTGCCCGGGAGGAGTTAGCATCCCCTGTTGGCTAGCCGCACCCGCCGTCGATGTTCATGCACGAAAATGAAAAGAATATATAAAATGCATGCATTGTCTGAGGCCACGTCTATATAGAAAGTGCTATGGCGACAATGTCAGGGAAAAATATTCAAAACACTTACTGTCAAACCCCTCGCGGGGAACTTTTTTACGAGCTCCACACGGCAAAGGGCATAAGTGTGACACAAATGAGTTAAAGAAGATCCTGACGATAATCTCAACAGCACTCACAATAGAGCACCAAATTGAGCATCGACGGACCCCTAGCAAGCTAGAGGTGGGACCAGGTGCCCGGGAGGAGTTAGCATCCCCTGTTGGCTAGCCGCACCCGCCGTCGATGTTCATGCACGAAAATGAAAAGAATATATAAAATGCATGCATTGTCTGAGGCCACGTCTATATAGAAAGTGCTATGGCGACAATGTCAGGGAAAAATATTCAAAACACTTACTGTCAAACCCCTCGCGGGGAACTTTTTTACGAGCTCCACACGGCAAAGGGCATAAGTGTGACACAAATGAGTTAAAGAAGATCCTGACGATAATCTCAACAGCACTCACAATAGAGCACCAAATTGAGCATAAAACACAAAAATTTACTATGAACAGAAAGCGGACCCAACACAAAACATATCTTAAGATAAACTATACTTGATAAGAAGTTCACAAGAGAAAAATAGTGTTGGGTGATCATTCTGTTCATTATTTCCGAAGACAATATATAATGTACAAAGAACAACGAAATATACACCGTGAGGACACGTCCATGGCAACGAGACGCATGTATAGCAGCTTTGCATGCTAGATAAGGCAAAAATAAAAATATGTAAAACAAGATTCACTTTTTGGTAAAAATTAAAAATAACCATCTGAAAAAGAACATTATAAATAGAGAAGAGAGCAGAGCTGCGACGCGGAGTGAGGAAAAAATTGGAAGGGAAGCAACTCGCATGAATGTATGGCTAGAGCTTAGATTCCAGATCCATCTATCCAGCAATAATTTTATGTTATCTATCGAAGTCTACAGTATTATAATAATATTCTGTAGTAAGCTGTATAGTCATTTTAGCAAAATATAGAGTTTTTGGCAAAGTGTCAATGAAGAACATCTGCTCATTCATATCTCAAGCTGCGGTGCCCGAAATCAATTTGTGGCGCAAATGTAATGTCATAAGGTCATCGTGCGGTCCATCCGAGTTCGATACACAGATGATTACCTCATTTTTTTTCTAAGAACTTAGAATATTGTTCTATGTTAAATTACAATTTTTCGACAGCGTGTACCCTTTGAAAAGAAGTAGGTGCGGTAACCTGTCATATCGGCCCTATTTTCGAAGTGTTTCATATATCCTGGATCCATTGTAGGTTATCACAGTATAATCACATTCCAAAAGACAGTTATTATATATATTACATTCTAGTTTTTCATGCTTTAATGACGTTAAAATACGTTTACAACTACGTTGCTAAGGCTCTGTTACTACGTACCGTCAAAGTTCAAATCAAGCCAACTTACTATGACGTCATAGTTCAAATCACGCCACTGCGGTTATACTCCTATAATCACAGTGTAAATTCTATACAAATGATTGGGCATATGTAAATATTCTAGTTTATAAAATGTCAAATGTATGGTGAATCCGTACCAGGAAAGCTTATTTTGATTTCACAGTCCTATACTGAATAATACGTCGCTAATAACGTCTAAAAATTATAAATCATTGAAAATATCAATAAATGAGCGAAATTTGGATAGAAATTTATGAAATTAAGTATCGATCCAGGCCTTGCCAATCATAATTTTTGTACCAATCGATGGGTTTCTGATCGGCCTTTTAATTTGCATGAAAAATATCGTGGGCGAGGCCTGGATCATAGATGAATTTTAAAGATTTGCATGTAAAAGACGATGATTTTACTTTGTTTTGTGTCATTCAGGGCAAATGACGTCAGAACATGGCGTCATACATCACGCGCGTGACGTTACGAGGGCTCAGAGTTATGTCGCCGAATTTTCTCAAACATTCAACATTGCAAAAAGTGATAATTTATAGTTCGTTTATCAAGAGCAATTTTTCGTCGAAATTAATAGGGCCGAGATAAAGGGTTAGCGCACCTAGTCCTTTATAGCATGCATAAAATTGTATATATATCATTACAAAACGTGAAACGCTCATACATAAAATCGCCATTGGTAGAATGTAATGTTCCAAAGAATTATGTTGTATCTTGTTTATTTAAAGCAGTACAGAGTGATTGATATAGAATTTTGATACTTTGCACATTTATTACAAATAACTAGAATTCAATTTTGCAAGGTGTCCGATCCATGTGATCTACAATTATATTACGATGAGTGACCGGTTGACGTTTTGATGTACAAGCAAAATCAAGCAGGGAGGTA
Source organism: Pinctada imbricata (assembly GCA_033119305.1). NCBI lineage: Eukaryota > Metazoa > Mollusca > Bivalvia > Pterioida > Pteriidae > Pinctada > Pinctada imbricata. Next base: position 22,453,893 of record VSWD01000006.1, read on the forward strand.
TGCACTCTTGTTTAATTTCTTGTTTATATAAGTAGGACCCACAACTTGGCGGATGAACTTTGGTAATTACTCTGTCCGTCTCTCTGTATGTATCTTTGTTCCTCTGTCACTATGAAAAAATCATAACCAGTGACGGATTTAGAGGGGGCCCCGCCCCCTTTTTTCACCCAAAGTTATTGGATCAGAATACTCTTTTTATGCTTAATCACTTTACTTTTGGGGGATATTTTCGGCTCGCTTTGCTCGCCGTACTTCATTTTTTATAACCTGTGTATTTTTTCGTCGTCACTATGTCTTCAACTTTCTTTGTCATCGTGTTTGAACGGATTCATATGTCATAAACATATGCAAAATTCAAAATCAAATTAATACTTGAATAATTACCAAATTCTTCGTTTTCATGGGCCGATCTAACCAGGTTAGACAGGTGGATAGTGGGGTTGCAATGCCCTACTCTTCCCAACCTTCCCCAATTGGTCAAACAAAAATGTAGCATGGAAAATGAGAGTGAGATTGTATTCTTAATGTAGCCATCAATTCAAAAAAATGTACGACTCGCTCTGCTCGTCAATATAGAATCAAGTTGTTATAATACATACATGTATGGATGACTGAATTTAAAACAAAAAAATGAATACTTCATATCTTAAAATTTTCCGACTAGCTAAGCTCGCCAGTCTACCTTAAAGTTTAAACTAAGGCAAATGAATCAAGAAACTCTGCATCTTGTAAATGTTGCGGGAATGAACACCCCCCCCCCTCTCCACACACACACTTCTTAATTATATCAACAGTCTTGAGATTCACGTTTGTCGTACTAGAAAAAATTTTTTTTGCTTGTCAATTTTTCTGTGAACAATTTTCTTCGAGCTGAAACCTTCCCCCCCTTCTGAAATCCTAGATCCGCCACTGATAACGTTGCACTTCAAAAGGCACAGCTTGTGGATAAGTTAGTGACATCGGCGAAACTCCTGTTACACTACAGTGGTTGACAGCAGCGTATGCCAGCATAGAAGGCCGCTAGCTAAAACGCTGAAGTTTCGCAAGGAGCTATACGCTGTCGAACGCTCTTGGATTAATAATAATTATGCCTGCACAAAATTGGCAGCGTGAGCGTACGCTCCGGAACATGCTCATGAAATAAACTTGAAGATAGTCTAGCGTTTGCGCAATGTGTTTGTAATATGTACGAAGCGTTCTCTCAAGAAATTGTGCTAATGTGATTCTACATCGCAATTCGTAACTTTATAGCACCTGTTTTCTGGCCTGATGAGTTGGATATGACATGCAATTGAAATGCTTCTCACAGATCAATGCACTAATTGCTTTTTCAAGATACAACGTACACCCGTCAATATGTTTACTTAACAAGACGTTTTATGTGACGTCAACGACGTCATTATAAGTAAACGCGACGTTGGGGTGGTGTCATTCAAATAGCCATAGCTTCCTTATTTATCGAGCTATTTTCAAAATTGAAGCAATACTATAATCAGTAAATGTTACGCTTTTACAATGTAGAATATTACAAAATTTTGAATCTAGGCCATATTTGGTAGTTAGTGACTTTTCTCCTTTACTATGTTGGATCCAAAGTCATCCCTTTTGTCATATACACTTGTATGAATCTTTCTGTTTACAATCCGTCACCGTCAAGCCAGGGGAAATTTACTATGTTCTGTTTCTGTTTACAATACGTTCACCGTCAAGCCAGGGGAAATTTACTATGTTTGATCCAAAGTCATCCCTTTTGTCATATACACTTGTATGAATCTTTCTGTTTACAATTTTGATATTTAGGTCCAAAAACGGTGTTTCTGTATTTGAAAGCTTTGCCTTGTTAAAGAATGACTTGTTTGTATACGAAAAAGTATTTTCATTGTCAAATGTCCTTGCAAAGGTTTGTTTCTATCTTCCCGAGGAGACGAAAAATGCGTATACAACGCAGCATCTTAGACAGACACTGGGAAGATATTTTGGCAATACAATTACTATTCAATCTCAGAGATGTCAAGGTATTTTTTGCCTTATGTACAGCTCCTCAGTTTCTCTTTCTGAAGCTATCGATACTGTTAATCATTTGAAAAAAGAGAGCTCTTTTCACTTGTTTGACTTAGCAAATAATTCAAAAAGTTGCCCTGACGAGAGACAAATTTTACATGATGCTTACGAAACATACGAAGTAAAATTTTCTGAATCAAGAGAAAAGAAAGAGAAAGAATGTATTTTATCTATCAACTAAGGGTTGTTTTCTCTTTTTCATCTTTGATTAACACTTCAAATGCATCACATGTTCGGTCTTCGTCTACTTCTTGAGTTTGCATAGTCATTGCTTTTGTGCGTCTTACACGAAAGTAATTCGCTTTCTGACAAGTGCTTCAGAACATGGGGTAACGAAGACAAAAGATAGCACATATCTGCCATACGGAATCGTTCCAACTCTGGGCAATCTACTCTTATTCAAGAGGGTGCAGACAATGTTGACATAAACGCAGAAGCGGTAGATGGGAAAGATACATTCCATTCAATGGCGATAGTTGTCATTCAGGTTAGGTCATCTTCCGACATTCCAAAGACTCTTGGCATCAAACGATTAGGGAAACAAACTGTTCAGGTTTCAGAGACAGTGTCTGAAATAATCAACTGTCTCCCATTCAACAAACCAAAAGAACGTAAAGAGCCTGCCAGGTTTTCTAATGCAACTGTACAATTATTTACTCCTGTATCAAAGAATGCAGAGGTAAGTGATGTTATCTGGGTGTTTCTTAGACATCTTTCTAAAAATACACACCTTCCTTTGGCAAATCAGCCAATCACGGACCACCAGACCATTCAATTTTGGACAGTATATTATAAAGAATGGTCTTTCGCCGAATCCGACTTTCATGTAGTACTTGCGTATCCACCTATTGTTGATTCCAAACCTACTGATATGGCTACAGTCTACACGACAATGAAGATGTGTCGAGAAATGTGTGATATTGCTACTCAACATTACTAAATACAAACATTTGATCAGAAACTGTACGCCATAACACAACAAATAGAATTGCAAACATGAGTGAATTTGGAAGTCACATTTTACGTCTTGGCGGTTTCCATGCGTTATCCTGCTTCATATCTTGCATTGGCAAACTGTAGAGTGACGGTGGGTTGTTAGATTTGCTTATTGATTCTGGCACTTCTGCGCTAGCCTACGTACAGCTAAACATACGCTTTTAGGTAAACAGTTCAATAGAGCTGTCAGGTCTCTCACAAACACGACGGAGATAATAGATAGAAATTCCATCCATTCATCAATATCTCAAACGATTTTAACGTCTTAGCATTCATTAAGGGATGTGAAACCAAAAGAAACTGTTCTGATCTTGATTCATCATACATTTGACTCATTGTCAACAAATATATTTTTTGAACATATGAACGTCTTTAGAAAAAGGCCGAAATGACAGGTCACCGCACTTACTCTTTTACTTGTGAAACATATCGAGAGATATTGCTAAATTGAAATAGGAATATATGAATATAAAACGAAGATTCAGGTCAAGGTCTCAGAAGAATTATCTTGTCTTAAGGAACCTTCGGATGCAATTTGTACAGTTTATTTTGACAAAAGATATTGTCAATTTTAAATCTATCAAAAAGGTGTACAGTACTTCAAGGTCAAGGCCAATACATAAAGATCATGTATAATATGAATTGTGGTCGTAAGGGATTTATAAGTTAATAATTGTAGTTATACGCGCACATAACTGTTTAAGGTTCATGTTTAACTTCAAAGTCAGGATAACTAATCTCCTGTTCATTAAATCAAGAACACCCTCTTTTTGAAGTTTAATCTGCCGTCTTAGGATTTTTCAATTTATTTACTGTCATCGTGGGTTGACCTCATTTAGTCGTAAAAAGGAAATGTACATGATTTCACCCTTTCAACTATACGGAAAATGAAATGCATACGAGAAATTCCCAAGTGTTTATTTCGGACCTCCCTATATTGTTCTCCGTGTCAACAATTGTTAACAGTGACATCATGGTGTCTGACATCACGCATTTCAGTCAGTTGTACAAAGAAAATCCCCATGGACATTCAATTTTCCGTCCTTTTTAAAACTAAATTATGCATACTCATAATGTTGGTAAATTCTGTTACGACTAAGAGAGTTCTTAAGACTGTGTATAAGTTTATAAAATGGCAACAGTTTATCTCGCAGAAAATCACCAAAACAGGGTGTTTTGGATTTGTGAACAGCGCAGTAGGTTAAAAAAATCAATGTCAAACGAAAGGTCTTTATAAAAACCCTACCCCTTATGGTACAAGAGATTGCTGGAGTTTTTAAAGTAGGTGAAACGTCAAGGTCTAAAGTTCAATGTTTCAGGTTTCATGATTGGTTCATTTTATCATAGTTTCTACTCCAACAACGTTTTCCCAACTCAAAAATTAAAGCTGAACCAAAATGTTGGTGCAAATAGATGGAATGGCAAACTGACTACTAGCGGCTGACGGGAGTACAGCGGGTTGAAAGACATTAATCGTTATTACACAGACCAAGTTTACTTCCCTATCCAGCCAAAAAGATCATAAAATAATAAATTTTAAATACGATTGAACTGTTTCCTGTTATCTAGATCGTAAAGGTACACATACAATTATGCATACGGTCTTCTACCGACCGACTAATTGATTTTAAAGGTTTTACACTCCGTTAAAATGTATGTGAAAAGGTATTTAAAGAACTGTATTGTGGATGCATAGCTGCACTAAAACAGAGTGTGTGCTCTGCAATCGAGGATATTGATGTCGATACTGAAGTCTCACCACGCCTTTACTAGAATGTGACAATATGTTGATAAACATAATAATCGTACTATGGACCACATATTTAATTAATTACAGGACTTTGTCAATATCAATCTGCACGAATACACCTGTACAAAAATGTCCAACCACCAGGGAAGCTTGGGCAAGTAAAAACGCTCGCTACAGATGCACTGGAGTAGAAACGTATGTGTGTATCCGTGATTCTAATGGAAATCTTACCGAGGGATGTATGACTAACTTCACTGTCGATTCATATTCAGGTAATCAGAGACTTCCGTTTTGCATGAATATTTTAAAATGTATAAAACAGCACCTTTTCGCATATTAAAAACGTTCATTAAGTGCATATTCTTGCTCTTTCTCTAGATCTGTGTCCTTTACATGTGCTTGTGAAAGAATATTCGAAACATGTTTTTGGTGCATAATGAATTGGTTTGGAATTTTCTTCAAGAAGGTATAGAGTTGGAACCTTTCCGCATTATCAATATAAACAATTATTTCCTGTTGCAGTGTGGAGCAGTTTTTTAAGTGGATTAATTACTTCTTTCCAACTCTGTCGCCTGAAAAAGCTTTTGTTTTTGGCACTTTATTAATTTGACTATCCATCCAATGCTATTTTGAACATAGATTTTATTTGGATTTGCTATACTGAATCGACCCTAATGGAAGTCTGGAACCGCGTACTCTCTGTAAAGTAAATACACACATTCAAATCCTAAACATAAAACCAGAGGGCGCCAGTGAAATGAATTCGGGCGGCTTATGAAAAGCACTTTGGTTGGAAGCATCACTGATGAGAATTGAATTTAACATTCGAAACACGTGTCTGGTGCATAATGAATTGGTTTGAAATTTTTTTCAAGAAGGTATAGAGTTGGAACACTTCCGCATTATCACTATTTTATACTAATACCTCTATTTAAAGTAAGATGGATAGATTCGTATGTAGAGGAACATCTCCTCGAACTATTCAGACCAAAAACGGAAAATTTACCCGTCTCGTTTTCTGGCTATAAACGTCCATTTTTGGCTCATTTTAACATTTTTGTAATTTTGGAGAATACCACATTTTAACTTTACATACCTTTGAAATGCATGAAATTTCAAAAATTCATATATATTCTTATTTTTCAATATTCTTATAGCTTGTGGATGACTTAAAGGCTATTTTGAGAAATTCTGATAAAAGAATCAGTTCTAAGGAGAGTATTTTCTTATAAAAACTATGTTGCTGGTTGCCATGGCAACAACTTCTTCTTTTTATTAATAGCTAGAAGGTCGCCTGCTACACAATTTTTTCTACATATGTATCTGCAGTATTGCTTTATCATTAAGCAGTCAAATCAATATGTACCCCAAATAATTTTTGAGCAAAATGACTGTTTCTATAAATAGCACAATAATTTATGCTACAAATCAACATTTTGACCCCAAAACATAGAGTTTTACTTGAAGTTCGAATTTCTAATTATCTCACTTTTAAAGAGTATAATGGATAGTAAACATTCTGATGTTTGAATCTTTGGTAGCAGAACTCGTGCGAAAATGACAATTTTTTCCCTATTTTCGGCGATTTTTCATTGAAAAATATGCATTTTCCCCAAAAATATCCATTCAGCAATGAAAGTTTCAAGGAGTATCATTTTCTTTCAAAAATAATGTAACAATCTGAGCTTATACCATGTATAGTTTATGTCGGTTTCAAATATTATGTGACATGAAAATAGAGTTATCTCCCTGTAGTCGAAACCCTAACCTTAAATGATGCTATTGAATTTGAAGACGTTTAACATGTTGGTGTTTCCGATTGCAATCCATTAGAGTATCGAATCCATTGCTGTATAATTCTGAAATTGAACCTTATAGAAATCATTTGTAACAAACTTGACCAAAATATTTGCATATTTTGAATCTGTATTCTTTTATATGTAAAAATGACATTTTTTTTTGAAAAAAATGGGAAAAACTGTGTTGATTAAAAATAATCTTTATTTACATTTTCGTTATCACAATTCATACATTTGAATTATGTGAAGACAATATTATAATAGATCTTTCAAGATCAGAATAGAAAAATTGGTAAATGTACAAAGAGTTTAGAATGACTTCCTTGTTTGTACAATCGTTTATGGACGGCAGTGTTAATGGAAAAAATATTGATTTATTGAAATCAAATACAATTCTGATCGTAGAGCGATATAAGTCCCTTACCGGCATAAATCTATGTCCTGCAATAAGGTCTAGTAAATCTATGTCCTGCAACAATGCCTAGAGGCTAGAACGCTTAATTCAACACGAATTTACTTTACCTGTACTTATAATACCAAAAAATGAATGTCAACAGAATAACAGTTCAATATAAAGGTCTGAAAACTAAAAAGAAGAGTATGATTAATGGAAGAGAAAACAAATAGAACGAACATGTTGACTAAAATGTTTACTAAAATGTTACTAAAATGTATAATTATGTTAATTAAAGGTTAGCCTTAAGTGGAAAAATGTCACAGTGACTTTTGTCTGTCTTAAATATTTGTCTGGATGAATAATTCCGATTGTATAATTGAAACACATATAATCAGTCTGCTATGATGATCAACTTCTCTATTACTCGATATTTTAAAATAACGTACTTGGCCTCCATGCCCTCTTCTTCCAGTCATTGAACAGGCAAGTATGTAGCAAATGCAACAATGGAGTTTGTACAATTGGGTTAACAGATTTTTTTTGGGAAAAAGAATAGTAAATCCATATATACATATGAAAATAGACACAATATTTTCATCCGTCCCCTAATAGGATTATTCTGACACAGACAAGGAAAATAAGGAAATATGAAAATAAGATAGAATGACGTAAAAATAATTCACCAGGTCCATCAGATGTATATGATGTTTTTTGGTGATTTGCAATGCGTTATATGTTAGGTACATGTATCATTTTCTAATACCATGAAGGTATAGGACTGATTTATCTTAATGTGATATTGTACAAAAAGAAGAGGGTATGTAAATAAGTGCGAAAGCCAATTGCCTTCACATAAAAATAATTGATTGCAAATATTCGCAATGCTATGGCAAATATTCGTAATGCTGTTGCGTATATTATAATTTTCGCAATACCTTTTAGAATATTCACTATTTTTTAAGATACTCCTTTTGAAGGAGTATCATACTGTATTCGCGATTCTCATGTCGTCTCGAGGTACCGAAAAATAGTTCCAGATTGTGTCAGCAGTTTCTCGACATCAAACCTTGCGTGTGGAAAATTTATATCAGAATCGATCCTTTTTATGGAATGATAGAATTAAAATAAGATTAGTTGAGATTCTCAAGATAAAATTCGATCTTTTTTGAATTGTTGTCTACTTGGGACTACTTTACATCTGGGCTCTATCTAACATGCTCCGCCCATCGTTTGACATTCATGCGCACACGTTCTGTGATTAGCTTGCAAGGTAAATTTATATTTATTGATACGCAACAGTTCTGAATTATTCAATGCGTATTATATTGTAATGCCGACACAGTACTGCTAAGTTCTCATCAGATACTAAAACAACGTCTGACTCAAGGCCCAACTCTAAGCCCGGCATTTTACCTGAACTGAACTGAACTGAACTGACTTCAGAAGTATGGATATTTCAAAGCTATTTGAATTTGATGGGGACGTACATTAGTCCTGCTTATAAGACTCCGGTATACTGCTAATGCGTCTCGCAGCGAGGTTATATGTTGTAGAGAACTAGGACGTATATACGTCCCTGAATTTGAGTATTATCGCTATTTTGTAAAAGATATGTTCATTTTTTTCAATTCAGGAAAATCATTTGTTTATCAGCACGTTATTGTTTACAAAGTAGAAAGTAGATCAGAGAAAAACTTAAGTTTGAAATTGAATATGAGAAAAGATTTTTGGCCCCCAACAACTAACTTCAATCAACATCGGAATTATGCATTTTCACCGCAAAACAAACCGGCCTTTATCGAAAAATAAAATGAATTTTGTTCTCTCTCTCTCAAAGGATTTTTACTGTCCCGCGAGAGCGAGAAGACGAATAACAAAAGTTCGATAAGTTGACTCTTTTGAGTATAAGGACACTTGCCACTAATTTAGATTATTGATTATTTCATAAAATGTTCATGTGTTCATTAATTTGTTTCTTTTTTTTTTCCAATTATTTTACAAATAAAACTATTACTCCTTTCCGTAGCTTTTAAAACTATAAACGTGGCTTCTTGTATAGTACATTGCCTATGAAGTCATGTGATCGGAAAAAATAAAAGCCATTTAAGATTAGATTTTCAGATATACAACCAAAGATATCCGATATAATTCCAAAAAATGCTAGCGTCTTGTTCTGGTATTTCAAACTGTTCTAAACAGTAACTGTTCCGGAAAAATTGATTTATCAAGGACGCGTATCCAGACAAAGATGAATCATGTAAAAAAAAAATAAGCATATAAAGCTCATGGACGGATCCAGGATTTTTTTCAGGGGTGGTCCTAAAGTCCGATTTTTTAAGAGCAATAATGAAATATATACATTCCTTAAAAAATTATTCCAGGGGTGGTCTGGAAACCCCCTTCCCTTCTGGATCCACACTTACACATCAAATCGCATAAAGGGCAAAGCCATTGTCGGCTAAACATCGTTACATGATAATATTAGGCCGATTGGTTGTTTCTCAGATACCACTGCACGCTATAATTTTCCGCTGACGAGACTTTTTGTCTGATAAAAATACCCGCCGCGCCTCATGTCCCGGGTAACAGTCGATCGCTGAAGATAATGTATCTGTTTATCAGTCTAAAGGGAAAAAAATCTTTAAAACACTTAAATATTTCAGTAATCACACCTGGGTCCAGTATTGAAAGCGTGACGTAACGCATAATTTTACGATAACGGCTAATCAGCGGGTATACATTAGGGTCTATAGAGATTTGTCGGGTTGATCAAGCCCAAAGAAGGGTTTTTTGCAGGAAATTGGCGTTTCATGACTCCTTTTATATGCGAATTCATTTATACGGCAATGGCGGAATTGCTGAAGGACTATAGAAATTTAGACTGTTTGCACGTGACGAATGTTACGTTCTCTGATTGTTTCGAACTAGTCCGTGGCAAAATAAAAATGAATGTCTAGACTTTATTCACGCATTGTAAATATTTTTTAACGAAACTGTAAAACAATTATACCCGTTGATAGCTCGGCCACGTACCGCTGAGAAATTAAAAGGCCGGTCTGTTTGCATTGGCTTATACTTCTGATAAAATGTATACTTTTCTTTTTCAGTCTCTTTTTCTTTTTCTTGTTATTAAAAGAATTAATTGTTATATTTCCGAATGTGTTGAGATCAGTACGACGTTCAGGATGACCGCTGAGAAACGTAAGCTATAAAAATGGGAAGTGATTTAATACTAACCTACATCTTTTGACTTTTAATGCAATGAAATTCCGCCCTTCGGGAGATGTATCGAATTTAGACCAACTCAACGGACCTACCCGGAAAAAAATGCATGCAAAATTTAATGCTTATACGTCACGAGACACGGGGATTACGAGACTAGATTAGGTACATGACAGTATGACAACATTTTATTAATAATTCAGAAAAAAAATGTCTCGGAATGTGTCTCAGAATTTTTCAATTTTTGTCCAAGAATTCTTTCATTGTCCCAGATTTTTTCTTCAATGTAATTATTAGTATAAAACATTATAGTACCTAACATAACATGTGCAAATATAGTGTATCCAAATATAACAACATCAACACTTTCAGTGAAATAAGATGTTACAGCAAGTTCTAAGTGGAGTATCTTTCAGGGCCTTCAGACCTTTGATTTTGCGAATCTAATAAATATTATTGCATATATACTCAAACAGATTTTTGTAAAGCAAAAGCTCTCGAAAGATTACTCCTATCCATAATATAAGATACTTATTCCTAATAGATATTTTTCAAGTTGACATACTTCGAAATTTGGACTTCGTACTTCAGGGGTCATATAAAAGAAATCGGGTGCAATAAGAAAAGTTAAATATGAACTCACAATGGACGTAATGACATTGGAGAGCTTTAAATATATTACAAATAAATTCTCCACACAAGGTATTCTCAGCTTAAACTTTATTGGAATAAAATCAACATTTTGCTTTTGTGACATAGTCCGTTCGAAGGGCGGTATCCGTAGTTCAAGTACGCGAGCATGGAAAATGTTCAATAATTACATTAAGGGATATGCTTTTGTGAAAATAATTAATATCTTTGACAACATGGTTGAGTTTTCTGAAAATAGACAGAAAGTATAGAATACTTTTTGTATGCCATTTTTTTTTACCTGGAGGGATAAAAAAGTCCACTACGAATTATGTACTTTTATATCGATTCGCGTGATTGCGATGGTTTTGGTCCCCCGTCTTCATTGTGAATCATGGAATAAACTTGTTTTCTATGTTAAAATACAATACTTAATATATTCTCTTACTATGATCGTTTTACGCTTAATTAGCAATTTCAAGAAAAAGAAAAAGCCTTATTCAGAATTAGGGTTTGGGTTCACCCCGCTGCAATTATTTATTCTAGTGACACCACCTACATAGAAATAGGTTTTTGAGAATGTCTTCCTTAACTTTACCTACTTTTATATCGATTCGCGTAATATCGACGGTTTTGGCCCCCTCGTGTTCATTGTGATATGATCGTAAAAAAAACATACTAGGATATCGTTTTGCAATGTAAATATAATTAAAAAAAGATGTATATCAGATAATAGTCTACTATGTAGATGAACCCCTTTCCAAAGAAAAAAAGGACACTGCACCCACTTTGTTTGTGTAAAGTAGATAAACTTTCCTTCTGCATTCGCATACATGTATTAAACCCTCAAATACATCTTTAAACGTTTGCATGGGAATGAAGTTTCATGCCGATCTTCTTCATTGTAGCTTAACCCCATCCTGTGACTTCTTACATTTACAGCACTTTGGGTGACAGTAGTCTTCTCTTGAAAGCAATTTACAGTTAAATTATACCATTGAGGGAGTTAGCATGATTCTGGTTTCCCGAGACTAGACCTATTTCCAGAGGGAATATGTCTGGTTGAAGGATACCAGAATCATGCTAATTATAACTCCCTGAATGGTATACTTGAACTGTTTTTATACCATCACGCGCTGTAGCTCCTCCCCATTTCGAAGCTATATCCCTAGGGAAATAGTCGTCTCAACTTACGCACCCTTTGCAGGGAAATAGTCTCATCGGGCGGGTTACATCTAGTTTCAATGAGTATCTTTTTATATAGGAAAAAAACCAAGTAAAGGTATAATTATAGAAAATAATTAAGCTAGCTATATGCACTACAAACTATAAATATGCACTAACAAAATCATTTTGTTTGTTAAAAGTCTTACCAGTTACCGAATATTCGAGATATTTCCACAATCCTTTCTCCTGAAAAAAAAATCATAAATTTTTATCCATCTGAAATAAGAATGTAGGTAGTTGACTGTTATTTTTTTCGATTGCATTGAAACAAAATTCTATGATTCAATGTTTAACAGTTCTTTCTTAATACATGTAGTATCAGATTATTCTACCTAAAATTGAATTAGGTTTGAAGGGGTCGGCAAAATTGTGTTCCCTCTGTATGATATGTTCTATATCTAAGAGGAATCTTGTTTTAATTTTTAGGTAATTGTCCAATCCTATTCGACTGTATTAACAACAGACCATACTTAGGAACGCATTCATCATTTTTTCCCTGTCCGGAAAGAATACCTGGATGTCCAGCAAAGAATCACACGGATTACACCCTACAAGAACTTTATAAATGTAAGAACTAATGTAAGAATCTCTTTATTTGGAATTTGAATATCATTCGTGAAGCAATTAATAGAGGAATGTTCCAAACAATATAAATGTTATTAAGCATAAACATGTCATTCAATCCTATCACTGGCGGATCCAGCTTTTTAGTTAGGGGAGGGAAGCGTAAAGAATTGGAGAGGGGTCTGGATACCGACTTGGTCCCAATCGGGTTAAGAGCGAGCCCTGGGAGGGTTTACATCTTAGCACAATCCCTCAAATGCTATTTTGATCATAGATTTTATTTAGATATACTTCTGAATCGACCCTACAGGAAATTTGGAGCCGCGCACTCTCTGTTAAGTAAATATACAAAATTAATCTTAATTCAAAAATTAAAAGAGGGTGCTACTGAAATGAATTTTGGTGGCTCCGCTGTAAAACAAAGGAGTAAAACGCTGTAAGTATCACTCATAAGAATTTAATATTCGGAGCACATGTCTGGTGTATAATGAATTGGTATGAAAATTTCTTCATGAAGGTACAAAGTTGGAACACTTTCGTATCATTGTAATTGATCAAAATGGAAATTCCGCTTACTTCCGAAATGAAAGTAACCGGATTTGACAATTCTACCGAATTGAAGAGGTGGGTGTTTCATGCAAGCAGGAGATTCTAACTCTTCCTGGGCACCTGGTCTCACTCCCATATCGGGAGTTCGCTTCTCTCCATGTGGTGGAGGTTTTTGTTTCTTTGCTTTAACTCCTGTTTTATCCTGATTTTTTGGTCATATTACATAGTTTAGATTGAGGATCACTGACGAGGGTTTATTTACCGAAACGTACATGTCTGGTCTATGCTGTAAATTTATCTGCTCCAAAATGATGCATATGAATTTGAAGACTTCAAGCATGTGTACCACTTGGTGAGTGTCACTGCTGGTCGACCAAGAGTCCCCGAGGGCTTATGTAGCCAAGTTTGATGTATTCCTGTTGGTCATTTCCTCAAACGCATTTGAAAATTTCTGTTTACAAACTTTTCTCAAATTTCTAAAACCTGGGTCCTGTAGCATCATATCCTAGCCATTTTTCTATGTCTTTCGGTATATTTAGGACATAATTTTCACAGATTTTGGTCATGTTACATAGTTTAGATTGAGGATCACTGACGAGGGTTTATTACCCGAAAAGTGCATGTCTGGTCCATGCTGTAAATTTATCTGCTCTAAATTGATGCTAATGAATTTGAAGACTTTAAAAATTTGCACGCCTTCGGTTTGTGATTTTCTGAATTATCGGTTGTGTGCTGTTTATAGGGATATGGGCATTTTCCCTATTTGTCATTGATACATTTGAGATAAATATTTACAAATAGTTTATTTATTGAAAATGATTGTTTTACCTATAATTGGAAAATTTAAGGCGTACGATCCCTACGCCCAATCTTGAATCCGTCACTGTCTATTCATACCAGACTTAAATGGTCAATTCTATAAACGAATACTAATAGGAAAGCAACAATCTATCTCTAATAAATGCAAAGTTTTATTCCAGCACAATATTTATTTTCCCATCCATGGACACTTCTTAGATTGAAAAAAGAGGGAAATTCATTAGAGATTTTTAGGTGTTTCTCCATGGGAAGTGAATAATCTTGTGGAATATGTCTAGAAATTGAATTTTTTGAATTCCTCTACTTAAGAAATAATAAATGCTGACGCGGCTCGGTAATAAATGTGACTGGCTGAGGACGTTCGGGTATTATGCGACAATAGAGCCCGGCTTGTCATTTTTTATTTCTATTCTAATGATGACGAAACTTAGATCAATGAAACAAAGACGACAAAATCGATTCTTGGAAAAACCAGATCCTGCCGGTTTATCTGCTTTCATAAAATGAGTAGGCGTGGCTTATCGCTATAGGGCCTATATTGGAGAAAAGAGCCCTGCTCGCGTCTGTTGTCTTAATAGGGAAAAAGAATCAAGTCATATTAGAATTGTGTATTAATTACTTCTTTCCAGCTCTGTCGCCTGGACGAAGCTTTGGTTTGGTCCTTTATCAATTTGACATCACATTTTTTTTAATTATTCTGAAAACTTGCCATTTCATCGAAAAATATAATCGAAATTAAAGGAAATTGATATCTTAGCACCATTCCTAAAATGCCATTTTAAACATAGATTTTATTTGGACTGAATGCTACTGAATCGACCCTACAGAAAATTTGGACCCGCGCAACATCTGTAAAGTAAATGTAGTTTAAATTCTAAAAATAAAACCAGAAGGCGCTAGTGAATTGAATTTAGCGGCATATGAAAAGCATTTTATCTGCCTGGAAGCATCACTGAAGAGAATTTTATACTGAAAATAGCATTTCTTCAGAAAATTTCATTGGGGCCAAATATGGTCATTTTGACCCCTACCCCTTTATCTGTTATAAAATGATGTTATTGAATTTGAAGACGTGTAACATTGATAAGAGATCATTAAACAGAATATATATTCTCATTTTACATTTTTCTCTATTTTGTGAATGCACCTTGCAATTTGTAGGTACATATTTTATTTTACAGATCCAAGATGTATTGAATCGAATTTTTCTGTCGCACATTGGAGTACAAGGTATTAGACAGACTTTGTATTTATATAAGCAGTTCATAAGTTGAATATTTATCAAATTCCATGATCATTGATATTGAAAAACTAATTACTATTGTTATTCCTCTATTATTAAATTTTATCATAATGTCTATCACACCCACCTCCCCGTCCAACCCCCACCCCTGATAAGGAATTCGGGGGCATATAGTTTTTGGAATGTCCGGTATAATCAATAGAGAAATCTTTTGAAAGGTAAGATTCAAGGTTATTTATTTTCGCATAATACATTCCTCGTGGAAAGACTTTCTGTGGGGAAAATAAATTTCTAACCTTTGATCTTCAATTTGGAGTTTTATCTACATTTGAAAAAAACTAACCTTGGTCATATCGTTTAGATGGTAAGAGAAAGGGCTTTTAAATTTTGCATGTGTATTCCCCTGTGGCAAGTCCTTTCAAATAAATGACATTGCCTACTTTTTACATAACAACTGTTACATGTACATGTATATATTCAAAGATAATTAACTAACACATGTCATTGATCTTATTTCTCATACTTTTCAATTAGGATATGATCAAATGATTAACAAACACATTATCTTATTTTTCATACTTTCTAATGGGAGCATGATCAAATAGTATTTAATATATTATATTTTAGCCATAAAACCAAATATCCCAGATTAATTATAAATATTCTTGAAGTAAATTGAAACTGAGATATGTAGGTTTTTGTATAAAAATAAAGATTAAAGAAGTACCTATGATTTATTCAGTCTGTATTGTATGTATTTTCATAATCGCATGCAGACCAGAGAAGAAAAAAAAAACGTTACTGAATATTTAAACGTTTGGCATTAGGGGAATATTAAGGAAATATTGAATTGGAAGTGATTGAATCTGGTAAACATAAATTTCTTAATGCAAATAAAATGAATCAAGGCAAAGCCTTTTTGTGCTAGCGGAGAGAAAATGAAATCAGATAAATACAATTTTTATTTATTTTCTCGCATTTTACGTCATGACGGTTTATCTTATCTCACAAGATTTGAAAACATTTGTGTTGGATTACTGCCAAAACAAGGTAATTCGAGTGGAAACATGGAAATGTTTGTTCTTTTGGTCTAGACACCAGCAGATGAAAATGATAAGGGGCTGGGGGATAAAATATGATTAAAACCTTAAGCATTGTTCTTTTTTTATTTTCTCGCAACTTAAACTATTACGGTTTCTCGTATTTTATACTTTTGTTGGATGACTGCCAAAAAGGGAACATTTAGCCGGTAGGGCAAGTGGATACAGAAATATTTGCTCTTTTGGACTAGGCAAGAACGTACAATAGGGGTTGTCATTTAGTCTGATTTACAGAAAACTACGGGAAATAAAAGCTGTCTAATTTTGAAGACTTATATTAACGATCTAGTTTCAAAGAGCTCAGTAGACAGTGCGCAGCTGGAAGTCATCCATGTATTTGCTTGACCTGGTCAAACCAATGACTTATAAACGTTAAAAACAAAATCGACCAATGTTCATATATTCCAAACATTTATTTCATGTCATTTTGATTTTGAAAGAATAATCATTGAATGAAAAGAACTTTCGTTTTGCAAACCTCCCGTTAAGCATCACGTTACAAATCGTACAAAAATGACGGCGTAACGACCCTTTGTTAATACTATATGTAAATTACTTTACCAAGACTTATATCAATAAATGTAACTTATTGGCAAAAATATAGTATAGCATAAACTTCAAAATAATAAGATAGAGAAGGTCATCACGACACTCTGAACAACACTCACAATAGAGCACCAAATTGAGCATCAAAATAAAATGTAAATGTCAATATCCGGCAGTCATATCCGCAGCGAGGACGAAAGTTTTTTAAGGCATAGTATATTCTCATTCAGTTATTTTTTTTCAAGTGTTTACGCTTTACCATAACTGCGAGAATCGCTTGTACTTTACAGCGAGCTCCGCTCACTATTATTCTTAGACATACACATGAGATGGTTTGTCTTTCTCAACATGCAGGGTAGAACTTGAAACTAAGCTTTTTTCAGCCTCACCACAGCAACTACGCAATTGGCTACAACTAGTTCAAACAGAATCAAAATACATGGTCAAGGACACAAGCACATTGCGGTCAGCGTAGCTGTCTCATTTGGTATATTTTTTATCTGCATTGGGAGTTTCATTATCTGTAAGTGTATTATTATGTCATAATATATTGATAATTAAGAAAAAATGAAATATGGCCAGGAAAACAGGATTTCTTATGCGTCGTATTAGAAAGGACTAGGACATTATTTTTTATGTTTTGAATTTATCAAGACGAGTCACCTTGATCTTAACTTTCTCAGTCTCAATCAGTCATTATACATCTGTTTTTTAAAGCAATTTAATCTATGTTTCCATGATTGACGTTTATAATGTATTCTCACGCTCAAGAAAAACTAAGTGTCAAATTTACTACAAGACAGCAAAAACATCAAATGATACAACATTGACAAAAAAAAGTAAAGGACCCCCTCTAGTTTTATGTATTTTCCCCACATATAATAGTTATGTTATACGAAGGTATCTAATCCATACGACACTCAAACAAGTTGCCCATGCGTTAACTTCTAATATTACAATTATGTTTTCCTTCTTGTTAGAGAAATTACATTTTAACCGGCCCAACCCAAGGAAACCTAAATAGTGGCGGTTCGAAAAATGCGATTGTAATTTTTGTTAGGGTTTTTCAATTGATAAAAATTCAACGTACCAGATATGATTTATCTATTGACATGTTGCAAACTTCGGATGGCTAATAGAAGGCATGAAAGGTATAGATTAATGCGTATTGCATTGCTAAAAGCAAAATTATAGAACGACCATAACCAATATGTATTGTATATGATTTATTGTACACGGAATATACACTAGAGATAAAATTCAAGTAAGTAGAACATCTTAATTGAAACAAAACACCTATCCTTTCGCGTTATAGAATGAAATTGTAATCGTTGTCAATTTAGTGTCGACATAACTAAAAAGAATATTTGCATTAATTGCTTCGTTTCATATACGCTTCAAGTAAACGAACTAAACCCCTTTCTTTTAATTACATTTCAATTTGTCTCATTAAATGATATTCAGTGAATACAAAAATCGAAATCAGAAAATACATAAAAAAAAACAAAAAACAAAAAAAAAAAAACAAAACAAAACAAAACAAAAACAAAAAGCAAAACAAAACAAAACAAACAAATAAAAGAAAATTCAGGTAAATGGAACCATAAATATTCGTCTTTACTCATATCCAACTTGTGGTTGAAAATCAATTCATGATTTCAGTTGGAAGTTGGATATGAGTAAAGCGCAATATTACTGTACACTGTCATGCTATGCTATTTTCATGCTGTGTTTTACATGTTTAATGTATTTTTCATGCTGAGTTTGACATGTTTTATGTATTTTCATGCTGTGTTTTACATGTGTTATGTATTTTTCATGCTGTGTTTTACACACATTGAAAAAGTTGATTAAGAAGAGAGGATAATAACACTTAATGCACATTAAAAATCTTCAATAAAATGTTTGACAGGAAAAATAAAATTACATCTTAAAATGATCCAAGAAGCAATTACTCAGTGTATAGTTTATCTATTCCTTTGTCTTTACTTTTACATGAAGATCTTCTATTCACATTTTTGTTAAGTCTACAATCATAAACTTTCATCCATTTTCAGACACGAGATATAGGAGTTCTCACAGCGGCCAAGATGAAGGATTAGGTGAGTGTAATTAAGGTTTGGGATGTGTTTTTGTCTTTTACTGCTTTGTTATGTTTCATAATGCATTAGTCATCGGACGCGGGATAAATGGCGCGATTCTGGTAGACGGACACAGATCCTTAGTCCTAGTCGAGCCACTATGCTAGGGTCGATCACTATGATGTGCAGTAGGGGGTCCAAGTAAACAAAACCTTCTATCAAATAAAAAACCTTTCCCCAAGATTTGAATTGAAATCTTGAAGTCATAAACATTTTTTTTTTCAGGCACGAGATATAGCGGTTATCATTGCGACCAAGCTGAAGGATTAGGTCAGTATAATTCATTTTTTTGGATGTTTGTATTGTCTTTTAGTGCTTTTGGAAGACCGACACAGATCCATAGACCTAGTCCAGCATCTATGTTAGGATCGATCAACGTGTTGTGCAGTAGGAGGTGCAAATCTTAAACGTCTTCAAATTAAATAGCATCATTTAAGATCATTAGGAGAGGAATTCAACTGGGAGAGGAATTCAACTAAGTTAGAGAACGTGTTTCCAATCCCTTTGATGTTATTTATATCAATAAAATATGTTTAATCTAAAAAAATCTAATCATTTAAGAACAGAAACATTAGCAAACAGACATGCACGTTTCGGGTACTAATCCTTTATCTAAACAAAGTAACTAACAAATAAGTAAAACCCTGGTATAGACAACATAAGAAAATCCGTACCAAGTCATCTTTAGTACAAGGAGGGACGCATTTTCAGTCTGTACAGGCTGGGAGGGCTACTTCTGTCGGGTACAGGCGGGGCCGGGTTCGATTGTGTAATAATTGGAAGCAGTCCGCAGTTTGCACGAGGTACATTGGACGGGCTATGTGTATCTTACCTATTCATAGTTCATAATTGGTGAACTCTGGATAGGTGTCACTCTGTGCAAAAAGGACTGCCGCCCGGTCTTCCGATATAATTTCAATAATTTCATGTGTTAAACGTCTTCAAATTCATTAGCATCATAAAAAGCAGATAAATGTACAGCATGCACCAGACATGCATGTTTCGGGTATTTAACCCTCGTCAGTGATCCTCAATCTAAACTATGTAATATGGCCGAAATAAGTGGAAATTATGTACAAAATATACCGAAAGACGTAGCAAGATAGCTGGGATATGATGCTACAGGACCCAGGTTTCAGAAATTTGTCACGATTTTGTAAACAGAAATTTTCGAATGCGTTGGTGCTCTATTGTGAGTGCTGTTGAGATTATCGTCAGGATCTTCTTTAACTCATCGAAGAAACGAGCAACCGAAATTGATAGAACTTAGCTACATGTGCCCTCGGGGACTCCTGGTCCACTTGAATTTACACTCAACAAGTGGTACAAATGTCAAACGTCTTCATATTTATTAACATCATTTAAAAGCAGATAGATTTACAGCATGGACCAGACGTTTCATCTTGATTTGGCCTTTGCTTCCACTAAAATTTGTAATTTTATATGATAGGTGTTCAATTTTGAACAATGTTCTAATGTAGTACATTTTGTAAAGAGTATTTTATGTATCAATTATTATTCAATAATTGGTCTGGCATTAAATAATTTCCTAAATCACGTGATAAATAGTTTTTTATGTCTTATCTTAGTTAATGTTAATATTTCTCGGCAGGAAGAACAACACAATCACTTTTCATTTTCAACTTTTTGAAAAGATACTTTGACAATTATGTTCTTGATATATCCTTGATATGTTTCATGGAAATGGCTATTTGCTAGAAACACACACACACAAAAATACCATGTAACCTGTATACTGTACTATTTTTCAGTTGCTGACTCATTGTGTATTCACGTGAATGATGAAGACACTGTGAAAATTGAACTTGAAAGTAAGTGAATGTAATACCAGCCTGATTATAGAATCAAGCGTTTCTAGTAGGTATGATTTATCAATAGGAAATCCAGTCGAGTGTAAGGAATTAGCTTTCCATCAGGCTTGTCGAGTTGCTAATATGAGTAATAAATCTTAATCAATAACATATTTTTGTACAGAATAATGAAACTGGACATTGAAGGTCGATTTTTTTTCATTTATAGGGCACTTAATATAATCATTATAGAGTTTTTTTTAATAGTTGTTGTGTTTGGTTTCTTTTTCTGTGATTTTGTATACCGATTGTTAATGATTTATTTTGAATTATGAATTTCGGCTCTTACCCCCAAGTACTTATATTCTAACACCAAATAATTGAAAATACGTATTATGTTGTTTTGTCTTTATAAATAGGTGGCTTGGGCATTGACATGAAAGAACTGCGTACTTTGATAATCAACATCAATGTCTCAGAGGCGAGCAAAGTACAGATTCTTCCCCTGAAAACAGACGATGCGATAGATCTTAACTGTATCTTTGTCCCAATGTTGATGACAGATGAAACAGAAATACGAAATAGTGACTCGAGTAGTAACAAAGAATTTTATAATGTCACACCAAGCAAAATGTTCTATGTTCAACACGGACAGCCAGCTCGTTATGTATTTATGCTCGGGGAGGCTGGATATGGAAAAACAGTACAATGTCAACGAATCACGAATTTATGGTGCCAGTTATGGCAAAATGAAAAGACGTTGACAGAGGATCAATATTCAGATCCGGAATTGGCTAGAGTCCTTAAAGATTTTGACTTTCTTTTCTTTGTTCAATTGCGGGATGTCAATGAGGAAGTCTTGTCTCTTATAGAAATGATACAAGATGTCTATAGTCGATATCATTTATCAAAAGAAAGTTTATACGATATCAGAAGGATTCTAGAAGGAAATGAATACAAAAGTCTCGTTCTACTTGACGGACTTGATGAATGGAATATCCCTCAAGATAAAAGGAAATTCCTTTTAGATAAAGGTTTACCAAACTGCAGGGACATGCCCAAGTCCACGATTTTAATTTCAATGAGGTCTTGGAAATTCATGGAAATTGAACAGATATGCCGTTCAAAAGTAGATAAGGTCATTCGATTGAATGGTTTTCAGGAAGATGGTATCAAACAGCTGTCGGGGAAGATGTTGTCCAATTATTTCAAGAAAGACAAAAATATTCTTCAAGATTCGCATTTAGCCGATTCGTATCATCTTAAGCCTTTGATGAGAATCCCTCTGTTGGCAGTTTTCTGCTTTCTCTCTCTGCATGAAGATGTGAACACAGGATATTCTTGCACGACGTTTTATCTTTCGATGATGGAAGCCTTGTTGAAAAGAAATGTTGCAAAGCTTCACACTGAACGTAGCCTTAGTGAAGTGTTAAACACTTATTCTGAAAATACATGTGTATTAAGGGAATACCCATATGTAGGTAAACTTATGCCTGAGCTTTCATGCCTTGGAAAAATAGCTTTCGAAAATCTGACTTCACAGGACAAACCCTTAGTCTTTAGTAAGGAGTACTTGAATGAACTAATAGCAAAAGACACACTTGACCTTTGTCTAAAAATAGGCCTGGTGATGAAGAAACAAACCTTTGGAAGGTTCTATGAAGATAACATCAGGATACTTTTTATCCATAAGACAATTCAAGAATTCCTATCGGCTTTGTATCTTTTCCACCGGAGAGATGAAAAACAGATCTTAGAGTGTCTTAGGGATAATGTACGAAATATCCCCAAAGCATTAGAGCTTTCTTCGACTCTAATTTTTTTAAGTGGATTATCTCCTTCAGTCGGTTGTGAAATATCAAATTTAATCACAGATCTTGCTGATAAGGATGAAGATATTTACACTTATCGAATTAATTTTCAGTATAGAAGTTATCAAAAAGTTTTCTTTTTGTACAATTTGCAGCTAAGGTGTTATAGAGAAGTCAGGGGAACACGATCGATCGAAACTTTTGTTCGTGAAGAAAACCAATTAAAGTTTACGTTTACCGACGTGATCTTACTCGGGACTGATTCTGATAAAATAACGATTGGAGAGTCTGTTAGTGTCTTGCAATTCCACGCGAACGACATCAGATCCCTTAATATGATTTGTATACCAGATACAAACGACGATGGAATAACTAATTCTGTCATTAAAACCTTTTTGGATGAAAGTCTATCCATTGAATCCTTATACATCGATGGCTATGTGGGAGGAAAATGTAGATTATTTTCTGACTCTATCCGAATTTCAAACATACGTACACTAGGCTTAGCGAACATTGCATTTAGCAGCGAAAATCTTACTGAGATGTTGTTGACTGATGATTCAATGAAGCGACTCCGTTCCTTGGCACTTCTTCACTTAAAATCGCCTGACGATCTAGATGTTGGTTTTCGATATCAGTTACCTTCAATTCACTGGTTAAGCATCAACAAATCTGGTTTCATCCGTAAAGCATGCTCACTGCCGCCCGACCATGACCGCGGCGAGAAAGAAGAAATCCATTTGTTAACGAGGGTTTTAGAAAATCTTTCGATGTACAAGAATTTGACGACATTTTACATAACCTATATGGATGCTTGTCATGATAGACAAATGCTTCTTGAAATGTTGCCTGAATTGAACAATTTAGACGCATTATGCCATATTGGATACTACGGTAGCTTAATCCACCATAATCATAATGAAGAATACGACGCCAAAGTCATTTCTTGTATGGTGGGAACACAAAAATTACGATATTTAATTTTGCGTCAAATTTCCTTATCAGAAAACATTATGAGTTTTGAAAAATTACTCAATTTGGAAGTTATTTGGCTAGCGATGTTTCAAATGAAATCATTAGACTGGAAGGACTTTATGATGTCAATATCCAGCCATAAAACTCTTAGTCGAATAGGTCTTATTGACACAAATATTGAAGATGAGGTCTTTGAGGAATGTAAAGAATACTTGGATAGACTGTGTGTTGAGAAATTCGAAACTTCTAACTGGTGAATGATTAGAAAAAGCAATTTTGCTGTAAATGTAAAACATTAGTGAATAAGGACATTCTTTAGTAAGAACTTTCCAATAGATCACATTTTACCTATAAGAGCATTAACGGATTTGTCAAGTTGTATTCGGCATTCGCGGCGGGTGTTGCATGCGGTCAGATGACGCTAATTCTTCCAGGGCACCTAACCTGCCTCAATGCGGGGGATCACTATTACTCAACTATGTTATATTCCCCCTGGATCTTTGACCTTTGAACTACAATTTGTACGTATTCTTTGGTATACAGAATAGATTAGATATTACAATCCTTAATATATTAATGTCGTCATTACTACCGCCATTTTGTTGATTGCTTGAAACATTTCAGACCCTTGTAAAAATATAGACCAGCAATCCTTCAAGAATAATAATCAATAATTTCATTTTTACAATAAGTAACTGGTGTTTCTATAAAAGTACAAGTAAGAAGCCACAAAAATACGTACAGAGAATATGACATGGTCATTACAAATAATCAAAATCGTTCATATATTGTAAACCTACGCTTGGGAATCGTATAGTTTTATATGATTACCCCTTAGACCTGTAAATAATGGAGATCTGTGCATTGTCAAAGATAAACATTATTCTATGAAAACAAAATCCTTTTTTTTTCTCATGTTAACATAAAAATACAGGCAATATACATCAAACACAAAAGAAGAAACCAGATTCCAGAAATCACAATCGAAAGGCTTACGAATTCTGGAAAAAATGCAAAGTAGAACTTTCTCACAAGAAAAGAAATTAATAGACTAAGGGACAGAGACGATGACACAGTAGCGTAGAAACACGAGGAACAACTTACCTAATAAACAATCCTCAGTCAAAGTGCGGAAGGCATTGTAGGATATATCGTAGATAGCGCTGTCAAAACATGCTATTTTCATATATCGCATGAATCGTCTACACATCATACGCGAGTATAGTATCCAGGTAGGTAGGACCAAAAAGCAAACCCAAAGCCTTTCCCAAATGTGTCCTAGTGTTACCTCGAGTTTCGCTCCACCTTCAATTAATTCGATAAACAAACAGGTGTACACTACAATTGGTAAATACAATTCCATTGATCCCAAAGCCTGTCTTACGTGATAAATGTGAAATCTGCCATACATGTAACATAAACACTAACATGATACAGCAATCAACTTCTATTTACTGAAAATTCTAAATTAAAATCCAGAATAACCAGACGAGAGTTTAATCTATAGCAATTTATTGCACCTCGGACTAGTTTCTTCCAATAAAATTGCGTATATTACGTCACGTAATTGCCTCCTATGAGGCCATACCTTACCCCCTCCTCCTGATAGAAGGCAATGGCTTGTCTTATTCGAGGCGAGAAAAACAAGATGTCTACCATTTACATAAAGTAGACAACAAATCATGTCGTCTAAGCACAAACACGAATACGCTAATTAAAAGTTTGCCTAAATTAATGATTTAGAATGACATCTTCCTTTCTTAATTCAAAAGAATACAATCAAATGAATGCTTTATTTCTAATCGTGCATCTTTTCCTTTATCGACGTATTGTTCGTGTATAATGTTACGTTTCCATGGTCAAATGTTGACGTCACTGATGTAATGTTGACGTCGGAGGCGAGCGAATGCGCGCCAAATATCAAGATAAGCGTTTATCTTTTGAAATAACCTTTCAGCTGTATTTAATTAAGGAATGGATGTCTTATTATTTGCGTTCATGGCTTTTACACTCTGGTTCGACAGGCGCAAATCTCGAAAGATTTGCGCCTGTCGAACCAGAGTGTAAAAGCCATGAACGCAAAAAATAAGGTACTCATTCCTTTATATTTACATTCAGAAACATTCAGATGTAAAACATCTTTGATAACATCCTCGAAATTTTATACAAATTCAGTGAAAATTAAGATCTAAATGTTTCACGTGTGTCAATTCTCCATACCAGGAACGGCTAGAAATACTCCATTGCAAAGGACCAAAATATACGGTTTGCTATTAAAAATTAACGAATAATTTTTATTTTTAAAATGTTTTCACGATGAGTCTTAATTTTTTGTAAACAATTTGAAGAGTATAAGGCCTTATTTATAATTAGAAAAGTCAATGCTGCATAAATTCAATTCAATAGCGCCATCTACATTCAAGTACACATGAACTCTCTGGAAGTTAACTTTTTAAAAAAAAAATTGACTGTTAAAACGTTTTCACAATGTTGTAAATACCTGCTTAAACGTTTTCATGATGAATTTTAATTTTTTAAACAATTTAAAGAGAATAAAGCCTTATTTACAATATCAGAGTAGTCGGCGCTGCATAAATTCATTTTGGTAGCGCCATCTACATTTCAGTACACATGAACTCTATGGAAACTGTTCATATACACGTACATAGAGTTGTTATACATATCTCAATGGTTTCAATTATTTTTTTGGTTGTCCCCGTTTCTCTTTTATACATATCTCAATGGTTGCAATTATTTTTTTGGTTGTCCCCGTTTCTCTTTTATATCGTCTCATTTCCCGTACGTATGTTGGGAATCTCCTCCTGATGTCAAATTCAGCATCAGTATGAATTTCTTGCGCGCACGTTATGTGATTTGGGCCAACCTGTGTTTTTCATGAAATGAATGCAAAAGTGAATAGGCGTTTAACAAAGGAAATCAACTTGCAATGTAAATATTTTGTAAATAGAAATTATCCTCAGATGCAATAAATTCGTTATTAGGTTTAAAGAGAATATATATCTGACCTAGCTACCATGGAAATATAGGGTGTAAGCTGTGATCATAGTGGAGCTCAGCTTCGCCTCGCCACACTATGATTATAGCTTACACCCTATATGTCCATAGTAGGTCAGTTATAAATCTAGTAACCAATAAAATTAATTATGGCAAAGCCGTAGTGGGGACACAAGGAGACAATGAAAAATAAAACATATATTACTAAATTTGAAAATGTATAAATGAGCATGTAAATAAGCTAGTGATAGGGAAATAAATATGTAAATAAATAAATAGATGAATAAATAAATGAATAAATAAATAAAAAATGTTATGATCGCTGAGCGATATAAGTCCCCTACCGGCGGCATATATTTATGTCCTGCAACTCTGCCTATGAATTACTCTTCAATTAAACATGAGTTTTAATTAAACTTACTGTCTGTGCAGCTCAGTTCTGAGGTTTTATCTGCTTTATCGATTCGAAAGAGAGGTCAAGCGTGACGGAAGTTGAACTTGCTCTGTAACTATCCAAGACTAAGCTGAGAATCAAATTTTACCTGAATATCACTATTTGTTGCAGGAAAAAGTATGAAAACTGACAAAAACTGAATTGTGCAAGTCATCAAGGGGCATAACTCCTCGAAAAATAGGTCAAGCGTGACAAAAGTCGAAATAGGTCAAGCGTGACGAAAGTCAAACTTGCTCTGTAACTATCCAAGACCAAGCTGTGTATCAAATTCCATCTCAATATCTCCATCCGTTGCAGAAAAAAGTCCGGAAAACTGACAAAAACTGAATTTTCAAAGTCATAAAGGGGCATAACTCCTCGAAAAATGGGTCAAGCGTGATGAAAGTCAAACTTGCTCTGTAACTATCCAAGACCAAGCATTGTATAAAATTTCATCTCAATATCTCCATCCGTTGCAGAAAAAAGTCCGGAAAACTGACAAAAACTGAATTTTTTAAGTCATCAAGGGGCATAACACCTCGAAAAATGGGTCAAGCGTGATGAAAGTCATACTTGCTCTGTAACTATCCAAGACCAAGCTGTGTATCAAATTTCATCTCAATATCTCCATCCGTTGCAGAAAAAAACCCGGAAAACTGATAAAAACTGAATTTTCAAAGTCATCAAGGGGCATAACTCCTCGAAAAATGGGTCAAGCGTGACGAAAGTCGAACTTGCTCTGTAACTATCCAAGACCAAGCTGTGTATAAAATTTCATCTCATTATCTCCATCCGTTGCAGAAAAAAGTCCGGAAAACTGACAAAAACTGAATTTTCAAAGTCATCAAGGGGCATAACTCCTCGAAAAATGGGTCAAGCGTGACGAAAGTCGAACTTGCTCTGTAACTATCCAAGACCAAGCATTGTATAAAATTTCATCTCAATATCTCCATCCGTTGCAGAAAAAAGTCTGGAAAACTGATATTCGGACAGACGGACAGACGGACGGACGGACAGACGGACAGACTGACAGACAGACCGAGAGGAAACTAAGAGTCCCCTTCGGCGTTGCCGGTAGGGGACTAATAAATGTGTATGTTATACATGTATGTCTGTACGACAAATACTCAGTATGCTCACTGTGAAAGAAATACTCTTAGATTGGGAGGTTTCTATGTTTCAGATTTTGGTGTGACGTCGCCGACGTTCTCCATAGACTCAGTGTTTAGAAATAAAATGGCGACGTCGCGAAAACTCCCTATCTAAAACCATTTTCTGTCAGTGTGAGCGTTCTATTAGTCGTATAGCACAAGAGTTCGATGCCAACAACCCTCAATGATACCCGCCCCTTCCAATCTCTCTATAGTCAATGTAATGAAAGCAGGTGCGGATATTCTTGAGGATCGTTGGCATCCAGCTCTGTGTCGTATCGGAACATATAATTTACACCGTTTATGATCGCACAATTTGTCGACAAAGTAGAGAAAACTTAAATTTTCCGATTTCTGAAGTCACGGTGAGCTGCGCGGACAGTGGTTTCTTTGCTCGGAAAAGAACAATATTCTACACGCACATGTACAGGTAGCTTCAATATTTCACCCGTCCCACACGTTGTTTCTAATTGACTATTTCACTCATAATTATAAAAAAAGCGAAATAGAAACGTATGGGACGGGCAATCTGTTGAACGTGTTGAAGCTGTATTGTACAGATTGTTCGCGAAACTAGATGTACGTATTCCTGCTATATGATGACGTAACATTCTGACATTGCATAAAGACGTCACTTCGCATTAGCCGTAACTTGTTAGAGATGACGGTCGGATGAAACGGTTTCAATTCACATATAATCAAGTACAGTTGACACTCGTTATCTCAAACTCGGTTATCTCTCGAAATTCCGTTTATCTCGACGTCGAGCGGCGGTCCCAATTTTTTCAGTCATATCCTAACGAATTTGACTTCGGTTAACTCGAATTCGGTTATCTCGAAATTTCGCTTATCGCGAAGTAATTTCTAAGTCCCAAGGCACTTTCTTCATGTATTCTATACTTGTTAAGTCGAAGTCCTAATGTTTGTATAAACAAGCCAATTAACGTACCAAACAATAGTGAAATCGCATAGTAAACAAACAATTATAAGTACCAGTAAGGGAGGTTGAGTGATTCGCTGTTGTTTGATCGACCGTGACATCAATTTATTAAGGAGGATAACATTCAATTATGTCTCCCCCCAACGGGGAGGAGACATATTGGTTTTGTCTTCGTCGTCCGTCTGTCTGTCTGTCTGTCTGTCTGTCTGTCTGTCTGTCTGTCCGTCTGTCACACATCGTGTCCGGGCTATATCTCCTGAACCGTTTGCCCGATCACTTCATATTTTAGTATGTTGTTGCTTATGACCCGAAGGTTTCACATCACCTTGACCCAAGGTCATGTGACCAAGGTCAAGGTCACTTAGTGCATTTCTAATGAAATTATGCATACATTCCTGTCCGGGCTATATCTCTTGAACCCTTTGCCGGATCACTTTCATATTTTAGTATGATGTTGCTTATGACCCGAAGGTTTCACATCCCCTTGACCCAAGGTCATGTGACCAAGGTCAAGGTCACTTAGTGCATTTTTAATGAAATTATGCATACATTCCTGTCCGGGCTATATCTCTTGAACCCTTTGCCAGATCACTTTCATATTTTAGTATGTTGTTGCTTATGACCCGAAGGTTTCACATCACCTTGACC
The DNA here is from genome assembly GCA_033119305.1 of Pinctada imbricata. Lineage (NCBI taxonomy): Eukaryota > Metazoa > Mollusca > Bivalvia > Pterioida > Pteriidae > Pinctada > Pinctada imbricata. The sequence goes on from VSWD01000006.1 coordinate 22,483,721, forward strand.
CAAGGTCATGTGACCAAGGTCAAGGTCACTTAGTGCATTTTTAATGAAATTATGCATACACTCCTGTCCGGGCTATATCTCTTGAACCCTTTGCCGGATCACTTTCATATTTTAGTATGTTATTGCTTGTGACCCGTAGGTTTCACATCACCTTGACCCAAGGTCATGTGGCCAAGGTCAAGGTCACTTAGTGCATTTTTAATGAAACTGTACATACATTCCAGTCCGTGCTGTATCCCTTGAACCGTTTGCCGGAAGACTTTCATATTTTAGTTTGTTGTTGCTTATGACCCAAAGGTTTCACATCACCATGACCCAAGGTCACTACGTGCATTTTTAATGAAATTATGCATACATTCCTGTACGAGCTATACCTCTTGAACCATTTGCTGGATCACTTTCATATCTAAGTATGTTGTTGCTTATGACCCGTAGGTTTCACATCACCTTGACCCAAGGTCATGTGACCAAGGTTAAGGTCACTTAGTGCATTTTAATGATATTGTGCATACATTCTTGTCCGGGCTATATCTCTTGAACCGTTTGCCGGATCACTTTCATATTTTAGTATGTTGTTGCTTATCACGTAAAGGTTTCACATCACGTTGACTCAAGGTCATGTGACCAAAGTCAAGGTCAATTAGTATATTTTACATGAAATTATATTTGTTACATGTATTATGTCCAGGCTTAATCTTTTGAACCGTGATCGGATCACGTCATATTTTAGTATGATGGTGCTGATGACCCAAATGTTTCCCACCTCCTTGATCAAAGGTCATATGACTAAGGTCAAGTATTACATTTTTTAATGAAATTGTAAATGCTATTGAGTCTGTGCTATATCTGTGGAATCGTATATTGGATCACTCTTATACTATAGTATCCTGTTGCTCAGGATTGGAGGGTTTCTTATCACCTTGACCCATGGTCATGTGCCCAAGGTCAAGATCATTTAGTTCTTTTTAATGAAATTGTACATACTAATATTGTCTGGGCTATATCTCCTGAACCCTTCTTACAATTGTTTTCATATTTTAGTATGTTGTTTCTAAGGACTAAATGTTTCTTATCACATTGTCCCAACGTCACATGGTTAAGGTAGCTTCTTACTTTGGTAATGAAATTGTATATGCTAAGCATGTCCAGGCTGAAATTGTCTATGCTAATAATGTTTAGGCTTTATATTTTGAACCGTGTATCCAATCACTAATTCAGTTTTTTGTTGCTCATGATCCATGCAATGTTAAACGTCTTCAAATTCAATAGCATCATTTAAAAGCAGATAAGTTTGCGGCATGGACCATACATGCATGTTTCGGGTTCTTAACCCTCGTCAGTGAGTGTAGGTTTCAGATCACCTATATCCAAGGTCATGTGACCAAAGTCAATTTCTTTAAATATGCTTATAATGAAATTGTATATGCCAATCATGTTTGGGCTTTACCTCAAACAATGTAATGAATCACTTTCATGTTTTAGTATGATGTTGCCCATGACTCAAAGGTTTCACATCATTTTGCATTTTGGCCTAAGGTCAAAGTAACTTAGAGGGAGGGGGGACATCTGTTTTTTTTATGAAAAACATTTTGTTTAATTGGATAATAATATCGTTGCCAAAATAATGAAATGTGCATGTTTCATTCATTGAAATTGCATCGTTTGTTATGTTGGAATTCTTATAAGAAGCGACGGCTAAAAACATAAGAAATAAATAAACAAACAAATCCAAACAAAAATAAACCATAAAAAAATTCGCAAGATTTATCGTAACTGAAATAAAGTAATTTGAGCAACAATGATACTGCATGATCTACAAAATAATCCATACACTAAGAGGGAGATGATTATACTTGAATGCATACGAAGAATGAAGACATGTACGACATTGAAATTTAGAAGACAAAAAATTAAATAGCGTACGAACAAACGTCTTCATTGTACTTTGATAACAAATGAGCTTAAACTCTTGAAGGTCAACGGCACATGACAGATTGATAAGTCACCCAAACTGGTTTTACATCAGAGCCGAGGCGATCGGCGCGGAACTGGGGGGGGGGGGGGGGTTCACACAAAGGATATAAATATTTGACGTTATCAATGCGCCTAGAGCTTCGTAAAATGTCAAGTGTTAAGAATACGTTTATGGCACTTCTAGAGTCATTTCTACGTTGTCAAATAAAATGCTTGTTTACATTGTCAGCATGGGTAGCCTTTTAAACTCCGAAATGTATTGTGTAGATACAATATCAATACGATTCTTTAAGCCTTATAGGTGGTGCAATACACTCCAAAATATAGAGAAAATTCGACTGACGTTTATCTCGAACTCCGCTTACGTCGAAGTATTTTCAGTGGGCCCATCGCCTTCGAGATAACGAGTGTCAGCTGTAAGTAGAGCATGATTTAATTATTTCAATTAGATTATTTAATTCGTAATGCGGTTAAAACAGGTTTTCCAATAATCCTCCGTCCATGTAAACAGGAAGTGATCCGAATTTCATGAGGTGATTACTTAGTCCGGAGACTCAGGTGAAACCGCTCGGCTGAGTTTGTAGGTTATACAGGTTTTGAACAGAATTAGCTCTGGAAACCAGAATTTTTCCTATTTATTTACACGTGTTATCTTCAAGAGGACTACGTCCGCGCCTGCATGTTTGCAGCGTAGCACATATTGTTTTTTACAGCGTCACTTACAAATGCAAATCGACTCTATAAAGAGTATTTTGGAACTCGGATAATGAAATCAACTTAATCATTTTGCAAAGAGGCAAAAGTAAATCCACGATGAAGATGCATAATATATATATATATGATATCAGGTGCCCAGAAAGAGTAAAGATCTATTGTTTGTTAGCAACACTTGTCACACAAGTACTGCAGGAAAATGAATGTTTATAACCTAAAATATCTTCCAAAATTGTGGACAAAGCAATGTTATTAAATTGTTTTATCCAACAATTTTATTTTTAGTAACATATTGGTCTCCTGCAAATGTACCTTTGGTTCAATAGTTTTTCTGTAAGTCTTCTTGCCTTCAGAATAAAATCTTTGTATTTTTAGCTTGCTCTGGAAAGCGTGTTAATTGCGATAAGAATACGTCATAGGCAGGAGGCGTAAGAATGTCAATACTTAGGAAGGGGAAATTTGTAATTTTGAAAAAGTAGTCATGTTTGTCAATTATAGAAGATTTCATGTGACAATTTTTGTAAAAGGATTACACGAGATCTCCATAAAAAATCAGAATTAATGCTTCCAGTGGTGCAATAGTGGTATTCAATTTCAATAAACAGATTGTGTATGGTAATACAATCATTTAATTTCAATTGTTATTATTTTGTAAATTTAACGAAGATTCTGATTAGCTGAATAATCGTGTTGATCAATCAACTTGATTTTTTACGGAGGTCTATTCATAGCACGATTTTTGGAACTGGAACTTGTAGCTGAATATACAATAAATTGATATTTGCTTAAAATTTAAAGGGTTAATTTGTGTTCTACTTACTATAAATGTCCTAAAAATGCTACTAAAGACGGCTTGAAGGCAACACTCCGAGCTTACGAAATATAGTGCTTATTGATTATTAAAATATTCAAGAATGTTAAACGTCATCAAATTCAATAGCATCATTTAAGAACAGATAAATTTGCAGCATGGACCAGACATAATAATGTGATCGTTGATCCTCAATCTAAACAATGTAATATGCATGCTTAGAGAGAGTGCAAGTTATTATGTCAACTAATGTATCGAAAGACGTAGCAGGATGGATGGGATATAAGACACATGTTTTGGAAATTTTCAGAAATTTCGAATGCGTTTTAGAAACGATAAAACCGAAGTTTATCGAGCTTGGATACATAAATGCCCTCGGGACTGAATTTTTTTGCTTCGCGCATTTATCTTACGATGTGTATCTTTGAGACATTAACGGACACTTTCCTGTATGCAATCTTTTTATGTACTATTTTGAGGTACAATTAATCATTCGGACTAAATGCGAACAGAGGAAGACTCTTTCGATTACAAACATTACAGAGGAATTTTTAAAATATTGTCTTATTTAGTTTGAAAATCTGCTGATGAGAAACTTGATAATCATTTGCGAAATTCCTGTTTTAAATATTTGTAATAATGCGTTATTTTACAGTTCTAATCGGTTTTCCCAAACTTACTTGTTAAACATATTGGGTGGAAGCATTATCCATGAGGATTTAATATCCTAGACACGTGTCTGGTGCATAATAATTTGGTTTGAAATTTCCTCAAAAAGGTATAGAGTTGGAACACTTCCGTATTATTTAATTAACGTGCTACATTTACATTTAACATGAAGACAATGACCAGATTCATCCAATTAAAGAGCTTTCTGAAAATGCATCCATTGATTTTAAAAGATACCGTATGTACATTTATTTTAGCGCAACCAGATTATAGTGCGAACATGAAGAATATGCGCCAATTGACATTTGAGCGTAATCGTGAATTAACGCACTTTAATTTCCTTCCTTTATGATCTATAAACGTTCATTGATTTAGCGTTGTCTTGAATAAGCGTAACCTTAAAGTTCATAGCGCTAACTCTGCTGAAATATAAAAATATTACAAATACATCAATATTGCAAAGATCTATGAACAGCGAAACATATCCTCAGTATACAACAGACTTCGAACAACAGACAATACAACAAGACAGGGAAAAACAAGGAACACAACAGGGTAATAATAAAATGGTTAAAGAACAAAGCAACCGCACACCACAAAATATAAAAGACAAACCAAAGTTAAGGAGGACCTAGATAACACAAAACTGTTGTCAAATCGATAAATTGTGCATAAAAAGCAGGGCAGTTGTTGCGCGTTGAAACGAGCTCAGGGTTTTCAAAGAATACGTTTCCATCTGTTTGTCTGCGTTTTGTCCTCTTGAGAGAATACGTTCCTCTGTTCTCATCTTTAGAATCTTATCCCTACCTTTTCTTTCTTATATTCTTTATTTTCAAGGATTTTTATACGGTTGTTGGATTCTGATTTTGCGTTTTGTGTTTCACTTTCATTCACTGATTGTAGATATGAAACGATATGTGGACCCAATCTTTTGGGTTTAAATAATTATGGTTGAAAGGATCTATTGAGCATCTATTTTACTATCTTGGTTTCAGATTATAGATTTTATCATTGAGGCTGGCCTAGTTCTCAACATTTTTCGATAACATTAAAAAATGCGAAAAGAGAAAGAGTCCTACCATCGATTGTCCATGAAGACAATATTTTATGTAGGGGGATACGTATCAGTCGTTTGTGTATGATTGTATTTGAAACAAGACCTCGCTATGTTTTGTCATTTTAATTTCAAATTTTTAAAATATTTTAAAGAATTGATTAATCATTGAGATATTAAAGAAGGGAGGGGATCTCCAACCAGACCCTGTTGCAGCACAAACAGCAAAACACCCGATGCGAAAACACAAAGACGAACACACGTAGAGACGAAAAAATAATAATACGACATATAAACATCAAACACAAAAAGACTACAGATACATGTAAACTAACGAGACCGATTGGCAACCGGTGCCGTCTTTGAACGGCCATTTCTCACACAAATAGCAAATGGTATGGTTATTCTTGATTACATTCGCACAACCCTCTCACTTTTCCCAGAGGTATCGACGAACGTATAATTGTGGTGTAAAACAATTCCCTCACTAGTAGATGACCACACACAAACGAGACCTCAAATTGCAGGGGGCCCATACCGATGAATATGTAAAGGGATGTAAAAAGAGGGCGTACGTTATATAGTCTCTTCTGTTATGTTATCACCCGAGTAGCCCCACTGACATTAACTATTTGTTTCTAAAAAAAAAAAGAAAAAAAAAGGAATAGCACCATATCATAATTATACTTTCTAGATTCTATGAATATTTGTAAACAAGTCACATCAAAGATAGAAATGGAAAATTCGAAATTCATTACCGAAGGGCATACAAAACCAAATCAAACAACAAAAACCTCCACCAAATAAGCAAGAGTGAACTTCAAATAAGGAAATAAGGTGCACAGTAGGGCTGGGACGATTCAGATATCCTTCAGTTCGGTTCGATTTCGAATCACAGACAAAATTAACAAAAATAAAAAGATTCAAATTGATTTGACCAAGTTATCACTTCAGTCTAACTTTAAAGAGCATTAATTTACATATGTCTGAGAAATATGAGGGTATATTCCATTATTGAAAAAAAAAATCAGTTTTACATCCCAAAGTATTGTGGATGCATGTGCTTCATCAGTACGTATACTGTGAGACATTAAATAAAAGTACCAAGATCAAAACCTCATTTTTCAACAACGAAGTACTGACAGGTCTCATAGGACTTTCACAGTAAATATTCTAGTGGACATAACTTTCCTTACATGATATTTGGCGACTACAATCCCCGTTTATTTTTGTTGATGCTTTCACTAGAGCTTGCTCTTACCAGTTCACAGAAAGTGAAAGTAGATCTATTTTCATTTTCCGTTTCATGAGATGCCTGATAGGGGGGAGTCTTCACATACATCGGCGCGATAAATGAATGTAAGCTCTTTTCTTACATTTTGGCCTTCTTATATGCAATTTCTTAGCTATTTAAAACATTTTCTGGTCACTATTTGGCTTCATTTTACTCTGATTATTCACGTCTGAATCGAATCGAAATCTGCAATTCTTCGTCGGTGCATCGAACCGACATTGCTTATTTCGAAGCACCGCACAGTCCTAGTGCGCAGGAAGAGTCAGTATCCCCTGCATGCAACACCGCTGCCTCAATTTTGCAGTCATATCACATCCAGCTACTTCCACTAGGGAAGGTACAAGTATGTTCTTTGGTTGGATAGTTCCAATGGTCTTAGACAGAATATCATTTACTATTCTTCACAAAGAGACATTATATATACAATGTAGTGTATGACGTGTAAGGTATCACAGCACTAAATGACAAATTCCGAACAAATACACACTAAGACATGACCGTTATGGAATAAGTGTTCTCAATTTTAAGAATTAATAGAAATTGAATTATAAGTATCAAGAATTTGAATAATTTAAATAAATCAATAAATGATCTATAAATAAGAAATTAAAACAATGGTCATTTCTGGATTAATCAACTGTAGCTTTGGATGAAACGTCGATCTAAAATAAATCCTGTGAATTCAAAAATCGCATTATAGACTGAAGTGGAAAGAGGACCGATACCGTTAGGAAACAAGATCTTTCTAGTTACCATTTTAGGGTATCATAAACCTTCATGTACTAAACTTTAAAATGAAGCGTCAGGAAATGTTGTGCCGTGGGACGCAATTGAACAAAGGTGGGTACTCCATAGACTTTGATGGAAAGAAAAAGAAAGGCTGGGAAAATAGATTTAGTACAGTGATGCCTGCGTCGATCACTTCAACAAGAAACAGGCCTCATTAAGCTTTAACAAAAGACCACGATGTTTTTGTTTTCAATCAATAAAGTGTTAAATGTAGAAGTGTACAACAAACATATTTTTCAATTTGCTAAACAACATATAATCCTGTCTAACAAATGAATTATTTTGGAATCTAGTATTGTTAAATCCCTGTTTGAAAGGCAGGCCACAGCACACATGTCTGAAATTATTTAAAATTCCAAATGCATGAATGACTGCATTATTCTTGTATTTAAAATATATGCTTCGCGATCCAAGTTTGAATAAATGTTAAATGAACACAAGGAGATTCATTACATTAGGTCATATTCCTCATGTCATTCTTTTGAATACGTTCTTCTAAATGCAAGATTATACATGGATTTTCCAATTTTTATCAATAAAGGATTCATTTCGAAATTAAAAATACATGTAGTTGGTAAAAACCCAAGATTGTATTTTAAGACATTGTTATTCTTTTTGGATTTGCTGATCGATACCATATTCTAATAGATGCATTAAAAGAAGGTATATGATGTCATCACTGAACATAAATACACGAACAGTAATTATAGACTCTTTTTCAATATGGCGTTTGGGCGACAGCTCGCTGTTTCAGGAATTTGTTTCCTATTAGTCACAATTTGTGCCGTCATTTTACTAAGAGGCGTGAAGGATTACTGGCCATCGCCCACTCCATCACGTCATCAAGGAAAGAATGGTACTCTCTTGAAGACCTACCAAGAAAATCAACATGATAAAGTTAAAGAAATAGCAGCAAATGGGAAAAGTGAGTTTTGAATTGAATAAGAATTTCTATTAAACTTTGATTAGGAAAGGATATATTTTACGTGCTTACCGGCATTCTTTTGAAGGAAAAACAAAACATTTGTTTGTGAAATGAAAGTAAGAATTCCATGTGGAAGTTCCCATTTTCTGTTTTGTTGAAGTTTTGCAGATTTATTTAACCAATTTATATTTGTATTTTCGGCCAAAATAAGGAATGTTGCTTCCTAACAAAATTCAAACTCTGCTCGAATCCGTCACCATTTTGTCCTCTGATCTTAATATTCAGCAGCAACATTACTGATGATGGAAAATACAATGTAGGTTGGTAAATAAATAATTCATTTGACGATTACGATGTGTCAATTTGTTCAAACTTGTTATGGGGTTGTGATAGAAAGGGGGAGTGTACGACCGTTCGGGTCGAGGGTCGCTTAAATAAAAGATTTTCAATATAGGATCTGTCCTGACCCTAGCTCAGCCCCAACTGTCAAAATTACCATCAATGGCTATTTTGGGTCAGGTTTTCAGACTATTTATATGTACAAAAAGCCCGATGTACAATGTGTAATGTCAAACAGGTAGCATACTGATAGTCTTGATGTTAAAGTAAATGAGTTTATATCAGTCCTCTCATCATATCAAAGAGACTCAGTGAATAATCTGCTCCAATATTCATTCTCACCTTTCTGTGAAGGGACCTCGCATGATTTTGTGGAAAGCAACTCCCAGTTGTTAGCTTTTTGTATAGGATAAGTAAACTATGCTTTGGACATCATTTCTGTCCTGTAATAAATAAACAACGGGTAATCAAAGATTACATAGCTTGCCGTAACAGGATTTTGTGAAAAAAATCATATAACTTCTAGAATACAGAAAGCATTGTCATGAGGAGACTATGCTTATCCCTCAGAGAGCTAAAGATACAGCCAAAGTATAAGTAATTAAGAAGTAGGTTAATAGTCAAGGTCAACGTCACTTAGAAAATGGTCATTGTCTCATATGATAGGTCTTGGCAATAATAAGTATATGCATGAAAGATAAAAAATCTTTCCTATATAGTTAAGAGCCAATCCGGCACAAAACCATGCAAAATCGTAAGAATCGTCCAAAAGGGTGGTCAAAGTTTTACATTTTTATGTATATTTCTGTATTCTATGATGAAAAACATTCGAGAAAAAAATTATTTTAAAATTCATATATGTCCCGTTTTATAGTAATGGGCCAATTTTGTTTGTGTGACGTAACGTTATTAACAGGGCTCAAAAACAACACTAAAATAGCCCTATTTTCATCGTTGAATAAGATTTGATTTTGATATGCAATAATTCTTTTCATGTTAAAATCTGATACTTACTCAATTTATCTTCATTATAGTACTCACAAAGATAAGATATACGAACTGACTTGGCACTAGGGGGCGCTCTAATACGAGTTATATTGGGATTTGACAAAAGCGTCCCTACTTTGAACATGAATAAAATCTATAAGAGAGAAACTTTTCCCACAAAATTTCAGTATAATAAAGTAAACATATCATACTTTAATATATAAAAAAAATGTCGCTGCCAAATGTATCTAAGATATGCAAATTCTATCAAGTATATTCATTATTTTGCGAAATATGATACAAAGATTTAATGGAAAAATGTTCAAAAGATAAGCATATTTGATCATAATCTAGAAAAAAATTCTATGATATCATCAAAATATATTCTAAAAATGATAAAAATCGTTTCAGATCTTTTTTTCAATTTCCCTTATAAGCCCCATCATTAATTTAGACGATTTTCGAGATAGCCCGGAACGACGCCACCGGGTCAGACTTTTAATGATGACGTCACGAGGACTTTGAGTGATGACGTCACGTGGTTAGGTTACAATGACGATAAAATAAGAACTTGACACGGATAACCTATCGCATAAGATTATAATTGAGATTTAGAGTTTAGCTCAAGATTGCATAGCAAATCGCGTTCCCTCGTTTCTAGATGTGATTACATATACCCATCCCAAATCTTTTGAAATAATCTTCACAGATTTAAAAGAACGAGTCTCTAAAATCGTCGGTGCCGTGCTCAACTAAGTACTGGTTAGAGCGTCGAACCAATTACGGAAAGGTTCCTGGTTCGAGTTTTCCTGAAGAAGGGACACTTAATCTCACCTCCATTGGAAGACGTTTAACTTCTGAATGTTCATCACAAAGGATCACTATGCCACTGTTGGGTTCGTGTCATCAGAATTCCTACAGCGGGTCGTTGAATATACTCTTCTATGATTTCTGTTATAAAGTACTGAACAAATTGTCCTGTCTGTGTATTGTTGACATGACTGTGGTACATTGTATTTTCTTTAAAAATATCGAAAAATCGGAAAGAAAAGTTTTCTTTACAGTCTACTCTCTGCTCTTTTCATTGTATTTCCAAATTCATTGTTTCATGGGAAATTGTGTTTAAAAAGTTCTTTTGCTTTGAAAACGATCTGTTGAATTATAATTGAATTGATGAAATAAACGATATTTGTTAGGTCGATCTTTCCTATAAACAGAACAATTTATTCGTATTTCAGAGAAAAAAATCGACTAGGTTGCACGAATGATCCTCACTTAACTTTAAAAGATTGATAAAACAAGTAAATCAATGAATTAACGACCGGTATATATCCATTCCTTTTTTTCGAGAAAACATCGAACACTCTGTTATTTTCATGTATAAGACAAGAAGAAGAAGAAAACAATTTTTTGATATGACTGTCTCATTCTTGATTTCAACTCAAAGAGCGCAGTCAACCAAATCGATCATCTATGATTATGATGAGAAAAGTCTATAAAAGTTTGTTTATTCAAGGTCAAAATTTGAGGCAAATTTCAGGGGCCCTGACAACCTCTTCGTCATATTTCTTAAACTCCACCCACTCCCCCTTCCCGGATTAAAAAAAATCTTACTGGAAAAAGCACTCTTCCCCGGATCAACCCCCCCCCCCCAATCACTCTAAATCCTTGCGTTTGTATAAGCTGTTTTGCTCCGTATTCATCCGCTCCGGTCCGTATGCGTGTAAGTTATAAGAATAATCACTTTCTTTTATACATCTCCATTCTTTCTTAAAAAGTTTTTCTCCTTCATATCTATAATTCATAAAAGGTATTTCTCCTTCGAAGAGTTGGTATATCTTGTACAAAAGCAAAGCTGTCTTCGTTCTGTAAAAAAGTACTTTTATTGTATATCTTGTACAAAAGCAAAGCTGTCTTCGTTCTATAAAAAAGTACTTTTATTGTATATCTTGTACAAAAGCAAAGCTGTCTTCGTTCTATAAAAAGTACTTTTATTGAAAGGAAAAAAAAAGAGTTCATGGAACTCCATTTTTCAAAACAAATTGTAAAAACAAAACAAAACACAAAACGAAACGAAACAAAAAACAAAACAAAACAAAACCAAAAAAAAAATAAAATAAAACCGACAACCCCCCCCCTCCCCTCCGAAAAAAAACCCAATATTATACAAAAAAGAAAAGAAACTCCTGGGCTAATCTAAGGGCGTAGATCTACATGTATACATTACACGCCTTTCAAAGATCAAAGAAATATATAATTTCATTGTATATAACTTCTTTGCTGCAAAATCGTAATTCTTACATTGTTCGTTTGTGAAATTGAATATTGTCATTTATTGAAAATGACGCATGAGTTTAGAAAAACATGACATATGAAAGAAGTGACGCAATCTTAAATCAATTTCAGTCCAAATAGTTCATTTCTCGATGTAGCAAAATTTAACCTGAAATGCGTCAAAGTAAAGATTGGGGTTTAACAAAATCCTCTTAACATGAAGAGAAGTAAATGTGAAATACATAAAATCATGACAATCACACATGTACTCACATAAGTGAAAGTTAAACAATTACAAATCGAATATCATGTCGCAAATATGAAGAAGACGAAAAGAAATGAGCGGAAAGAGAAAATCTAACAGTAATGATTGTAAGTTATAAAGTTTAAGGTGCTAGGGGAGGGAGTGGAAAATTTCCGTGGAAATACTTCAAATTTACAAAAAGATATACATAGCTGTCGTCGAGACGCTAGATAAAACAGAATGATGCACGCGCATCGTAAGACCATGTAGAATCTTAAATGGGGTTCAATAAGGGGTATACGCGAACATAAAACATTTTATATAAGATATAAAGAGGTTTTTCTGCAAAAGCGTAATTCTTACATAGTTAGTTTGTATTCTGAATATGAAACAAAATAATGATGAGGAGGAATGATACAGAGAAGCGAAAAAAGAGAGATAATTTCTTCGCTTCCTCGCAGCATTTCCTCACTTCAATTTCAAAATTGCTGAAAGTTTTCAATAATTTTCTTCGATAACATTTTTCATATTTATTCCCAACTATCGATTACACAATTTTGAACAAAGCTCTGGTCACAACTCGCCGCACATGCGTGTTTTACGTGTGCAATCTTTGGGATTCCGTATGCGGTCGTTGCGTTACATGTATCAGTTCGCCTCCATACGGATTTGGGTTCAGTCACAAAAAAAAAAAACACGCAGAGCTCTCGCTGCGTGCGGTCTCGATCAGTACGTTCTACGGATTCACCGAGAAGCAAGATACGCACGTTGTGAGTTTCAAGTACATTCAATGCCCTGTGACGCAAACGATGTCGTTCGCCTTGATGCTAAAACAACGCTTTCTAGTTTTAAAGATGACGCAAATACGAATAAACATGTATTATTATCATACATGTATGTATATATAGATCTAACTGTATAATTCAGTGATAACGAAAAGAGACCCGGCCAAGAAGCCGAGGGCATGACATTAGCTCTCCGGACTTTTTCGTACCGGCGAGTTAAAAACCAAATAACGATAGGCCTTTACAGTAATTTTGATCGAATCAATAACCATTTTGCAAGTTTTTATAATGTGGTTTGAACTGTCAGAAAACTATGAAGAAAAAACCACATGAATTGCCATTGGAACGCAAAATATTTATACAATTCAAGATATACATTTTTGCGAATATGATGCATCAAATTATTACGATAGATGTTTATAATAATTTACCAGGAGTCCCCGAGGGCACATGTAGCCAAGTTCGATCAATTTCGATTGATCGTTTCTTTAACGCATTCTAAATTTCTGTTATCAAAATGTCTTGAAATTTCTAAAAAGTGGGTCCTGTAGCATCATATCCCATCCATCCTGCTACGTCTTTCGGTACACTTTTCCGACATGGTAACTTTCATACTTTTTTTGGCATATTACATTGTTTAGATTTAGGATCACTGATGAGGGTTAAGTACCCGAAACGTGCATGTCTGGTCCACGTTGCCAATTTTTCTGTTCTTAAATGATGCTATTCAATTTAAAGACGTTTACATTTAAACACTACATTGGTATCTCACTTGGAGGACTTAAATTTCCCGAGGATTCTGTACTGATTTGAAATACTTTTTGTAATTTTTCTTTGTATTAAAGTTGACGAATCATTCTGAAACAAATGAATTTCTTCGTCGTGGAATAACAATGTACTTAGTTGACTCGTTGGCATACCATTGAGGCCATGTATATTCACAATTTGGACTTCGAGCATTAATAATTGTAAATTAATTATTTTTTGAAATGCGCGTTTGATGTACTTCATATGATGAATTTATCATGTATTCTATTTACTTCCTTCAAGTAAAGATTCAAAATACCAACATAATTGATGAATCTTGAGGTGAAACATACCTTTCTTGCCCTTACACCTATCTATTTTCTTAAATTTTGTCAAGTTGACACTGTTCACCATTTTGCTACAGCATGACAAATATGGATAATGACCTTATTCCTGTATACAGCACAAAATCGACAATTCAGAAAATCAGAAACCGAAGGCATACAAAATCAGGATAAAACAGGAACCAAAGCAAACAAACAAAAACCTCCACCACATGAAAAGAAGCGAACTCCCGATATGGGAGTGAGACCAGGTACCAGGAAGAGTAAGCATCTCCTGCTTGCATCCTACCTACCGTATGCATTTCTTTTTCAAAAATTAAGGTTAAGTAAGCAAAGTGAGATGGAAACCTGTTTCAAAATATGTTACTGCCCTAAGGTTATTTTTTCTATTTTCTATCGGTGTAAATGTTAATTTTGACTGTTCTACATAGAATTGCAGAGAATTAATCCCATGTAAGAATTATTTCTGAATACAATTCTTCAACGATTAGATTGACTTCTTACAATACATTTTTTATAGAATAATTATAACGATAATTCGGTCACAACTTGGTTGAATTCTTCGAGCTCATACATGTATATGTACATAATTTGCTATCAACGTCAATATATTGTTACAATACATATTTACAGCAGAGTAAATCTATGCTTAAATGCATTACAGATGTCCTTGGAGAAGTGACTGGGTCATATATACCCAGTCTTGCAGTGGTAGCAATTGTGGTCGGATCTGGCATTCATGGATTGGCCCTGATGAACGGCGCTAGAGGTCTGATGATTGCATCGTTGCAGACGTGTCACATGTCATGCGGTTAACAACACCGCAATATGATGATTTTCTTTTTTAACTGCTTTTCCCATCATGTGTTTTACCTTTTAGAATTTTTCCGATAGATAAGCTTGCTTTGCATTTTGTTTCCTTATTGTTATTAATCAGTGATATTGAAAAGTGTCTGTCCGAAGAATTTGACCAGTCTGACAAAATTTCATTCGGACTGACAAAAGTTCAAAATTTTCACTATAACTTCCTTTTTTTCGGACTGACGAAAATTTCAAAATCACTGAAAATGTCTGACATACCTAATAAGATTTCAACATATCTGATTTTTGTCTCGTAGATGTGAATTCTATGTATATAATACCCACATATGGATTGTATGTGGATTCAGAAAAGTTAAAAATTGTTTAAACAAATCAAAATCATTAACAGCATCAAATTATTTTCTCAATATTCATGCTTCGACACAAAAAGCTAGTAAATCTGCATCTTCCAGCAAGTGCGTTACATGTACGCACTTGCTGTGTGTTGCATACCCCTAACAAAACACAAATAAAGACACTTATTCTCTATGTGATAACAATTTGTATGATAAAATTATTATTTAAAATCTTACCTTTGCGTCTCTAGTCCATAGGGCAGTTTGTAATAATGGAGGTGTTCCAATCATATTCCTTTGCGAAGAAAAAATTTGTACCTGACATTAAATCCTCATCAGTGATGCTTTCATCCAAGGTATTTTAGACACAGCAAAAAGTCATTTTATTAGCGCCCTCTGGTTATATTTTTTAAAGTTAAGTTTATGCAATTTGCTGAGTGTGCGCGACTCCAAATTTCGTGTAGGGTTAATTCAGTAGCATATCCAAATGAAAGTTATGTTCAAAATATCATTGGAGGGACGGTGCTAAGATGTTAACCTCCTTTCGATGAGATCTTTAAATGAAATGACAAGTTTGCGAAATAGCAAAAACAATATTTATGACGTCAAATCAATAAAGTTCCAGAACAAAGTTTCCTTAAGGCAACAAAGCTGGAAAGAAGTAATTATTACACTTTAGACCATCCATGTCACGGGGAACGAGTGCAACTGTTCCTCAACGTGCTTGTACAATGTATAATTATACAGTCAATCACAAATATATTGTACGTAGATAAATCAAGACAACAAACGAGTTTAACTGCTAACTTTCATCTGTATTCATTTGTTATAAGTACATGCATATTGCCTTGAATATAATCAATGCAGTTGGTAACTTTTTCTCTTTTGATAATGTTACATCTCATGCATCTTGAAAATTTTTTTGTCACAATGCAAATACATTTCTAGGAATCTCATTAGTTGTTTATTTGTTATTATGGGACTATGTTCCCATCTACATCCGTTTAGCAAGACCTATTTCCGATCTAACTAGACTTTGCTCCGACTTTTCTCAAACTAGCCCCGATTTATCCCGACCTCACCCGACTTAGCCCCGACTAAAATAAGTTCAATCCAGATTAGTTTTTTTTAAATTACTCTTAAAGTTTTAATCATCCAGCGTGATTTTTTCGTGATTTTTGAATATCAAAAGAGTATATAAAGGCATATCTTGCTAGCAGATCACTTATGTTTGATTTCTGTAATGACAGTTTTAAGATGGTCTTTCTGCCCCCCCCCCCCTTCCATAAAATCAAATGGTTGCTCCCTAAGCAGACAGAGCTCCGATTGACACCGACTTCAAAGTCGGCACAAGTCGGGGAGCCAAGTCGGCTTAGTGTGACTTGAACTTAAAAGTCACATTGTGCCGAGTTGCTTTATCGACTCGCCCCGAATTTGGTGTCAATCAGAGTTACTACTCAGTGCTTGTATTTTAAAGGGAATCCGGGTTGACAGAAAAGGCCATTTAACTCAGTAAGAATAGAAAGATGAACTTGTAAAGTGTGCAATAATTTAGAAGAATTTGAATTTTCATAAGAGATATTTTGATGACCGCCCAACAGTATCCCAATTCTCCAGGTATCGACATGGCTGTTATACATGGTGGTAGGGGTAGTGCAGTTTCAGAGTACTTGCCCCCCACCTTAAAGCCCCCGCAATGCAATTCATGAATCGCAAAAATCATTGTGTGTGTTGTGGGGGGATGCAGCGGTCGCCCACCGGTAAATGAAGTTTTTCACTTGCTAAAGCCTCAAGTCAGGATCTGAGCCAATTCGAGACATAAATATAAGTTTGTTACCAGTTAAAAACACGTTGCAATCAAGTTTAGCAATCGTTTGGCAGTCATTGTATACGTCAGTCGTGCACTATACAATCTCTTGGAGCGGTTTTCTTTTGATCTTGTAAAACCTACCCAAGCGTTGGGCAGCGTGTGGAAAAAAAAATTCAATTAGTCGAATCACGCCATCAATAATTGTAAAATGTGACAGTAGCATTATATGAATGTAGTTATGGATGTACTTATTTCATAATAGACTCGGAGGGTGACAAGCATATTTAATTTGGTTGTATGCAATTTTTCGTATTCAGAAATTCAATATTAGGTTAATTATGATTAAATAAGTAAATATAACAATGGATAGGGGGCGAAGGGGATACATAACCATTATGACTTCCTGGATAGTTTCCAACAGCCTATATAAAACGTAAATTTTGTTTATTCAGTCAATCGATACAAGTGATCGTGATGCTTGCATGATAGCAGGCTTGATCAATGCCGACTCGAAGAATGTTCTAACTTATATCTAAAATTTAAAGATTTCAATCTACATTGTGATTTTACAGTTAACATTACTCCAAAATGTAATAGACAGAAAGAGTGACCTTGATTTATCTATAAGTTGAAAGGTTTATTGAACAATGAATAATTAATCTAGTAGAATTTTCAGAAATGTTCTTCAAAGATCAGATTGCAAGACCAATATCCGGTATCCGATGTACAAAAGGGCATTTTCCATGCCAGGTAAGGTACTATAAACTATATATTTTCTGAAAGGTTATAATGCCCACTGCTCAGAAACAATAATTTTGGGACCAGAAAAACAAAGGTGGAATAACTGATGAAGCATTTCAATTGTCTATTTTCTCTATATAACATATGCAAAATTTCAAAGTTGTACAATAGTTCTCCCCCTTTGATTTCTAAGGCCTGGGAGTCTCATATCTGTACTCAGGACATCATTACCTTTCGGAAAATATATAGTTTATAGTACTTTACCATGCATAAATTTTACCATACTTTACAGAGGAGATGATTAAAACGCTATGTAGAATAAATTTTACAACGGATACTTTAAATACGATAACAAAGTAAAAATCAGGATGAATATGTCGAAGACAATATCATACTCTGACTAAGCATATTCTATATACATATAACTCGCAGTTTGTTAAACATTTTTGAGAAATTATTCGTCAAGATAATAAATATTCTTAAAATTGCTGTTGTTTGAAAGGCTCGGGTTACACATACAACGCAAATATTTGTATTAGACCCCCGGACATTCTGATATTAAATCATAATAAATTTGAAGCATTGTATCAATAAAAGGTTGTTATACCGCTTTATAGAAGTCGTCTACAAGGACTACTTCAAATGATATTCATAAATCCGAAATGAGATGGACTGAAGTAATTTATCAACTATAAAAAATTTAAAATCGTAAAATTGAAACAGCTACATTCTCAGATAGATAGATAGATAGATAGATAGATAGATAGATAGATAGATAGATAGATAGATAGATAGATAGATAGATAGATAGATAGATAGATAGATAGATAGAAAGATAGATAGATAGATAGATAGATAGATAGATAGATAGATAGATAGATAGATAGATAGATAGATAGATAGATAGATAGATAGATAGATAGATAGATAGATGGATGGATGGATGGATGGGTGGGTGGGTGGATGGGTGGATGGATGGATGGATAGATAGATAGATAGACAATTTTTAAGCTATGACATTTCTATGTAATCTTTTGGGAATTCCAATGTATTCCACCTCTTGCTGATATTTTCATACTAATTTAAGCTGATTTTCCTTTGGCTCTCATTCCAGTACAATTCTACATACATATTATATATATATCGATGTCGTGTTCTCAATCATTCTTTTTTATTTCCATAGCATAATCTAGACGAAACAACTTACATTATGCTTGTAACTCTGATTCATATTTAGATCTCTTGTTATCTTTTTAGGGTCATGGTAACCTTAATCTTCAATATTAGACGAACGTGACGATATCAACTTTGAATTTACATTTCCCTTTCTTATGTATTAACATGCCTTTGTCACCTGCCTATAGAGAATTCATATCGCAATTGATACGCTATTCCATGGCAAGCTCAAACTACAACGTCTTCTTTCTGAGTTTATGAAGATTAACCGAAAACTACCGAACTGGATGTACATTTGTGAGTGACTGACTTTATAGCTTAGAATGTGTTGGATCTGCAAGAAGTTATTATGTTTAGCAAGTTTTGGGTTACCTGGAATGTTGTGTGTATGTTTTTTGAATTATGTATAACAGAAAAGACATCTTTTAAAGAACTTGATTTTATTCAAATGTAAGAGATGTACATTCATAAGAAAGGTACAAAGTGTTGCGAGGAGAACATCGCTCTTCCGTTTATAAGCTAAAACTTGCATATATATATATTCAATTTTGACAAATTCAGTGCATGAGGCAAATAGGTTAAACATACTTAAAATTCACGTCTTTTATAATCTTGCAAAATATACAAAGATTGCATGCAATGATTATTGACACAATAGGAGTACTGAATACAAATGATGAACATCACATGCAACTCTACACCAGAAACAGTTCAACAAAATTCAACATTAACAAACACATGAAGCAACGTCAATAATAAAGTCTACGCTGACGCAGCAAGATACGTCTGTCGGGATTAATAAGTCATTATTATGTTCACTTGAGAAAATTTATCTACTGTGAAATGACAAGTAGATTGTCCTGAAATTCGATAATTAGCGTTCCTCCTATATTCTTATCATGAATTACAAATATCATGAAAAGCCACAAAATGACCTTGACCTTTGACCTGTGACCTTGATAATCAATAGGCTACTTTATCTTATTATACTTAATCCACATGGTAAATTTCAAGTTCCTGGTTCGACTGCTTTTGGCTCTATAAAAAGTAGGCATATATTGACCCCCTTCCCCTAACGTATAGTTTCTCTATTTTTTGAAAAAAAAACAGATATAAAAACCTGTCACATATAAGAATATACTGTGTCCTTGGAGCATATGAAATTTCAAAACATTTTGACCAGAAATAAATGTCTAATTAATTAATAAAAACCAATTCCCAACCCGAAATCTATTTTGGACCAAATGACCTTGACATTAAACCTATGACCCTGAAAATCAATAGGGTTCTCTGTCTTATTATTTTGAAGCCATTGAAATATAATTCTAATACGACTTGAAATTTTCTCCCTATATGTACAATAGAACACACCTGGTGTAAAATCTCCAACAAACTTCCAGTGCGCTAAGCTCCGCCATTCACGTGCTATATTAGAATAGAAATAACAACTAGCTAGCCGTGGTTCATTGTCCAGTAATTCCACTCGTCACATGAACCAATCAAATTATCACCTTGCCGCTTCGCGGCTCGGTGATAATTTGATTGGTTCATGCGACTCGTGAAAGTACTGGAAAATAAACCACGGCTAGCTAGTTGATATTCTGATATTGAAGTTCTTTGCACATCTAGTTTGGATTATATCTTGTATACAAGGAAAACTACATGTATACATATATCAAACCATACCTCGTCCCCTTCCATATACATTCTCAATTGTCCTTTAACCAGTGACCTCGAAAATCAAAATGCTTCTTTGTCTTATTATACTTAATCCACATGGTGATTTTCAAAATCCTGGCTCAACTAATTTGGGCTCTATCTTGTTTAGAAGGTAAAGTAGGCATATGTTGACGGGTACCTGTAAAGTGCGAAACGAAACAAAAACAAAACGAAACGAAACGAAACAAATCGAAACGAAACAAAACAAATCGAAACGAAACGAAACAAATCGAAACGAAACGAAACAAATCGAAACGAAACGAAACAAATCGAAACGAAACGAAACAAATCGAAACGAAACGAAACGAAACGAAACGAAACAAAACGAAACGAAACAGATCGAAACGAAACGAAACAGATCGAAACGAAACGAAACAAAACATAAGACTTAAAGAAAAATGGGAAAAATCGCCGAAAACGAATATTTCAAGACAAGATCTTATTGAAGGGTCAGGGGGTACCACTCTCCTCCTGCCGCCTCCCCCTCCCCGTGGGGGAGGGGGTCTTGGGCGGTCAAGACAAATGTTTAAAGGTCGACGTTAGGAACCGTCCGGTCGTTAATAGGTATACCTGAGTGACATAAGCTTGATAGGCGTGGTATACCGTCTTTGAAGACAACGCCGTCTGCGAGCGGCGTGTTACATCAAAGACAAACCGACGGATAATCCTTTATTATGCTAATGAGATACCCGAGTCTCATCTGTTTTAAGTTGTCAATCAAAAATTGGTAGGGGTAAAAGGATTAAAGGGAACCAATCAGATACCAATAAGAGATGTTAACCATATAGCGGCCAGTGAGGAAATGACAGAAAATTAACCTGTCCCCTTATAAAGTCCCCTGTCGGCCTTTAAACTTTAAGGTGTAAATTGGTGCAATAGTGAAGTTATTTGGGTTATTTCCTTTTTTAAACCTTGAAAAAAGAAATAGACCTGTTTAGATGAAAAACTAAGGTGAGCGAAGCGAGCCTGAAGTATGTGAAAAATGAATTGAAAATTGCGGCGAGCGAAGCGATCGGGTAAAATTTTTAAGGTATGCATAGATGAATTTCGTGGTAATTTTTAAAATTGAGATTATGTACATGAACGCATAAGAGCAAGATTATTTATATTAAAAGTAATATCCTAATTTTTTTTTTTGGTTACTGTTACCCTCCCAATCATCTGTCCCTCCTCTCGCCCCTTTTTCTCTCCTCCCGCCCCCTTTTTCTCCCCTCTCTTTGTCCCTGTCCACCCCCTCATTATTGCCTTCAACCGTTAGTTCCTGTGGCTGGAGGGTTTTTTAAAGAATCAAAGTTGACGATCAAAACATACGGTATATAGCACAATTGCATTTTAAAGGAGAGTGAATGGGATGAATATCCTCGTCATAGACGGAAAAATATTATTTAGCAGGGAGGAGTCTAGCGCAGAGGAAACGGAGCTGTTCCGTTATGTGTATTTGAAAATTTTATCAGAAAAATGAGAACAATTAAAAACTGGGGGGGGGGGGGCATATTTCGTTTGAAAAAGGATAAGATATTTTTTCCTGAAATGTGCCCCCACGCCGTTTTATGATCTCATTACGGTGTCATAGCGTGGTTTTCTATCCCCTCCCTTTTATTCCTCTTAAATACATGAATGGCATTTAATTGACATTTACTTTTTTTAATTGTCAACATTGACTCTTTCAAGAAACCCTCTCGGCACTAGGAACAAATGTAGAACTCTTGGATTAAGGCAATATTATATGCTGATCTTGTCTTGAAATATTCGTTTTCGGCGATTTTCCCTCTTTTTCTCATTTTCTTTAAGTTTTATGATTTGTTTCGTTTCGTTTCGATCTGTTTCGTTCGTTTTGTCTCGTTTCGTTTCGATCTGTTTCGATTTGTTTCGTTTCGTTTCGATTTGTTTCGTTTCGTTTTTGTTTCGTTTCGCACTTTGCAGGGACCCTTTGCTGACCCCTTCCTTTCCTTATGCATAATTTCTCAGTTTTCTGACAAAATATATAAAAACCCGTTACATGTGTGAAAGAAAATACTTTCTACTGGACGCATATGGAATTTCAAAACATTTTGCCAAAGTAGAAGTTAAAATTACCATCAAATATATTCATATCTCATATTTTTATTTGTATGATATATAATTTTGAATATATTCAGTTTTTCATTTTTCAGCTTGGGGTTTTGATTGACAATATTTTTTTACCGGTGTTTGGATAAACTGTATTCCAGCAAATAATTGGTATCGCCATGGATACCAATAGCGCTCTACTCCTTGCGGACTTATTTCTTATATTCATACGAAGCTGACTGCATTCAGAACTTGCTATTGACTGTACAAAAGCACCACAGTTTTACACTCAGATACGTAGATGATTTGTTGTCCACAAATAATCCGAATTTTAAGGATCATCTACATGAATGTTAATCGTCAAATTCAATGGCATTGTTAAAGAACTGATTAATTTGCAGCATAGACCAGACATGCACGTTTCGGGTACGTAACCCTCTTTTTCTTCCTGTCACTATCTTATACTCATAAAATGTACCTTTGAAAAGAGTGAATACAAAATGAAATAGATTTTGGCCTCCAGACGAAAACCGAAAGAGAGGATGGGCTATTTTTTTTAAGAATCTAACTTTAAGGTGATTACATGTATATATAGATAAAAGTTGACCATTTCTTTTTGTTATACAATTGAACAATCTATTCTGAGTGAATTCCCATGAAATATACAACACGCACGAATGCAATAAACCAAATTTAGATGTCTATTTCTACAAATTGTGTATTTCGCTCCTGAAAGCTTACAATGTGACTGTATAATACAAAATAATACAGTTTTCAGTTTTCAGATTGCGCACTTTACGGATAAACATTGACATACTGGATTCGAGTTATTTTCCTTTTTCAAATAAGAGGGGATCAAAACTTAAAACACGTTACATTTATGTAAGAAATGCATTTTTGTATATTTCTTTCGCTCTTTGACGTTTCGTCATTGTTACAATATGTACCCCTTACCTGTTCAAGCCGTATTTATCAAATATTACATCAAATCTTTTAAAATAAAATACTCATAAGAAATCTTCTAATACATCATATTTTTAATATTAACAACTTTTTCCTTCAAAGGAAGAACTGCGGAAGAGAAACAATCGCATGATTTTAGGGCTAAATCATGCCCTTAATCCTACAACTCCTTTGGAATTCCGAGCTCAAATGGTTAAGTATGTTATTTTATGCATCCCATTTGGACATAATGGTGTCCTACGACACTGATGGTCACATGAACACCTCACTCTATGACAAACGTGACGACTTCAATTTCAGCATTACAAACTTTCCTTTTCTGAGTAGCAACATCCCTTTACCGCCTGCTTATGGCGTGTTCATATCTCAGTTGATACGCTATGCCAAAGCAAGTACGAAATATACGGATTTTGTTCTGAGAGCTATGCGTCTTTCAGATAAGCTTCTGAGTCAGGGATATCTTTGTGACCGACTAACATCGTCACTGAGGAAGTTCTACGGTCGATATGGGGAACTCGTCATACACTATGATGTCCCACTCTCCAGAATGGTGGATGATATTCTGTCATAGAAAAGTTCCCCGCGAGGGGTTTGACAGTAAGTGTTTTGAATATACTTCCCTGACATTGTCGCTATAGCACTTTCTATATAGACATTACGTCAGACAGTGCATAAATTTTATATATTTTCATTTCCATGCTTCATAAACATCGACGGCGGGTGCGGCTAGCCAACAGGGGATGCTTACTCCTCCCGGGCACCTGGTCCCACCTCCGGCTTGCTGGGGGTCCGTCCATGTTTAATTTCGTGCTCTATTGTGAGTGCTGTTGAGATTATCGTCAGGATCTTCTTTAACTCATTTGTGTCACACTTATGCCCTTTGCCGTGTGGAGCTCGTAAAAAAGTTCCCCGCGAGGGGTTTGACAGTAAGTGTTTTGAATATACTTCCCTGACATTGTCGCTATAGCACTTTCTATATAGACATTACGTCAGACAGTGCATAAATTTTATATATTTTCATTTCCATGCTTCATAAACATCGACGGCGGGTGCGGCTAGCCAACAGGGGATGCTTACTCCTCCCGGGCACCTGGTCCCACCTCCGGCTTGCTGGGGGTCCGTCCATGTTTAATTTCGTGCTCTATTGTGAGTGCTGTTGAGATTATCGTCAGGATCTTCTTTAACTCATTTGTGTCACACTTATGCCCTTTGCCGTGTGGAGCTCGTAAAAAGTTCCCCGCGAGGGGTTTGACAGTAAGTGTTTTGAATATACTTCCCTGACATTGTCGCTATAGCACTTTCTATATAGACAATACGTCAGACAGTGCATAAATTTTATATATTTTCATTTCCATGCTTCATAAACATCGACGGCGGGTGCGGCTAGCCAACAGGGGATGCTTACTCCTCCCGGGCACCTGGTCCCACCTCCGGCTTGCTGGGGGTCCGTCCATGTTTAATTTCGTGCTCTATTGTGAGTGCTGTTGAGATTATCGTCAGGATCTTCTTTAACTCATTTGTGTCACACTTATGCCCTTTGCCGTGTGGAGCTCGTAAAAAAGTTCCCCGCGAGGGGTTTGACAGTAAGTGTTTTGAATATACTTCCCTGACATTGTCGCTATAGCACTTTCTATATAGACATTACGTCAGACAGTGCATAAATTTTATATATTTTCATTTCCATGCTTCATAAACATCGACGGCGGGTGCGGCTAGCCAACAGGGGATGCTTACTCCTCCCGGGCACCTGGTCCCACCTCCGGCTTGCTGGGGGTCCGTCCATGTTTAATTTCGTGCTCTATTGTGAGTGCTGTTGAGATTATCGTCAGGATCTTCTTTAACTCATTTGAACCATCCAACCAAAGATTGTACTCTATGTCTTCCGAAATGGAAGTTGCCGGATGTGACAGTTCTACCGAATTGAAGCGGCAGGTGTTGCATGCAAGCAGGAGATGCTTACTCTCCCCGGGCACCTGGTCCCATTCTCATATCGGGAGTCCCATGTTGAGGTTTTTGTTTGTTTGCTTTGGTTCCTGTTTTATCCTCATTTTGTATGCCTTCGGTTTCTGATTTTCTGAATTATCGATTTTGTGCTGTATACAGGGATATGATCATTATCCATATTTGTCATGTATCTTGTTTACAAGGAAAAAACTACATACATGTATATCCACATATTGAACACCCCCCCTCCCATTTCCCCTTCCGAATAATTTCTCAATTTTCTGACAAAAGATGTGAAAACCCGTTACAAACATATAAAAGAATACATTTTTTTGAAGGGTATGAAATCTCAAAACATTTTAACCAAAAACTAGATTTTTATGAATTTTTGAAATGTTTTCGGGAAAAATTCTATTTTTAGGCCTAAATGACCTTTACCTATGACCTATGACCTTGAAAATAAATAGGGTTCTTTGTATTTTTACACTCAATCCACGTGGTAAATTTGCAGTTCAATTTGCAGCTCAATGGGTTTGTATTCTATTTTGTTTACAAGGGTCGGACGGACGGAGGGACGGCGGGACGGACATACATCGCTGCACAATAATAGGTCCCGTCTTAAGACGAGCGTATAAAAAGCCAAGGAAATTTAAAAGACAACGGATGATATGAGACCATTTACTTCTGGTGTTTCTAAAACATTCTGCATGTAATATCATAAATACATATAAAGGTAGCGGAATTCTAACGAGATTTTCATGACAATTGATATTAAATAGACAAGGCGAAGTGAAATATAATTCACTTATGAATTGGATAAGTTTACGGATAATATTATGTTAATTCAGCAATTTTTCATATAATTAAGGAGGTTACTTGAGCAATTTTCATTAAGGGCTTTATCTGCGAACCACAAACATTGATTTTGGAGATCAGTCGTGAAATTTTTCACCTTGTCGCAGTTTGAAAATCGAATTGGTATGCATTCATCGAAGAAGTCACATTTTCTCTGAGGAATCAGACACCAGCTAGGCAGTTGAGTCTCAGCATCAGTCATGTCCAAAGTACTACACAGACATTCGCTTGTTACTTCAGTGAAATTGTGATTACCATATTTTTCAGCCATACATGAAAGGTAGCAGTACGCCCTACAGGAATCAGCACATCTTGTGAAATTTGTCCTCGCTACATGAAAAACCTCCTCAGCGCTCAAGCAATACGCTATTTGAAAGTCGTCAAATGGCGAGATTTTAGCGCACTCTTGATAAACTCCTCCTGAGTGTGGGTCACAAGCATTACTGTTCATGCTATACCCTATAACAGAATTGACAAATCAAGAATAGCAAGTATTGTTACTGGACTAAAAATCCCATACATGTTCGGAAAGGCACAAGTTTATAACCAAGCAAATATTAGATTTGAAAGAAGAAAAATAAAGTCCACAATTTAAACAGAAATGGAGGCCCACGGCATAAGTTTGAACAAGTACTAAGATGAATTTAATTATCCTTTTTACTTTTTATCTTCTATTTGTCTTCACTTTAGGTGGTTCGATGTTTTACTGTTTATTAGTTAAACGAGTCTTTGTCGGAGATCCAATCCTTTTCTAAATTGTATTTAGAATCTCCCTCTAACTTTTTCAACAATCCCTAGTCCTCTGTCGTGCTGTGTTTGTTCCTGTGTCTTGTTATTGTTAATCCGCTTTTCACAGTCTCGTAAGAGGGCGTTCCCTACTTTCACTATCGGGAATCTCCTCTCAGTACTTGTATTTGTTTTGCTTTGTGTGTTTTGCTTCCAAGAATTTGTATTTCGATTCTTATTTTTGGATTCTTGTTTGTGGGGTTTGTGTTGGATTTCATTTTAATTCAAAACATTTTTAGCCATCGGATGGCTTGATTAGCGTAAATGAAGAATGGAATATATGTAAGAAGTTTTTTAAAATAAGATATTGAAAGAACAACCAATTTACCTGTCACGGACAAAATTATGCATCTCTCTTCGCTCGGGAATCTATAAAAGAGAAGCCAATACGTCTTGAAGCCATGCGATCATATTCTTCAAACAAACATAAAATTTTATACAGTGGGTAGAAGATAGTCGTACGAAATCAAAAATAAAAAGAGAACATTTTCTTCAGACGACCAACCTATAAAGAAGTGCAAAAAAAAAAAAAAAAAACAAAACAAAAGGAGTAAGACAAACTTGTATTAAAATCCCCTTGTGACAACTATTTTCTATATCTTAGGAACATGGAGGGATATCCGGATTATGTTCAATTAACCCTCCCACATTAAAGACAAATTGATAATAACGAGATATATGTTCTGTACAAATTACCCATCGGACTCTATAGCTGTGAAGCAAAATATATGTTCTCCTGCTTGCTCCAAGGTAGGTGTCCAAGTTACATTACTATACCATTCTCTGTCAGAAGAAGCGAGTCTCTCTGGTGAAGTTGTCACCAATTTAAATGGTGGCGAGAACGTCTTAATTCTGGTTACACTGCAAAGAAATGGGTAAAGACGTATAGTCATTGTCAGGTGAAATTTGTTGAATTGAAGTGTACCAGCGAAGAGGTACCAATCGTAGTTCTGGAATCAAAGATCCAAGGGAATATGGCATCATTGTGCAAGTTTCCATTAACATGGCAATCGCTAATCCCAGAATGGAGGCAGGACAAGGTGCCCCCGAAAGGAATGAGCGTCCTCTGGCTGCATGTAACATCCACCGGGAATTCAAATAGAAACATGTCAATTCTGGTGATGTTCATATAGGTACAGGTAAAAGACGGTCACTTTGAAAGGTCGTACTGAAGAATGTTGGGTTAATCATTCGTAATGCACGTAAAAGTCCAAAAATGTACAAAAGAAATAGCAGGATGAGTGGGATATGATTCTACGGGAAATTTTGATAAAGAAATTTTCGAATATTTTGTACATGAATTATTGAAATAGATATCAAGACTAACCGTTGGTTAGATCTTACAACAATTTGCGTCTTGAACGTCGTCCCAATGACTATATCCACTCGTGTTCCGGAGGCTATTGTTTCCTCTGTAAAAACAGGAATGTCGGAGCAGCCTATTTCATTCGGGACAGAAAGTCCTCTATCTGTAATGTGACAACACAGTATCCTGGTGAAGTAAGTTGGAAGGTCAGTGTACATTCATCCTGGAACAAAACGAGGTTGAATTACATTTTATTGTCTAATTCATATCAACCATATCTGCTGAGATAATTGATATTTCATATAAATAAATTAGTATAAATCATTTTATTTTCATATTGTATAAATCAATTCATATTAATCATAATTTTCATATAAATCAATTCATATAAATTTATAACCGCTTTCATAAGTGATGTGATAATAGTAATTTTTATATATTTACATTACTAGTAGGTTCCCCATGTTGAACGTCCATTAGGCAACTAGAATTATATTCCAATAATTTGGGTTGCTATTTTGACGTCACGTTCATGTTTTGCATGTAGAGAGAATTTACCAACGTTAAAATACATTTGACGCTGTTACAGGCAAAATGTGCGATGTGCATGCAAATAAAAATGACCGATAATTAAATGAAACCAAAAGTAAGACAGTCATTTTTTTTTTAAAAAAACATGTTCATATAAATCATATTATTTTCTTAAAACATTAAATCAATTCATATCAGTCATATAATTTTCATATAAATCAACTCATAAAAACCATATTATTTCGGATCCGTATATATCAATTCATATAAATTTCTAGTAATCGCTTTCACATCTTATGAGATAATTGTTATTTAAGATTCGTCTTATTTGAATTATCGTATGACTTTCAATTAAAATTTATAAAAGAAAAAATCATGCTCAATTACTTCACATTCTATTATATTACACAACGACTGAAATTATCATATTTGAGGAAGTTCTTTGGTCGCTACGGGGATATAATAAAAACATATCAGATCCCTCTTTCCAGAATAATCAGTAACATTCTGGATTGCGATTAAAGGCTGTCATCATTACCAATCAAGAAATACACACCTGATATGTACATCAATATGTAAATCGAGACAATCGCCAAATTTGACGGGTTTTCATGGAGCTTTTGCGACGGCTGTTGTATGCAATCAGGAGACGCTGACTCTCCCCGGGCATCTGGTCTCACTTCGTAATGTTATTCATTCCGAGGTAAGCAACCGTTTAAATAGGAATTCAAATTATTTCGACTATTCGTCTCGACTTTGAGACTGAATAACTGATAGGTACCTCTTTGAATTAGAGACAATAGAGACATAGAAATATTTGACAATTGACATTTACCAAAACGAAGCACAGAAACACAGGGGCATAAGAGGGGGATGGGCAAACTAATTTTCTCCAATAATTTTATCCGGTGTGGTATAATAATTAATATTATTATTATGCTATTTTGATATAATTTTGATACCTGGTTAATACGCCAATGGTACGACAAGTATGTACAACCAATGGAAAATAATCGACCTTTGTACTAAAGAATTTAGTACAAATTAATCAAAACTCTGTTTGTTATACAATTTTAACAACGATTTGTTTTTGATAGAACACCTCTATTAGTGTTGCATTAGGCACTGCTTGGCAACTTTCTAAACCGCATTCATTTACAGTTACTGTAGCATTACATGAATACTCTGCCCATCTACAACGAATGATGTCACCATCAAGGTCGGTAACTGAAAAAAGAAATAAGACAAATCTTCCAAGATCAATTGAGCCTTACAAAAGATTATAAAACCATTTTCAAAATAATTTTATGTTTCGTTTTGCAATAAAAGAAAGGAGGGGATCTCAAAAGTCAAATTCTGTAGATCAAGTAAAAGGAAGAGAGCTATTTTCAATAAACTTGTTTTCAATTACGTGAACAGTTAAGCTAATTTCGTTTTGATAAAAAAAAATCATCATGTAATTAGCACTTACCAGGAATTCTAATTGTGTAGTAACAGTTTGGGATTAAACCCAAAACAGGTGAAATTGACGTCACAGGGGAATTGTTTATCCGCATCACTCCATTGCGGTCTATAGAGTCTATTAGAGTCATGACTGACCATGCCACCCTTATTCCTCCAATTACAAGTGGTGCCCAACAACAATCGGAGTCTCTAAAAGTAACAAAGGTTTTCATTAGCATAAACGTTGAGATTAGTTATAACCTAGCTAATAAATATGTGACAAGGACACCGCTCTTTCTCTGCACCTACATTTTCAAATAATAATATGGAAGTGTTCCAACTCTATACCTTCATGAAGAAAATTCCAAACCAATTTTTCGTGCACAAGAGAAACAAGGTGGATCACGAAATCTGAATTTGATCGATAATCCGCCTTATTCACCTGGACTTGCTCCATCAGACTTACATCGATTCCAAAAACTGAAAGCAACTATTTGTGCACCCACTTTCAGTCCGATGATGGCGTCATACTTGCAGTGGATGGTTTCTGAACAGCCAGGATAAGGATTTCTTTAAAGTGTATTGAGGCCCTTATACACCAGTGGCAAAAGTGTAATATGATGTGCTTTTGATCACATAATCCATATTTTGCTGATTACCTCAATAACACAATATATCAGTGAAAATTATTAGCAATGAAAATTACACTGGTATATATTAATCAATGAAAATTATACAGCACAATATATCAGTAATATATCAGTGAAAGAAATCCCTGAAAAAATGAACTCTGCTTCAACACCGAATTTGAAAGTTTTCATGGAGCTGTTGCGAAAGGTGTTGCATGCAATCAGGAGACGCTGACTCCGCCCGGGCACCTGGACCCACTCCGGAATGTTAAATATTCATTCCGAGTTTCTTAACCCTTCAAATGGGAATTCTAATGATTCTGTTTTGCCTTCCCGACTTTAAGACTGGTTAACTGGTACATGTAGGTACTTCTTTCGTGTTTACCTTATACATAGATTGATGAATAAACGTCCAACTCAGAATCGAAACCCTTACCCATTAGGCTTACACTTCCTTGAAAAATATAGGACACATGATTGTACACCTTTTCATGAGAAAATTAAAATCTGATACAAATGAGTTAAAGAAGATCCTGACGATAATCTCAACGGCAAAATCTGAAAGCATGCCTTGCGTCAAACCACTTGCCTTGCCTTGCCTTAAATTTTGCATTGATTTTTGCCTCTTGTCTCTTGCCCCTACACTCTGGATTTGGTCTGTGACCGGAAAGTGATTACAGTGTCTGGTCATTTTGGGTCAGGTTTCTGCTAGGGACACGTTCCATCTATTCTGATATGCTGGAAAATCAAAACTTCGCGGTCTTCACATCAATTGCTATGAATTAGGTATCACGGGATTCTATGAAAGATTTGTATGGCTTTGATAATAATCTAAGTTGGGCGTGCGAACTTGTTTGATTAATTAATGTTTAATTAATGCATCTCTATCAAGAAATGTAATTTGAAAAACATAATAATAGATAATTATTGATAACTAATGTTATTCAAAATAATTTATTTTATGATCCTTTACCTAGAAAACGCGATTTCAGAAAACAAGAATAAAACTGATGTTTGTGATGCATATATAGAATAAATGTGATAATTTGTGTTTTGTTACGGGTATGCACAGTAAGTGCATTTACCGCATGAAATGTGCAAACGCGCAATACATGTACGATAAATGCACTTGCTGGATGTTGCATACTCATAATAAAACACAAAGTAGGAAACTTATTCTCTATATAAGGAGACAATATATCCTTATCAGGAGATACAAGGATTAAAACGTTGTCCTGTGAATATTCCATGCGATTGGTGCAATTTATTGACCACATTTTTTTTATTCGGTTTTGTTTGTTGTTTTGTAGGTGTTTTGGCATCGACTTTGCATTGTCTTTGTTGTATATATGTATATATATTTGTTGTGCTATATGATTAAGTTATTGTTCTCTTCTTTAATCTCTCGGTCTCGACATGACCCATATTCGAACTTGACTTGTATTTCTTGGTGTAAAATCTATATCCAAGAAATTAATTGATTATCTGTAACGGTTTTCCTTTAAATGTCCATAAACCACAGGTGGCACGGACGCATGGACGGACATGTGCATCAATATGTATACCTCCACCATTTTATGGCGGGGGTATGAAAATTTCTCCAAAACAAAGTACACGTGAAGTCAGCGCAACTTAGTCATGCAGTTCCTTCGTTGAATCCCTTGATATCTAATTGATAGTAATTAATGCGAAGACCGCGAAGTTTGATTTTCAAGCTTATCAGAATAGATGATACGGAACGTGTCCCTAGCCGAATCTTGACCCAAAATGACCAGACACTGTAATCACTTTCGGGTCACAGACCAAATCCAGAGGTTAGGGGCAAGAGACAAGAGGCAAAAATCAATGCAAAATTTAGGGCAAGGCAAGGCAAGTGGCTTGACGCAAGGCATGCTTTCAGATTTTGCCAATCTCAACTGCACTCACAACAGAGCTCAAAATTGACATGTGGACAGGACATTTCCCACAATCCGATGCTATGTCTCCATCTCTTTGTCCGCGTTTTGGCTCACTTGAGATATTGCCATAGCGTGTCGTTTGGCGTCTGTCCGTCTGTCTGTCGTCCGTCATAAACTTTTCACATTTTCGACTTCTCCAGAACCAGCGAAGGAATTTTGATAAAGCGTGGTAGGAATGAAGAACCTGTGGTCCCCAATAGGTGTTGTTCTTGGTTGCCATCACATGCAAAAGTAGTTGACGGGGCTACCCTCCTTTGACAAACTTTTTTCAGAAGTACGTATCGACAAAACGAAAGCGCCAGGATTATATAGAAAAATGTCTAGAGTGCTATTATTTTCATTTGGTTCCACTCTGAAGTAAATGTTTGAGGCGTTTTCGACGTCTTTTCGGACTTTGTCAGATATGCTCATTTTTTACTATTTCTTTAATAAATATATTAATATATAGTTCTTTTGCACTTATGTATTGCACTTTTCTTATATGAACGTCATTTAATGTATTTATATTGATTTTGGTTAAAAGTATACTTATCTGATTTTTCATGAATTTTATGTTTTATGCAAGAAATAAAAGGAGGATGGTTGGATTGTATAATTTCTAAACATATTGGACATCTCCTCGGCACCATTGGAGGGATTTTAATGAAACATGTTAGGAATGATATACTTAAAGACCCTTAAAGCTATAAGTGTTGTTGTTTTTCGTCCGGATCTCTCAACAGGTGGCGCCATCACAGGCAAACGAAGGTCGAAGGGATACCTTTCTTTGACAAAGTCCTTCAGAACCGAAGCACGTATCGAAAAACTAAAATCATAAGGATAATTCAGAACGATGTTTTAAGAAATATTGTCATTTTAGGTTTCACTC
This sequence comes from Pinctada imbricata, assembly GCA_033119305.1. Classification (NCBI taxonomy): domain Eukaryota; kingdom Metazoa; phylum Mollusca; class Bivalvia; order Pterioida; family Pteriidae; genus Pinctada; species Pinctada imbricata. The sequence goes on from VSWD01000006.1 coordinate 22,517,606, forward strand.
GGAAGTAAAAAATTTTTACAACTTTTTAAAGTCATCTCGGACGTTGTTGTAAATCCCTAGACCGAGAACAAGCCAAAATTTTATTCTTGAGTTGGTATTTTGGCCTGAGACAAGGGCATTGGAAAAGTGGTAGAATTTACAATTATGCATGTACAATTTTTTTCAGAATCTGCTCATACCTTGAATTTTTCGGTTAATTACGTAATACATTTGTAAGTTGCTTTTTTACATTTCCTTTACCATCATTCAATTCCTTTATGTACGATTTCTAGTCACTTTTATTTGTACAACTTTACTTTAACTTTCCAACTTGTTTATTATTAGTTCAAGTTGTCTCGTGTTGATGACTTTTTGCTCTGAATTCTTTCATAGTTTTTGCTCATAAAATCAGAACTATGCATATCAATCTCATATTGGGATGAAAAATACCGATACAAGTATTGAATACTTTCATAATTTAACCAAATAAATGAAAATATTGACTACATTTGCATGTATATCTGTGAATGTATGGTTTTAAATTTGGACTGAAAAGACATCAGTACGAAACATGCTGAAAAGTTGACGAAGGAGAATATTTTGAATCACAGAAAATTGAGAGGAATCTTACTTAATGGACTTGAAAATCGCAAAATCAAATGAACAAAGTTCAAAAATGACACAACCAATAGAAAAAAATCAAAAAATGAGCAGATTCTGAAAAAAGTTTGTATAATTGTAAATTCTACCACTTTTCCAATGTCCTTGTCTCAGGCCAAAATACCAACTCAAGAATAAAATTTTGGCCTGTTCTCGGTCTAGTAAATCCCCTCCGTTGTCTTTTGAATGGTTTTTCACCGAATTAGACAGGTTTCCATGGAGCTGTTACGACGGGTGTTGCGTGCAACAAGGAGACTCTGACTCTCCCCGAGCACCTGGTCTAACTTCGGAATGTTGGTCATTCCGGGGTTCGCAGCCGTTCTGATGGGAATTTTAACGATTAAGCGGGATTTAAATGAAACGTGGTTGGAATAAAGTACTCTAGGACCCCTACAAGTGTTGTAACAGCTGTTTTCGTCCAGATCCGTCAACTGATGGCGGCACCACATGCAAATGGGTATCATCCTTTGACAAATTTCTTTTTTGAATAACACTATATATAGGTTGTTTTGTGCACTCATTTACTGCATATTTGTCATATCTAATCTACATATACTTAATGGTTTAATATATAATATATGTGTATATACTGGTTTTTGCATAAAAATATATATTTTACCCAAAAATGTTGTTGTTTTTTTTAATCATTACATTTCATTTCACAATCATTTGACAAGATAATTATTCCAATATGATAATAGCAAAAATAATTAGTTAATAGCATTTTCCAAGAAATTTGTTATTTTTAGACACCCACACCCCCGAATATATACCTTTTATGTTTCAAATATGTAATAATATAATATTGAGGAACTGAGAATCAGAAATAATTAAAAATTGTCTCAAATCTCTGTAAAATTTTGCAAAAATTCGACTTTTTACCCCAAAACACAAATTAAAAGTAAGAACTGGAACTCGCAACTTATTTTATTTGAAAGAGCACTATAAATACTATATACTCACACTCTCAATCTTTAAAAATCGTCAACCATTTTAAAGTTATAAAATGTTTCTTATGTTCAGTGATTTTTCCCCCCAAAAAATGTTTTTCTCTCAAAACACCACTTTTGCAATGGAAATTTCCATGAGTTTTGGAGGATCAAGAGGGTAGGGTCAGCCAACCCAGTGATACATCGCAGACTACAATGTATTTACGAGTAAAAGCAATCTTGAATATAAATTCATTGTCGTATATTACGACAAAACGTTATTTGTAAAAGAGAAATCTGGGTCAATTACAAAACATACCGAATTAGATGTCATTTTAAAAGATGTTGGACCTCCTGATCGATAACATTTTTGTGGTCTTTGGAGGTAAGGTCTTCCAACTGGTTGTTGGCATTCCAATGGGAACCCTTGTCGACATATTTTTATACTAATAGGAAGCTGAATATATTCAATCCTTGATCTCTGAGGACAAAAAGCAAATACATGTAGCTCTTAACTTCAACCCATCTTTGTTCTGTTTTATACTTTCAAGAATTTGTATGCCGATTGATTTTGATTTTTGGATTTTGATTTTGAATTTTGGTAAAGTTATTATACATGTAAGTATAATTCGTGTGTGTCTAAGCAAAAGTTGGTGGAATATGATTTGTAGTTTGTATATCATTAATTTTCCAATGTTATTTACAGGAAACGAAGATTCTGATTCGCGGATAAATTTTCGTGATGCCTGCATCAACAGAAACCGGAAGGATGCGCGTAACAACGTCATAAGAGAGGTCGTTAGCGAAAAGGCTTTCTTTTCTTCAAATTGTTTATAAGATGTCTGAACTCATCGTGAAAACGTTTTGAAATATAAAACAAAATTCCAGTAAGTTTTAAACTGTATATATAGATACTTTGCACTGGACTATTTCTTAGTGGTGAGAATTGACATACGTGAAACATTTAGAGCTTAATTTTTACCATATTTCCGAACAGATTTGCGCCTGTCGGGCGAGAGTGTAAACGCCATGAACGCAAAAAATAAGACACTCATCCTTAAACATTTTTGGTCGATCGAGGTATCAACACGAAAATTTAGGGAAAACGTATGCATCTATCGATATGCGCACGACGCAGGTTCGTTGATATTAGGTCGTAAATTCATGTAATTTTGATTGTCATGAAGTGTATTCATTGTTAGTCAAATTGAAGTTATTATAACTACATTTATGAAAAAAAAACTTTTCGTTAAAAACCACAACTACTCACTTACCCGACGTAGAAGGAAGATGAATTAGCCAACGATAAGTCGAAAGTAACAGAGTTAATTCCCGATGTCCAGTCCATGGAAACATCGAAGTCAGTGCAATTGTAAACCATTGGGTTAATGATAGGGATCATTGGAGAGCATGTCCAGCAATACATTATTCCCTCCCCTTCGTTAGATATCGTAGAGTTATCACAGAAATGACCGGAGGATGATCGCTGCCATGTGATACGATATGTTACTTCGACCTGAAGAGGAAGGAAACATCAAATAAAGGGTAGAAAATGGGAAAGTGTGAAAGAGAAGGAACAAATATAAGAAAGGAGGGGGAAAGGAACAGAAGATAATATAAAATAAAAGAGACATGAATCATCCCATAAGATTACTTCGTTTTGTTATCCTTAAAATAGTTCTACAAGGATTCTATGACTATTATTGCGAATCTTTTATCTTAGAATACCTTTATATGACGTGAATGGTAAAATTAAAAGCTTTGTTCCCGTCTGACTTTTTACTCAACAAAGAAGGGGATCTCATACTATACTAGGCTATAGCACCCACAGCAAAACTCAAAAACACCCAATGCAAAAACACTGAGCAGCCACGCACAAAGCGAGACACAAAATGGACAATGAACACCTATCACACCACAGAAACATCAAACTCAAAAGACCACACACAAACCAACATGATCAATGGGCAATCGGTAGTGACTTAGGACGGGTATCTGTTACCAAAGTAGCAGACGGTGTGCAATTCGTAAGAATGCACTGCAACTGGTGCAAGGCTGCAGAATGGTCCATGACCAAGCCAATTGTCCGTCTTGTGACAGTATGATTATGTCCCTTGGTATGGAAGGCATTTGATGATTCTGACGCATTTCAATGGTTCTGCTGTCCGAATTTCAAAAGAAAGTGACAATATTTTTTTTTTTAAATTTCTAGAGAGTCTTTACTAGTTTGTGGAAGCGAAAACCTTGACCTAAAAGTTTCTTTGTAATTTGTAAATTTCTACTCTGAAATCCAATCCAGTATATGCTCTATTAATAGCTTATGATAGTAATCTCGGAACAGCACCGTCAAGCCAGGGAAAATTTACGATTATGATGTTGAATCCAAAATCATCTCGTTTGTCCTACACTCTTGTATGAATCCATCGATAAACAATTATATAAATTTTTACTCTCCTACTATGAGTAGGAAGTATGACGAGAAGAAACCCTTTAACGAGTTTATCAAGCCGAAAATCCTTTTTATAACGTTCTGTTTGTGATTTTGGACGTTTAAAACTTTAGTGACTACCTTCGGAGTCAATGTAGGACACCACGTGGCCATCACACTGCCACATAATTGGCTGGAATTAATACACGGCTTTATAATACATATGAGTGTTTGTCTCAGTAGAACAAATAAGACCCACTTCGATTTGATTTTTTCTCTAAATGTTATTACTTCTAATGAAAATGAAGCACAGCAGAGAGGAAGAAACTAATACCGAAGATTAGTCTGATCACCGGAAAGACCGCAGAGGAACATAGACATCTTTCTCAAGGATTAGGGTCAGGTTAGATATCCCTCCTAGACAAATATATTCCTTACCTTAGTTGTGCCCTCTAAGGGTTTCCATGTAATTAGACCTCCACGGAAATGAATTGCTCTTACATATACAAACATATTGAAGAAAGTAATCAACCGCATCTTTGCTGTCCTTTAGAACCCCTTTCCAAGTTTTTGATAAGAAATCTTTTGGAAAAATTAAACCGATATGTAGACACAATTCCGTCAAGCTGTATTGCATCAAAATGCACTCAGCTGTATAAAAAATTCAACTTCTTTTCTCGTGCAGAAACTATGTGTCACCAGCTGGATTTATGGGATGTAAATACTTTGTAATGCACTTTCGTATAGGAGAACTGTACAATCATTTTCTGCAACGTTAGTTCAATGTTATATTTTTTGTATAATCAACAACAAAAGTAAGGGGAAACTGGTTCATGCATCGCCCTTATTTTTGTTTGTGATACATAGTGTCCAATTAGTTAAAAAAGATCCTGACGATAATCTCAACAACACTCACAATAAATAACAAAACCGAGCATCGACGTACCACTAGCAATCTAGAGGTGGGACCAGGTGCCCGAAATGTTACTGCTTCTCTATACTATTCCATTGTATGTCTAAGTTTATCATTTGACGACAGACAGATCTTCCCTTTCTATTTTAGTGATTGCCAGAACGTCCACTCTAATAAACATGGCAATTTCATAACGACTTTATACAGTTGTATTACTTAAACGTGGTTATTTCCTCAGGGGGAATATTTCGCGATTTTAATATCAGGACATTATGCAAGGGGGAATGTTCGCGAGAAAATTTCTTTCCTATTGTAAGAATTCAGCGGGTATATCTTCACGTAGAGGGGATTTTTTGAAGTCTCTTGATTCGCAAAAAAAAAAAAAACCGTGAAAATTTCCATGTTTACAGTATCACAGCATTTGCAGGATGGATCAGACATGCACGTTTCATGTATACTTAACCCTCGTCCGTGCTCCTCAATCCAAACAATGTAATGTGGCCAAAGAATGGGAAATTCATAATATCCAAAAATGTACAGAAAGATGTAGCAGGATGGGTGGGATATGATGCAGTTTATGTTTTAGAAAATTGTAGATTGAAGTATTGATGACAGAAATTTTCGAATGCGCTGAAGAAATCGTGTTGACCTTCGTGTTTCAGTAATGTGGTGTTATTTTCTTTTTCTCTTCATCTGTTTTTTTTTTTATTCTTTCTCTACAACGTCATCACGTCGGAATCCACCTCTTCCTCTTCCATTCCACGTTGAAATCTTTATATGATGCTGTTACATGTAGGACCTTCATTTTCTTTTTTTAAAGAATAACATTTCCGTGCTCTAAATTATTACCTTTTACAATAAATAGGAGATCGGATTTTAATGTCAAATTGTATGTAGAATGAACAGGCAAATGTGTCAGGTAGGTTATGCGAATGTCTATCATTTATGTAGAACATCATGCCTCAAAAATGATAAACAGAAATTTAACACCAAGACATCCTTTAATTTATTCTAAAAACCTAAATATTGTTTAAATGTCAAGGCAAATTTCAATTCTTTTTTTCTTCTTCGCTTTTTTGTGAACATTTTAATATTAAACGTCTTTAAAATCATTAGCATCATTTAAAGACAGATAAATTTACAGCATGAACCAGACATGCACGTTCCGGGTATTTAATATTTACGACTTATTCTATTTCTCCATTAAGTTTTCATTTTCAGCTGGTTTTCGATGATCGATTCCTTAACTTTTTTCCTTAGTATTCGCTTTATATTCAGTTTCTCGATTAGTCTTTCTTTAGCTGGGTTTCAGTGATAATTCTGTTGGTTTGTTATTCCACATCAAACACAGAAGATAAAATCAGGATCAAGAAACCATTGTCAATTTGCATTCAAAATCAATGGAGCAAAACATAAGAGCTTAAGTACAGGTCCACATAAGGATCAGGCATTTGAAAAACCTTAAAATTTATGCAAAACTGTTTTGGCTTGAAATGTGTTCAGATTAGCCTCCATATTAAAGTTCTGAAGGAATGTTCCTCATACTTGGATTGTGAAGAAAGTTAGAGGAGTAGCAAATTTGGTTGAATTATATAAGTAAATTTTCCCACCATTCCCCCCCCCCCCTCCCTTCATAATCCTTTTATATAATCCAAATATATGTCTCAAAACAGATATAAAAAGTTTTGCAAAAAATGTTGATGTATCACGCCTGCCTGATTCTTACGTGTACCTATACTTTACACTTGGCAAAAAAGGAAAAACGAATCCCGGTATCCCGCAAGATGTCGATGATATCATTTCCCTAGGAAGAGTGGCTCCTACTTTGTAGCAATTACTAGATTGCAGAAAGAATTAAAATCCTGGAATATCTATTTATCAAAATACATGTATATGTTATACATGTAAGATTGTCCTAACATGCGCTTCTGAATAAATCAAGATCAATAATATTTACAGTCGTGTCGGAAAAAAAGCTTTGAAAAAATTAATTTTTGATTCTTACAGTCTGATTTTGCGATAAACAAAAGGTTATACTATAAATGCTAATCAAATTTACCTGCCTTCGATCTTGTATTAAGGGAAAACTCTGAAAAGAAAACGGAATCCCATGATTTATTTTTGACCCTATCATCAGCAAGATCCTTATGTCTTTCCCTAGCTGGTAGTATAGATATACAAGTCTATAGGCAATTATTTAGTAACCATGAGCACGAAATGTAATGCGTACCCCAAAAAGAGAAAAAAATCCTTTACCTTCAAAATACTTTCATAAACACAATTTACGGTCTATTTCGTTTGTTTCTGAATACATAGTTAAAAGCAATACAAACATTGCACCAGTTTTACTTCAACCTTAATTCTTGGATGTATTTTGGGATGCTTTTGTTGATGTTACTGGAGTAATATGAGAAGGAATTGTTATCAGTATTTATGAAAGTAAATTTTTGAGTATGAATAGGGTATCAAAACATTGTCAGCAGTTGAATGAAGAGAAATATATATTCATATTAAACCTTTATATCTTTCGATTATTATAACTCCGAAAAAGCCTGTAATGGTGAAATAATGATCAAGGGCTATAAATGGTATGCACTCAAGAGTCATTTTGTGAGCGAATACAAAATTAAAGTGACCATATCTATGATGATTCATATTTTTTTCAAGTTAAATGATAATTAATTCATTAATATGTTGAATGACGTTTGAATGTATATCTGGGGAGAAAAAAAATAGATACTGACTTTAATTGCATTTTGATTATGCTATTTCGAATGAAACTAATGGAAAATTTAGATCAGTCAAACAGTACAGTGTATGTATTGGACTTATATACGACTTTGATCAGAGCAAAATGGAGAGTCCTAATCTAGAGAGGTTTCTGTACAACAACTTAAATTTGGTTCGAAGGAAATGTATATTCGGAAGTGAATCCTCATCACAGGTACTTTCAGCTGAAAATGATTCGAAATTAAGATAATAATTAAACAATGATCCTCACCCAAACAATTAAAAGTGGCCAAATAAAATGTGAAAGTTTTGTGAAAAAAACCTGACAGACGTAGCAGGATTGAAGGGATATGATACTACAGGACCCACTTTTTAGAAATTTCTAGAAACTTTTGTGATCATAAATTTTCGAATGCGCTGAAGAAACGATCAACTGAAATTAATCGGACCTGGCAACATGTGCCCTCGCAAAGTCATGGTCGATCCGCAGTCACACTCACTCAGTTGTACAATGTTTAGTCTTCAAATTTCTAGCATCAAAGGTCAAGGTCACTTTTGACCATATAAAATTAGTTTGCTGATATCGAGTTGCAAGGGCATTCTACGCTTATATTGCTTTTGCTATTACTACCCCCCCCCCCCCCCCCCCCCATGGAATTTAGGCATCAAATCGATAAAGGCATTTAAGTTATCAACACATAAGATATAAGAGAAATGCAATAACTAAGTGAACAAAATGGATAAAAGCAACGCTAATGCATAGAAATATGCCAAATGCAAGTTGTTCAATCTTTTTTGTATATTTTGGTCCGTCCTGAGATTTTGACAAGCAGAACTTGATCATTTAAAACACAACCCCCCCCCCCCCCGAAAAAACTGCATAAATATGAATTAATCTAAGAGCACATTAACATCAATTCTCTGTATGCACCAGAAATTTAGCATAGGGGTCCGGCACGCTATGTCACAGACCTTTACTGTTTTTATGCAAATGATAGGCCATGATGAAAATATTTGAAAATGACGATAAAAAAAGTCACATATTAATCATGGTTGCCATTGAAACGGAATGTTAACACTGAAAAAGCGCAATTTTAGTTTTTTTTAAGGCGCACAGGATCTTATTAAGACATTTTCTTCCGACATATGTGATTGAATCGTAATGTTTGATCCGAAGTCTTTGTGATAAAACCATTTGATAACGGAAAAATAAAGAAAAGGGAGTTACCATGGCAACAATTTTACCATTATCTGAAGATGGCAATTTTTTTTTAACTTAAATAAAAGTAAATGGAGAAGTTTTTATGAAGTTGAAAGTTAAAACTAAACACATAGCAGTAAGCGAATTGTTATTTTTCTTGGTTGTTAAGGCAACATGGATAGTATCCAAGTAAAACTGCTCTTTTTAGTTCAGATTGTATACCTTAATTCTAACAATATTAAAGGACAAAACATGAAAAAGATTAATAAATAATAAGCTTTTGAAATTATCTTAAATTTTCATTGAAATATTTTGCTCAAAACTAAGAGAAATAAGCCGTCGCTAAGGAAACATATAGAAGATTAAAGCTTCAAATTTGAATAAGGCTTGTTTATTTCCTTATATATTGGATTTAAACATTTTCTTTAACATTGTTTAAGCAACCCACTTTTATATCACACAGATTTCCCCCTTGTAATCTCATTAGGAATTTGATTCCAAAAGCTTAAAAAAGCCCAAAACAAGAAGAAATTGTGTGTAAACCTGTCTTGTTTCCATAATTCAACATTTTGTTTTCAAATGGTTGCCATGGTAACGTTTACCCCATCAGTTTTATTTAAAATTTAGAAAGGGTGCAGTACATGTAATATAAAAATGTTATCATATTTTATCTATCAAGTGCATGTGGAAATTACTATTTATCAAGCTCAGAAAGTCCAATCAGTATTTCAAACCCATGGAAACGGTTGCTATGGAAATTGATATCCTTAGTAATCTACTTCTTTTAGTGTTTATTGTAAGTTCTTTCAAACCAATAGATAAAATAGCTAATTATTATCTCAAAGCAATTTAAAAACATATAACAAAATTCAACGTCTTGAAGAATTTTGTCAGAATAAGCAATATATATTACCACAGTAACAAAGTGTATTGATAAAATATGAAAAAAAAAGAATTTGGTTGAATATCTCATAACTACTATTTTTGAATTTTATAATCATTGAAATTATGAACAAAATGCATGAGACACTGTAAGGCTCCAAACTTGTTTAATTTTCAGATTTTGGTATCTTATGACCTGGTTACCATGGCAACCAAGTCACTTGGCATCAATATGTTGATGATATCGTATCCATGACATATTTTCGTACCAATATATGAAATTTCATGAAAATCAGAGAACATGCGTGGCCAAAACATTTTGGTGCTTACAGAGAATTGGTGTTAAAATATGGAAATAATTTATTGAATGATATATCAAAATAATGTCGAAGGGTTTTAACTCTATACCTTCTTGAAGAAAATTCCAAACCAATTTCCATGCACCAGACACGTGTTTCGAATATTGAATTCTCCTTAGTGATGCTTCTAGCGGAGCCACCAAACATAAAATCAGTAGCGCCCTCTTTAACTTTTTGAATTTGTGCATTTAAGCATAGGTCTCACGGTAAAAGGCGAAATAAAAAACTCAGAAAAAGAGCTAGAGTACATCGTACCCTCAAAGATCTACTGATCATTGCACGCAACGGCGGCATACATGAACTGCTAGATGCTCTCTCTTCAGTTCCAGCAGTTCAATTAAAATCTATCTTGTATAAAGCACTGGTTGCATTCTTAAGAAACACTGATTGATTCAGGCTAAACATCATTGTTGCATTCGCACAAAATAAACTAAATCCTTTGGTTAAAAACACCTCCCCTAAAAGACGATTCATAAAAATTCCATTTATTAACAAAGGATTTGATCTTCTGAACATCTCTAATATTTTTCGGGATCATCGCGTACAAAGAGCCATTCCTCAATATTTTGAAAATTTAGAACCTCCTCTTATTTGTTACAAATATAAGAGACCTATTCGAAATTTCGTTTTTAACTACAACAAAGTTACACAAGATCCTAAAATACTTGAATCATGTCCTGCTTCTTGAGAATGTGCAACGTCTGCATATCTATATAAACCAGCTGGTCATATTATTACAGGTGAGTTTTCAATTATCAAAGACAGGCAGCTCCGTGGTCTTCTTAAGAAAGGACCTAAGTATAGAATCCCATCCAAAATAGATTTTATTAAATGTCGCGAAGTGCTAAAGGAAGCTTTAGATAACTTTACCAAACAATGGTGTAAATCTGAAGGAGTCAAATCGTATGCTCTGAATGACTGGAAAACCCTTATTTTGGATATTACCGATATTCGAATAGATAATTACCACAAAAATCCTCAACTTTTTGAAAATCCAATTTCTAAATCTGAAAGATATTTCAAATCCAAATTGCGTAAAATTACATGATAAACATGCCTTCGCGCCTGCAGACAAAGCAGCCAACAACACCATATTTATTTGAAAACGCTACTACATATCAACTTTAGTTTCGGACACTTTCCTCTACAAATACGTATATCGAAAGCAACGAAAGTGTTCCCAATAATTTGAACAAACATAACAGTGAAATTTCTTCTTTTAACATCCCTTTTTCTAAATTGGATCTCCCTACAATATACAGTATACCAAAACTGCACAAGTCTCCTTACAAGTTTCGATACATTGCTCATTCTAGCAACTGCTCCACAACAATTTTGTCTAGAAATCTGACGTCAGCACTCACGGCTACATGTATAAAGGAACACGTGGCAAAATACTGTGAAACTGTCATGAACAGGAATGGCGTAAACTTATTTTGGTCTATTAAAAATTCAGGGGATGTGATTGAAATCAAGAAATTTTGAAGCAAATACGATATCTTCATACGACTTTTCTAATATGTACACCACGTTTCTTCACGACAGAATAAATGCTCGACTGTCCAAACTCATTAAATGGTGTTTTGATCGAGAGGGGAAAACTTACATTTGTACTTCTGAATCGAAGAGTTTCTTTTCCGCCACAGATTACAAATCATACAAATCATGGACATGTGGTGACCTGTGTATTGCCTTGTCCTTCCTTTTGTACAATATTTATGTAAGATTTGGTAAGAAACTCTACAAGAAGGTTGTAGGGATTCCAATGGGTACTAATAGTGCGCCTCTTGTTGCAGATTTATTTTTATACACGTATGAAAAGGAATTTATCCAAAATCTTCAAAAACAAAGAAAAAATGATGATGTGAAATGCTTCATTGGTACTTCTAGGTACCTGGATGATATTCTTACTATCGACAATCCTGTTTTTGAAAAGTATAAAAATGTTATTTATCCACAAGAATTGATTCTAAACAAGGCAAACGTTTCAAACACAGAAACACCGTTTTTGGACCTAAATTTCAAAATTGTTAAGGGAGAGATCCATACAAGTGTGTATGACAAAAGAGATGATTTTGGATTTAACATAGTAAATTTCCCCTGGCTTGACGGTGATGTTCCTAGATTACCGTCCTATGGTATCTATATTTCACAGCTCATCCGGTATGCTAAAGCATGTACTGATGTTTTGGATTTTCATAGTAGAAATTTACAAATTACCAAGAAACTTTTAGAACAAGGTTTTCGCTTTCACAAACTAGTAATAAAAGACTTTCTGGAAATTTTACACAAATTATTGTCAGTTTCTTCTGAAATTCGGACAAATACAGGCAACGGAGTATATAACTTTGGGTATTTCACAACCTGCATTTTATGGTGACATTATTACAAGATAAGAAGGATCAAAGATAGACAACATCACTATTGTAAATACGTCAGAATCATCAAACGCCTTTTATACCGTGGATATGATCCTAATGTCACCAGAGGGACACTAGGCTTGGTACTTGACCAATCTACAGTCTTGTACAAGCGCATTCTTAAAACTTGCACTCTGGCTGACTGTGACGACGGGACTCCATGACGGGCCCTGTCAAATCCTCTTTAGAGAAGACAGGGCCCCGACCACCTGTCCTCTCTGAATGTCAGTCGGACTCCCTGGGTGATAACATACATGAGCTCGCGGCGGCACAGCACGGATTGTATTACGTACGTCCTCTTTTTATACCCATTTACATATTCATCTGTGTTGCTTGGGCCCCTGGGTTTTGCGGTCTTGCTTGTGTGTGGTCATCTGACAGTAAGGAGGTTGTTTTACACCACAATTGCACGTTCTTCGAGACCTCTGGGTAATCGGGTAAGTGGGAGGGTTGTGCGCACGTAATCCAGGATAACCATACCTTCTGCTATTTCCGTGGCAGATGGCCGTCCTAAGTCGGCACCGGTTGCCCATTGGTCTCGTTGGTTTATGTGTAGTCCTTTGTGTTTTATGTTTCTGTGTGCGTTGACGTTCCTTGTCCCTTATGCGTCTCTTTTTGTGCTTGTCTGCTTTGTGTTTTTGCATTTGGTGTTTTGCTGTGGGCGCTACAACCTGGTGTTGTTTGAGATCCCCTCCTTTGTTTTACATTACAGAGAGTGCGCGGCTCCAAATTTCCTGTAGGGTCGATTCCGTAGCATATCCAAATAAAATCTTTGTTCAAAATAGCATTGGAGGGATGGTGCCATGGTGTTAAACTCCTTTAATTTCGATATTTATTGGTGAAATGGGTAGTTTCGGAAATAGCAAAAAATATATATATATGATGTCAAAGCTTCTTTCATGTGGAAGAGCTGGAAAGAAGTATTTAACAGCAATTCTCTGTAAGAACCAAAGAATTTCAAAACATTTTGGCACGGCATGTCATGGATTTTTGAGATTTTTGGTATGGAAGTTCAATATGAAGTACTAGTATGTAAATCAACCCCAGTTTTTTTCAAAAAGGTTGTCGTTGCCATGGTAACCGTGTCTGACGTTTCAAAAATCGGGAAAATCTATAGGACAAGGCATATTTGTAGGCTTCGTTACCATGGAAACAGGTACATTTTAAATCTTAAATTGCTTTGATTATTTTCTTTGAATCATTATTATTACGCATATTTGTAAAGTTTTTTACATTCATCTCGGATGCCTTATGTATACAAGATGAAAAATTGGGCAGAAACAGGGTATCAAAAGGCTTTGTTTTGGGCACTCAAAGACCCTTTTTTGCATGTTTTTACTGTTTTACAAGGTTGAAAATTTCATAAAAGCACCAATTTTTGAAGTCCAAATTGTAGTTATCCAATTAGTATCATCTTTGAACTCTACATGAATATAAAAAATTAATTGGGGTAATTTGTCTTTTTATATGCAAAGCAGCATCAAATTTAGTTGCTATGGCAACAATTGGCTGAAAGGTTTCAATACGATGAATTTAAACACAACCTCTATCAAAATATCTACGCATGATATTGGAACAGAAGTTCATGTATACATCTATCAAAGGCGTTTTGATATAAAAATGACCTTGAAAATATTTTAAGGTCACCCACTGAATTTTCAAGGTCATTAAACTTTAAGTGACCAGATCTGACGAAAAATCCTGATTTTTCATAAAATGAAGGTGTCAATATTTTAGAAACCTTGAGATATTGAACATAACAGTTATTTGCCATAAAATGATAAATGTATCACTTATTTCTTAGAACTATTGATTACGTTTCTTCACATCTTTGAATATCTAAATTCTTGGTGAGTATGTTGATAAAAAAGGGACGAAATCTGTATTTTTCTTGTTTTTTGACGGAAAAATATTTTCCTATTGAATAGCTACAATTCAATAAATTCTAAGATTTGTCTTTCTTATATTCATGTGCTTTCATAATATATATGACCTATGAAAATATTTAAATAAAAAAAACACTAAAATCGGTAACAAAAAAATTAAAAAATCAATATTTTATGCAAAATTTGAGTCTCAAAGTATAAATGACCTTGAACATCAAGCCAATGACCTTGAACATTTTAATTGTTCTTATGTAAAAGATACAAGTCATATCTATACATGCATACATTATGACAATCTTATGTAACTCTAAAGAGGAATAAAATCAATTTCAAAGATAATATGAAACAAGCAAAAAGGTCTAATGTTGCCATGGCAACGGTCTTTGACGACAGAATTTAGGTAAAACTCTTAAATACCCACTCCAATTTTTCGTTCATTTTATTTGTCTATAAACATACATTTCCATTGATGAAAATCACTAGTCTCCTATTGGTGCCTTTTGTGATATTTAAGATTGAAAATGGTCAAAAACACACTAAATTGGCCCTTATTTTCACCTCTATTTTTCGCTTCATTTTGACTTAGTTTGCCTTAATACAATAAGCTTCCTGTAATACATATCACATAACTAAGTGTACTAAGTAAGAATGGAAGTAAGGAAGAATAGATTTAATAAAGATGAACAAGCTGTTACAGTGGTATCCATGGCAACGAAGTCTCCGGAGCTGGCTTATTTCATGGTCCCAAAAGTGCTATAAATAGAATGACCTCGTTACCATGGCAACCAGAGGTCACATTGGATGAAAAGTGTTATTTTCATGGTCAGTACTCTATATATACCCATTACACCGAAAATCATCAAAATCCATGACATGCCGTGCCTAACTATTTTGGTCCTTACAGAGAATGGCTATTAATACATTTGACGAATATCAGGCCACGGGGAACGATTTTAACTGCTCCACACTGCAACGTGAAATAAGTGTTTATATTATTAATGTCGAAGGGTTCCAACTCTATACCTTCTTGAAGAAAATTCCAAACCAATTTCCATGCACCAAACACGTGTTTCGAATACTTAAGTTTTACTTGGTCTTCCATGAGCGAAGTTCACATACATTGTAATGTAGCGCGGATCTCGATGGAATTTAGGAGGTAGGATCCCATTGAAATGGCCAAAAGGCTTAATTTTCAAGTTTTATGTAAAATTGTTTTTTTTTCAAACCAAAGGCTTTATTTGTCCTCAAATTTTCGCTCAAAAACTTAACAATAAACAAAATATACCCAACATATATCAGTGCACGAGATTAGTTTCTGAGTCGTTAATCACAGATCTCAACAACTTGAGTTCAATGTAAGATTTTGATAGTTGAATCTTTTGTGATTGTATTGTCGTAGCAAACTAACCTGACTGGGTGGAGCTTCTTTTCACCTGGTCATCATAAGAGATATGTGAAGATAATAATTAAAAGCTTAACAAAATTTTATTGATTTTCAGACAACTTTGTATAAGTCTACTGAAAAAAAAAATTCTTATAAACAGATTTCATCAATACAAATTAAATACTTAGTACTGTTCATTATCATTTTCATCTAAATGTTAAACGTCTTCAAATTCAATTACATCATTTAAGAACAGATAAATTTGCAGCATAGACACTCACGTTTTTGGTACTGATCCTCAATCAAAACAATGTAATATGGCCAAAGAGTGTGAAAATTATTATGTCCAAAAATGTTCCGAAAGACGAAGCTAGGTGAGTGGGATATGATGCTACAGGACCCATGTTGAAGAAATTTCAATTTTGATATCAAGAATTTTCGAATGCGTTTAAGATACAATCAACCGAAGTTGATCGAACTTGGCTACATGAGCCCTTGGGGACTCCTGGTCCAACAGCAGCGATACCTACCAAGTGGTACAAATGTTAAACGTCTACAAATTCAATATCTGTTTCTTTCTTTAGTTCAATGCAAGTACATGTATGTAGCAACGACTTACAAATGTATCTACATGTACATGTATTAGAACGTAGATGACATTGTCAGTACATCACGTATGATTAATGAACAGAACTAATCTACATAACTTCATTTGCAAATTTCATTATCAAGGTAGTTTATATCAAAACATTTTTCCTTCCTCTTCACTCTAAGTATTTTGCGACGATTATTTTCTTTACTCCCACGAGTATCAGAAGGTGACCATCACGGTTAATACACATATCTTTAATCTGAAACATGCTGTTATCATGCGGAACAGTAAACAATCTCTGAACTTTGCCATCCCCGCTGATCAGACAAACAGCCTTTCTTTCGCATAAAACTCCCAGAATATTTCCAAACCTATCGCACGTCATTTGCCGTAGTCCACTTGTCATGGTTTGAATCTCCTTGAGAACGGAACCACTTCTTTCTTTTACAGTAAGACAGGATGCGTGTCTGTCTGAGATGACCAAGTTACCATCACTGTCACTGCAAAAGCTGTCTAGTCATTTGGTCACACTGATTGAGTTCAGCCGCTTTCCCTCATTTGAGAATATTTCTATCCTTTTATAAAATCGACGTCTTGTCTTCTCTCCAGCAGCAATGATAACTTCATCTTGTTTACTAACGGTCATACCATACATATATGGAAAATATGGTAAGAGTCTAGTGAATTCTTCTCTCCTCCCATCAGAGGTGAATTTGTCCAAGTATATATGGAATGATTTATCATAGAACAGTACAGCATCACCTGATTTTAGACATGCTATGTAACTAGATAAGTTTGATCCCATACCATTGTCCCTAGTAGGTATCTTTAGCAGAATTGTAGAGCAGTCAGGGCTCATCTTGTACACAAAGCTCTTATCACTGATCCAAATATTACCATCAGGACTGGTGCAGATGCTTCTACACCTGATCTGTGCATCTAGTTCATACATACTAACAATTTGGAGTTGTTTAAGGACAGCATTTTCTTTATTAAGTCTTCCTGATTGACATGGTATATCATCTGTACTTGAATAGCTGCCTATCATTTCCCGGATATACTTCTTATTACCTCTACCAACCACGAATGTATTGATTCTAGGAATCGGATAAGACAATGGTTTTAGAGACTGAAAATCGCAAATGGATGTTTTGACAAATTGACTTAAAGTTGTGGTCGTCTGCAATGGAAGTTGTCGTTTTACTGTTTGAACCGTCTCATAATAGGCAAACTGTCTTTCTTCCACTTTTCGTTTATTTTCACTGACCCCCTTCATCTGCTGATCTGTAATGGTTTTCAGCCATGTTTTCATTTCTTCACATTCTTCATCTACATCTTGCCTAATAGCTTTCCTTCTTTCATCGATGATAGCAAAGCTTTCTGTCAATGTTTTCTTACATTCCTCTTCATATTTAAAAATTGCATCTAAGGTGCTTTTGATTTGTTCATTTTCAGTTTCTTTCTCAGTCAAAGCATCATGTAATCTATCCTGCAATTCTGACTGATATACGGAAATTTCAATCAAGTCATGTTCCTTGTGAATAAGTGAGAGACACTTGGAGCAAATACTGTTATCACATTGTCGGCAATAGAAGGAAAAGGGTTCGTTATGATCCTGACATAAAGAAATAAGTTGATGGTCTTTGAATGAAACGATCTTCGGATGAATCTTCTTACACCTATCACAAAGATTCTGATTGCAGTTCTTACAAAACCAGTTCACCTCCTCTTCATCCTCACACAAGTCACAGTGTTTTATAATAGTCTTCTTTACCTCTATCATTGACGAAGCAAACGCCATTTTGTATGAACATGCTATCAACAGATACAAATTAGTCTCGTGATGATCTATCGGTTGTTATCATAGTTTTATCGTACACTGATCTCAGATGTCATAATGATAAACACATAATCGGTATTTAAAGATTAGTTGACTATTTATATTTACACTGTACTGATTTAGGGGTCGTATCAAAACATATCTTATAGAAATTTTTAAAGTTGCAATAATTCTATACCTCGCTCTTCTAAACAAGAATCGTCACCCGATGCCCGTCTATCATATCTTCGTTCAGTCCTGCTTAAAAAGAATATAAGAACATCTGAAGACCAGATTTTATGTCGTAGAATAAGAAATTGCAGATACAATGCTCGATAAAGACTTAGATGAGTATTGTACAGTCCAGCTATGAAGTGTTATTTGTAGGGTTTTACAGTCAACCCTGTCATAAAATGACCCTTGTTTTAGCTGTCACCAATTGCAATTTTTTGTTTGCTCATTTTCACGTATGTTATTACTCATAGAAAATGAAGACGGTTTGATAAAAAGGTTGATTTTACCTTGCAGATCATAAAGAGCTCAATCTTCAAAGATAAAAGTCGATAATAAGCTTTTCATGTCTGTGCAGGATTTGACCAGATTTATCTCAACATAGCACATGTGGTCACTCGGCGGAGATTGGACTAAGTTGCCGAAGTATAATCATGCAAGCAGACATCGTAGTGCAGACAGCTCTGTAAACATATGTTTTCATGCTGAGTTTCTTTATGTAACATGTTTATTTTACCTCGGATGACTTGTGTATCATCTTTTGAAAACAATTAGAAGGTATTAAGAGACTTTTTTGCAAGAAAATATTATTTAGCCGCTGACAGCTAATATTGCTTTAACCTATATATAGCGACAACATCTCAAATGCGACCTTAATTGTCCTGTCCCGTACCGAATTCTGAACCTGTATATTACGACTTTAAGTTTTGCTCAGAACTCAAACTACATAATATTTTTCATTAAATCTCTTCATTAGTGTCTTTCATAATCAGGACTTTTGTGATAGATGTGTTAAAGATTAAATATATTATGATGATACACGTGCAACATGATTTATTAATAAATACATTAATTAATATATACAGTGATTCATTTAATCGTATTGCTCTTGTACTACGGAAACTGTGTTGGTGAAAGTCAGATTAGCTTGAAATTGTAACAAGTGAACTCCTGTCTTATGTGACCTATTTTCTGTCTCTGTGAGCACTGTCAGTTTTGACTGTAAATGCACTTTGGAATACAGTACAAATAAGTCTATTATACTAGTAAGTATAATTTCTTTGTGTCAAAACAGATTCGGAGAAAAATCATATTTGCTTTTCGATTACATTTTCATCCCATTTCATTGAACAGAATGATCCTCTAACTGCATGCAACACCAGCCGCGAATCCCAAATAGAAACGTGGTCCCCTATAATCGACTTTTCCAAAATTAAATTTTGTTGTCAAAAAAAACTACTCCTCGCTTTCTACGTCATTGTACATTGTGCATTAAATATCATGATACCTGGTGATTTTGTAAATTTTTCAATTGTTGAGAAGTCCACTCGATAAAAACTAATGGAAAGTTTGTCAAAAATAAGCCCGAAAATGACGTTTTTCCAGAAATTAGGCAAAATACACCATATTTTAAGCCCAATTCTAAGAAATTGAGAAAAGAAATTAAATTAAGAAATTAAAGGTTATGTATAATGTCATTAGTAGCCTACATTGTAGAAAAAGTATATTTACAATTTCATTCAGGTCTTCATTATAATATATATCAATAACCAATGTAATTCTCTAAAATGAAACTATTGAAATGATTGCGTTGCGTTTCAGCATGTAAAAGCTCGTGACGTCACTATGCATAAACTCTTCAGAAACATGCCCCGACGGTTGTTCTTAATTGCAATCTGAACCCATTTTGACCTGAATTTTAACGTCACCTTTTTACCTGCAAAACGTGATTTCAGAAAACAAAAATGTAACTAATAATTGTAGTGCATATACATAGAATAAATGTCATAATTTTTGTTTTGTTACAGATACCTTTGACAGTTTGACAATAAGTGCTTTGAATATTGTTCCCTGACATTGTCTCCATAGCACTTCCTATGTAGAAATAACCTCAGACAGTACATGTATTTTATATGTTATTTCATTTTCGTGTGTGAACATCGACGACGGGTGTGGCTAGCCAACAGGGGATGCTTACTCCTCCCGGGTACCGAGTCCCAGCTCTAGCTTGCTAGGCTTATGTCGATGCCCAATTTTGTGCTCTATTGTGTGCGCTGTTTAGATTTTCATCACGATCTTCTTTAACTCATAAATTTTGTACTGTATGTAAGACAGACTATCTCACTATCGGTCATATTCGTGTACAGTGTATGCATTGTACATGAGGCTTTATATACGACTTTGTTCAAAGCAAAAAGGGGTATCCTAATCTTCCACCGGAGAACCATTTTCTGTACTACAGCTCCTTTATATAGTTCACCAGAACGTGTTTCAAAAGAGAATCTATATCACAGGAACTTAAAAAAATGATTCGAAATGATAATAGAAAATAGTGCAACATATACGTCCCTCGTTTAATCATCATGCATCTATCTTATATTATGAGACACCTTTATACAAAATATCTATAACGAAGGTACAATGGATACACCATGTTGATAACGTCTCTTTTTATAAAAGACGCCCTTTCATTAAACTTGGATACTAGCAGACGTCGACAAATTCTGAGGAAACAATTTCGTATTCTAGTGCATTTTGAAGAGTTGTAATTGTTACCTTCAATGTCATAGAGGTCCATATTGCTATATACGAGGGTTGTTCGAAAAGTTCGTAGACAATCACAATATTTCAGAAATGCATGACAGTAACAGTACAATTTTCTCACAATACTTTCATGAGGTGTATTATAATCAATCCATGTAATATCAAGGTTACTGAATAAAATATGTCATTTAAATAATTATTTAAATTATGTGTTGTGACGTTTAGCGGCGCAATACGAAAACTGAGATATCGAAAATTGTGTACACGCGCATAATTCTTTTTTTTATTTCTAAATGCGGACGCCGAGAAAGTCAATGCATATACTTATCATTCGACAGTAATTGAAAGTTATCATACTGAAATTTGAACTTTTTACGATGCATTGGTATTTAGATATCACTCTTACAAGAAGCGCCATGAATATGTATGCATGACGTATGACGTATTCCTGCATTTTTTTAAGAACGTGGAATCATTGATCTGGAATTCAAGCTGATACAAATTCCACAAAAGAAATTACATATGAAAAAATGGCTATGGAACCCAAGATAATGTATCGAGCGCACGTCAATATGCCTTCAATTTGCAAAAATAAAATGATAATTTGATAAAAATCATTCAAAGAGAATGGTTTGGACTACCTGAGAACGCAAAACCGAATGATCCATACGTTCTAAAATGAAATTCTTAATGCGTCTTCAGTGAACAGATAGAATAGGAACAGGGAAAAATTTGAGCACATGACTTCCTAGTTTATTCTGTATCACTAATTTTTGAGTCGATTGACATACAATAAACGGCTTATTCGCCAATATGATTTCAAATTTAGAGACAAAACAAAAGGTGAAAAATGATAAGTACTCCGTAATTTGCGTGGCGTTGCTTTGTATGACATTTACTGCGCCGCTTTCCTAAGTCACTCCTCAAGAAAAACACCGCATTCCTTTCATAATTGATCGATTGCTTTGAAAGTTGCACAAAAAGAATATCCAATCTTAAGGAATAAATTAGTATATTAACAAAACGTTTGACGATAACAAAATAAGATTTATTAAACTTGTCTACGAATTTATCGAACAGCCCTCGTATATATATGCATGATCAATAAGATGTGACCGACCAACTCTAGCCTCAGGGATTTTGAATTTGTATAGGGATTCACCATTATTAGGTCATGTATGTAGCACTATTTCATGAACACTTTTTTCTACGTCGATCAGTCTTGCTTGCAAAGCATATTTGACATGGAATAGTGCACCGAGTTTAGATCTAGAATTCTTTTCAGTTACCCTCTTTATTGGTTTGGAACATATATATTGAATTGAACAGATACTGTGAACGTGGAAATTTTTGCGTTGGGGTAATTTTCGCGTTTTTTTTTCCGAATCAAGTGACGTCGCGTAGATTTCCCCAACACGAAAATATCCCCGCTGCATTCTTACAATGGGAAAGACCTTTTTATCGCGAATATTTCCCCCACGCGAATAGTCTTGATGTTATAATAGCAACCCCCCCCCCCCCCCCCGAAAATAACCACATTTACAGTAGTGCATTGGAATTGCTTTGGAGCATGATTAACAAGAAAAGAAGGATCAAATTTAGACTACATCACTATCGAAAATGCGTCAGAATCATCAAACGCCTTTTATACCGTGGATATGATCCTAATGTCGGATCGGACACTAGGCTTGGTACTTGACAAATCTACAGTCTTGTACCAGCGCATTCTTAAAACTTGCACTCTGACTTACTGTGCCGACGGGACTCCATGACAGGCCCTGTCCAAACCTCTTTAGAGAAGACAGGGCCCCTACCACCTGTCCTCTCTGAATGTCAGTCGGACTCCTCGGGTGTTAACATAAATGAGCTCTTACATATGCATCTGTGTTTCTTGGGCCCCAGCGTTTCCGTAGCAGATGGCCGTCCTAAGTCGGCACCGGTTGCCCATTGGTCTCGTTGGTTTGTGTTTGATGTTTCTGTCTTGTGCGTTGACGTTCCTTGTCCCTTATGCGTCTCTTTATGTGCTTGTCTGCTTTCTGTTTTTGCATTGGGTGTTTTTGGGTTCCGATGAGGATGCTGCAACCTGGTGTTGTTGGAGATCCCCTCCTTTATTTTATGTTGTCGCAGCAAAGTTACCTGACCGGGCGGAGCTAATTCAATAAAGCGAATGAGATTAGTCAATTATACATGTTATAATTTAGGATAGATAGATTATGGATTGCATATATGAGTAATTAGAGTTAATATTCATTACCTGTATTTTTAAAGCTTATATCACCTGGTCAGAAGTTAACTCTTTTGATGACAAGGTGAAAATAAACCCCGCCCGGCCAAGTCAGTTTGCCACGACAATACCAATTCCTAAACTCAATTTCCTATTGATTGCTTTACTATATTAATCCAATTGGTCGTATTAGAATCGACAGCGTTGACCAGGAAGAAAGAAATTGTTGAATTTATTCCATTAGAACTAACAATCAGGTAAAAAATTCAATTCTAAAGTGCAAGAAACACCAAGACTTGTATGAAAACAGAACAAAACCCTCTGAGTTTCACTATTTTTAATTATAATTCATTGGATGATGCATGGTTTTAAAAACTACAGTACATGTACGATAACATAATCTATAATAAAAGATAAGAATGACTGTATTGAATTCTGAATAATAAAGTCACATAAGAATAAAACATGCAAACAAAAAACAAAAAACATTTTCAACTAGTATGATATGATAAGAATATTTAAATAATTATTAAGATAAGAAAATGATTCATCATAAAAAGAACAGATTTAAAAGATTTGAATGGTAAAATGAGGATGACATACATGTTACAAAAACCCTGAGTTTGATATTTCTAGAAAATCTTTGACTAATGAATTTAACAACCTACAAAATAAATCGAATTCTTCATCATTCCCTTTGAAAATTGATTTATGTATCCGATTTATTGGAACAACTTCAAGAATATAAATATTAGGAGTGAAACAACATGCCGCTTGAACAGGGCCGTTTCATGAGATTCTATAATGAATGTAGATGACGGTATTGTGTCGCCAATATTTGAATGAATTGTATTTTGATTTGTAAAATGTTATCAACTCGAGCCTTACGCCGTACTTCTATAATTTTGACTTCAAATTGAATGGATGATTTTTTTTTTCTTTTTTTCACAAATACATAAACCTGTATGTAATTTTGTCCATGCCGATTTATCAGTTGAAATTGGTTCTATTGCCAGAAACAGTTAATATGAAATTTTACATGATGCGACACCCCTTAATATAATAAAAACTTTAGAATTGAAAGTAAAATTTAAAATTTTTGGTATAATTTCTGTGCCTCATATAAATTGAAATTATTTATTTGGTGTAATCTCTTTGCCTCAAAAATTATTTTTTTTTCTCAAATTTTTATTCTTTTGGTATAATTTCTAAAAATGCCTCATATAAATTCTAATTCTGTATCCTGATTTTCTTAAATGTTCAATATTGAGAACATACAATTACCTTTCTGTATTGTAAGAGTTGTAATGAGATCTCTGTACTCCTCCTTTGTAAGAATTAGGCATATATATTGGTAAACTTGGTAGAAAGGCAACACCATTAAATTACTA
Organism: Pinctada imbricata; assembly: GCA_033119305.1. Classification (NCBI taxonomy): domain Eukaryota; kingdom Metazoa; phylum Mollusca; class Bivalvia; order Pterioida; family Pteriidae; genus Pinctada; species Pinctada imbricata. Next base: position 22,542,178 of record VSWD01000006.1, read on the forward strand.
TGATAAACATATTATATGGTCAATAAATGATTAGTGAATTGTAGTTAATAGAAATATAGTTCATTTCTGAGAACGCCATACAATGTCGAAAAATATTTTGGTAAATAAATGGGATTTTCTGTGAAATAATTTTTTGGGGTAAATGGTAAGTGAATTGTAGGCAATAAAAAAAATTATAATTATTCATCAATTTTTAGAATGTCATAATAAAATAATCATTTGGTAAATAAATAGGATCTTATGTCATATAAATCTTGATGGATGATTAATGAATTGATAAGTGAATTGTATGAAAAAGAAAAAAAATATTTATTTAATATCTGAAAATGCTAATAATTAATAAACAAAAGTAAAAACACCTTCTTGTAAATGAATAAAATTTTGTGTAGAATGAATTTTTGGTGACTAAATTCTATCTTTGGATATATTTAAGTACAAATAATAAGATATATGCTTTCTGCTTGAACACATTCAAATGGAACGTTATCTATATTTGCATAGTTGGACAAATATCCTGCATACCATCTTGAGGAAGAAGCTCCTTTCAAATGAAGTTGAAAGCACCATAACTGAAACTCTGTCTATTAAACTACGTGTAAAAAAACGTCTTCTAGGTGAATGTAATTATATTGCACCATTGGAATATTGAGTTTTGGATTTTCAATATCATGTATCTAATATCCATCTCAGTACTTGGGCGACGCTGGATTATCAATACCGAATTTTGTGTCTTGTAGATTTTCATTGTAGAGAGTTCTTTTGTCGCTGCCATCATTAGGGCCCCAGGCTGGAGTTGGGGTAGTGATTGTCTTTAATCGCTGTAAGAATAAAAATAGTTTTTGTTGATTTCGATACATTAGGAATATTAGCAAGAAAGTTGTGTAATTTGTTATAAGTCCACATTGCAGCAAATATAACAAAACAAACTCATACAAAATGCACAACAAACAACAGGCAAAACGTAAAACAACTACACCAAAAAGATGGCAAATGTAACATGTGTTATGTGGAGTATGTGAGCACAATTCTAATGTACAAAGCAATGAGATACCATAATAACAAGAAAAAGTACAAAACACCTGATATCAAAGCCACAGTGCTATAACAATTTATGAAGGGAGTATAGATATATTACTACAAAAGAAGGGAGGGGATCTCCAAGCAGATCCTGTTGCGGCACCAACAGCAAAACACCAAAACACCCGATTTGAAAACAGAAAGACGAGCAAACTAAGAGACAAATAAGAGACATACGACATATAAACATCAAACACAAAAGACTACACATAACCCAATTAGACCAATGGGCAACCGGTGCCGACTTTGGACGGCCATTTGCCACACAAGTAGCAAATTGTGTAGTGGTGTATAGTTATCCTGGATTACGTGCGCACAACCCTCTCACTTCTCCGATTACCCAGAGGTCTCGAAAAGCGTTCATTTGTGGTGTGAAATAACCTCTTCACTGTTTGATGATCACACACAAACATGACCGCAAAACGCAAGGGTCGACAAAACGTTCATTTAAAGTGAAAGGAAGGGATCTCCAACAAGACACGGTTGCAGTATCAACAGTTAAAGATGAAAACACCCAAGTGGAAACAAAGCAAGAGACGCAAAAGGGTACAAGAAACACCAAATACGACATCAAAACACTAATCACAAAAGACTCTACATAAACCAACATGACCAATGGGCAAACGGAGCCTACTTTGGACGGCCATCTGCCAGGTTAACAGCAAATGACGTGGTTATGCCGATTAAGTACGCAAAACCCTCCCGCTTATTCGGTAACATAGAGGTCTTGAAAAACGCACAGTTGTAGTGTACAATAACCTCCTCACTGTTAGAGGGCCATACAAACGAGACAGCAAATCGTTGGGACTAAAGGAACACAGATGAATGAATAATGTAAATGGATATAAAACGATAGCCAATAATAATGTCTGAAATACAAAGCATTAAAAATTTTATGTCATTCCACAGTTTAGAATTTTCCTTTTGTCCTTTGGCCGCCTTCAGAATGTTCTAATGTAAATTTTGTAAAGTTGGATAACATGTGTCTGCTTGCAGGTAAGCACTCTATGGAAATTGAAGTGCTCTTACTTGCTACTTTCTTGACCAATAATACACACAAGTTTTGATACACCAGACACGTACTTAGGAAAGATAATCCACATCTGAGTTACTTCAAGCAATGTTGATTGTCAGACACAGATAAACTTATTTCAGTAGCGTCCTCTAGTTTTGTTTTGATTTTGTGGTCTTCTTTATGAAGAGTACGCGGCTCCAAATTTCCTGTACGGTCGATTCAGAAGCATAGTTAAATAAAAATCTATGACTAAAAGGGCATTAGAGAGATGGTGCTAGGACGTTTACCTCCTTTCGTTTCATGATATTTTAGGATAAAATAACAAGTTTCATAAATAGCAAAGTAAGGAAGGGTTTGACTTGGTTTGTCCAGTCCAGAGTTAAAACAAAATTGTACCTAGAACTTACATATATCTACCTGTAGAGAGGCAATCTTACCACTAAGCCATCTTATCCGATTCACGCGGCTCTGTCTTATTACTTAAACCCAAACCCTCAGTCCTATATATTTCAGTATTACATCTTACCTCCATGAGAGATCCCTTTGCTTTAGCTAATTTATAAAGGAAGAATGCTGGAATCGGACTCATCACTATGACTGTTAGCACCCAGCCAATCACCTGGCCATACACTGGGTATGGTACTCCTTTACTTATCTCCGGGGACTTGTAGGCAATCATACGATACAGGAAGAGAAGCTGGAAAATATAGCCAATTGTTAACAATCAAAAACATGTTTAAATAATTAGATATCTGGGGACTGTTAGGTAATCAAAGTCTACAAGAAATTGGAAGGAATAGGAAAAACAAAATATAATTTGAAGTACATTGGTGTATATATTATGTCTTTATTACATATATAAATGAAATTAAAACGAGTATATTCGTTCTCTGGGATTGAGATTCGGGCCTTATCAAGGTAAATGGGTTTTTTTTTTGCTAAATCGCAAAACAGGCTTCCACACGTTAAACAAAACCATTTTTGTATGCTTGCTATTAATGATATTAAACACTCTACATTCAAGAATATTTTACTATTCATTCATATTTGACAGTTTAGCTCATTATTTGTATAATATTGCTTTAGTTTTATATGTACAATGTATATTCTGACAGCATCACAAAATTTAGGTTATGGGCCAATCAACAGCGAAAAAAAAATATATTTTGTTATTAATTGGTTATAGTAGTATTTAATCACTCATAAAAGAAGTCTTACCCCTATTAGTATAGGTGAGCAGAAAACCCAACAGAACAACCAATAGAAAACAGGACGTGGTGGACGGCCCAACATGTACTCAACGTCTCTCACAAAACGACGTGCACCTAGAAAATAAAAAGGGATTGTGAATAATAGATAATTTCGAAACAAAGTAACACTCACAAAAGAAACTTATACATACACATGTAGTTACTAGTATAAATATAAAGTGTTCAATTGTGCTGCCAAAGGTCAGTCGTCTGGACTACTAAATTCTAAATGTAGTGTACCAGACATGCATGTTTCGGATAATAAATCCTCACCATGGAAACTTGAAATATTTCTGAAAATTGAAAAATAGTGGCGTCCCTCGTTTAAATTCTAAATTTGAGCTAAATGGTTGAATAAAAGTGAACAGGTTCAAATATCTCATAGAGTCTATTCAGAACCTTGATAAATGAAAAGAAACATTTAACTTTGAATTCAACCACTGGAAGGATGTTGGAAGATTGCTGACTTTCATAATTCGCAATAGTTTGATACTTACCATAGACCCACATAACTGCCATACATTCACACGTAGCAACAAACAGCACTGAAAAGTCAGCTCCAAAATGGTCCATTATAGTCACAACGTAATCACCGGCCTTGAGAAGAAAGAAGGGAAATCATAATAAGTCCGAATTCACCTTTTATAAACAATGACAAATATGGATAATGACCATATCCCTGTATACAGCACAAAACCGATAATTCAGAAAATCAGAAACCGAAGGCATTCAAAATCGGGATAAAACAGGAACCAAAGCAAACAAACGTGCCATATAAAAAGAAGCTAACTCCCGATATGGGAGTGAGACCAGGTGCCCAGGAAGAGTAAACATCTCCTGCTTGCATGCAATACCTTCCGTTTCAATTTGGTAGAACTGTCACATCCGGTTATTTCCACTTCGGAAGACATAGAGTACAATCTTTGGTTGGATGGTTCAAATGCTATAACCTTATTTCCCCACCATTAATGGTTAACCACCAAAAGGCCACGGAATACCCTCTCGTATATTTTCAATATTTCAAGAAAGGAGGGGATCTCCAACAAGACTCGGTTACATTAGGTTCAATACTCGGTTCAAGAAGATGGTAACAGCTCTAAATTTTCTATGGTCACATGGCTCCAGTAAGTAACGTATAATAAAATGAAATATCCAGCAAAAATCTTTCGATGGACGGTGCAAAGGTGCTTTGAATTCATACATAAGATGACAGGTTTTGAATTGTATCAGGGGTGTACAGATAAAAGAAGACACAATAATTAAAATAATACGGGAAAATTGATACGGACAAAATTTAATGCATTTTGAAAATATCGTTCTATGACATGTGGAAGCAGACGACATACCGGAGTGACACATGGAAGCGCCAAAAAGAAACAGACTATCCCAAAACCGACACACATGTAGCTCTTGTATTTCCTCGTCTTGGGAAACTCGTCCTGTATACACGTGAGAATAGTCTCCAGTAATGCAAACTGAAAAAAAGAGAAAAAAATCGTAATAAGATTTCAGAGCTTGTGCATGATAATGTCGAGTTATGTTACTCCTTATCCTATACGCTCCGTCTAAAATTTTGGAGTTATCTCTCTTAATATACTCTAATAGGAAATCTTTAATGCAAGGAGGTAGGAACATTTGGCGACTCGGCAGATTTCCTAACCAAAAAAACAAAAAAAAAAAAGAAAGAAAGAAAGGTAATTCACGATCAACGCTTTTTCAAATAAATTGACCATTTTCTTTGCATTTTAAAAAAATGTCGAATGTGAATTTTTAACATATACGAGATTGTTGTACTAATCTGGGGTGCGTTCCATTTGCAAAATCGATTAGGCTGTACCCGCTGATTCTGACAATGGAACGCGCCGTTCCAGCGGATCGGTTCGGATCGTCTGGCATGTCTAGGACCGACGTTCCAGGCTGTTCTAACATGGCGAACAAAGTTATGATCTCCTTAAATTGCAGGGAATTTAATTGTAATTGGAAATTTTGGTATGGATGTCACTTGAAATGATCAATATTTGACAAAAGAAGTAAAAAAAAAATGACTATAATTTCAAAATTGATTTCAACTTCATTTTTGCATTTTGTGAATATCGAGATTTTCCTCCATCCACGGTTGCTATGGCGACGTCATTTTGGAACCATATTCGTTCTATTATCAGAATGGGATCGTTCTGGTACGATCCGGCAAATGGAACGAATGGTGAAGAAATCAAACCATTACCTCACTATCCAGTCCAAGAGTGAACAGCATAAAGAAGAACAGGACGGACCAAAGCTGTGGAACAGGAAGTTGTGATAAAGCCTCCGGATAAGCAACAAAGGCCAATCCGTAACCTACAATAAATATCAAAGAAGTTCCTATCTGTTATTCAGTTTCAAATTTGAGAAAGCAAGGCAAAATCATTAGACTTTCCATTGGAACAGTTGCGAACCTCAGAATGAACATTTTGAAGTGAGACCGACCAGCTATGTGTTGGGGGATAGTCAGCATCTCCTGTTTGCATGCAACATCCGTCAAATAAGAATAAATTTGATTTTATTTGGTATCTTGACGAAAAATAAAAACGAAAAAAACATTTGAAATTTTAAAAGAAAAATCAATACATTCAATGGATGGTTTACAATATATCCGATATTTTAGGAATATTTGAAATTCCTTTGCAATGCTCAGGTCAATATACAATTTTCGAATAATTTTGGGAAAAAAATAATAGATTTTTGTATACTTAATAAATAAATTTAGCTATTCTAAACGGTAGAATTGGAACGATTGTGGTATTGGTAAAACCACATGTAAGGATACAATGTTATTTAAGGAATAAGTATCTTATTTTTGCGTTCATGGCTTTTACACTTTGGTTCGACAGGCGCAAATCTCGTGAACCGCAAAGCGGTTCTCGAAAGATTTGCGCCTGTCGAACCAGAGTGTAAAAGCCATGAACGTAAAAAATAAGATACTCATTCCTTATATTTACATTCAGAAACCATCAGATGTAAAACATCTTTGAAAACATCCTCGAAATTTTATACAAATTAAGTGAAAATTAAGATCTAAATGTTTCACGTGTGTCAATTCCCCCTACCAGGAAGGGCAAGAAATACTCCATTGCAAAGGACCAAAATATACGCTTTGATGTTGAAAATTACCGAATAAATTATTTTTAAAATATTTTCACGATGAGTCTTAATTTTTTGTAAACAATTTGAAGAGATTAAGGCCTTATTATAATAAGAAAAGTCAGTGCTGCATAAATTCAATTCAGTAGCGCCATCTACATTCAACTACACATGAACTCTGTGGAAGTTCACATTTAAAAATGGACTGTTACAACGTTTTCAGTTTCAAATTTGAGAAAGCAAGGCAAAATCATTAGACTTTCCATTGGAACAGTTGCGAACCTCAGAATGAACATTTTGAAGTGAGACCGACCAGCTATGTGTTGGGGGATAGTCAGCATCTCCTGTTTGCATGCAACATCCGTCAAATAAGAATAAATTTGATTTTATTTGGTATCTTGACGAAAAATAAAAACGAAAAAAACATTTGAAATTTTAAAAGAAAAATCAATACATTCAATGGATGGTTTACAATATATCCGATATTTTAGGAATATTTGAAATTCCTTTGCAATGCTCAGGTCAATATACAATTTTCGAATAATTTTGGGAAAAAAATAATAGATTTTTGTATACTTAATAAATAAATTTAGCTATTCTAAACGGTAGAATTGGAACGATTGTGGTATTGGTAAAACCACATGTAAGGATACAATGTTATTTAAGGAATAAGTATCTTATTTTTGCGTTCATGGCTTTTACACTTTGGTTCGACAGGCGCAAATCTCGTGAACCGCAAAGCGGTTCTCGAAAGATTTGCGCCTGTCGAACCAGAGTGTAAAAGCCATGAACGTAAAAAATAAGATACTCATTCCTTATATTTACATTCAGAAACCATCAGATGTAAAACATCTTTGAAAACATCCTCGAAATTTTATACAAATTAAGTGAAAATTAAGATCTAAATGTTTCACGTGTGTCAATTCCCCCTACCAGGAAGGGCAAGAAATACTCCATTGCAAAGGACCAAAATATACGCTTTGATGTTGAAAATTACCGAATAAATTATTTTTAAAATATTTTCACGATGAGTCTTAATTTTTTGTAAACAATTTGAAGAGATTAAGGCCTTATTATAATAAGAAAAGTCAGTAGCGCCATCTACATTCAACTACACATGAACTCTGTGGAAGTTCACATTTAAAAATGGACTGTTACAACGTTTTCACAATGTTGTAAATATATATGCTAAAACCTTTTTATGATGAATTTTATACATATTCCAATGGTTTCAAGGATTTTTTTGGTTGTGCCCGTCTGTTTCTTCTCTTTTATATCGTCTCATTCCCCCATACGCATATTGGGAATCTCCTCCCACTGTTTGAACTGCGCGCACGTAATGTGATTGGGGCCAACCTCTGTTCAACGTGAAATGAACGTCAAAACTGAATAGGCGTTTAACTTGGGAAATCAACTTGCAATGTAAATATTGATTGTTGTTTGTCAAAGAGATGCTGAATCATAACTTTTATTAAATTATTTTTTGCCAAAATTTAGGGCCGATTTTGGGAGTAAAAAAGTGTAAAATTCACAATTAAAAGTGTAAATTTTACAGAACCTACCCCTTTACAGAAAAAGTGTAAAAAATACACATGAAAGTGTAAGATTACTCATAAATGTGTAAAATTTACAGAGAAAAGAATAAAATTTATGGGAAAAAGTTTAAATTTTATACTTTAAAAATGAGTAAATTTACGCAAAAGTGTAAAATTTACACATAAAAGTGTAAAATTTACAAATAAAAGTGTAAAATTTACACATAAAAGTTATGATTATACGCTTAGTATTGGGCTAATCTTCTCCAACCTACCTAGGAAACTTCCATGCTTGCTGTAGAATATGATCTAACAAAGACTACCATGGGTGAAAAATGTTAAGAAAAGTTTTGAGGATTGTGAACTAAGCTAATATATATATTGAATATTCAACCTTTTGTAAATAAAAATTGGTTGCAATCTGCTGTGAAAAAATTATAATGATTCTTATGAACCAATATAAACAGTTTTGGAAAGGTGAAGTTTTTTTTAAATTCTCTAAAGGTTAGAATTATCGTATTTTCAAAAATGAATAAGAATAGGAGAGTTATCTTGATGTTTTATCGACAAAGGATAGAATGTTATTACGTGTAACTAAGTTTAGAACATGTAACTTTAAGCTGCACGTACCCATACACAGCCAATTGTGCCTCACATGAAATTCATATGAAATGAGAATCATGTAAATTTCACATGAAAGTTCATGTAAAATTCTTATAAATCCCATATAAGATTTATGTGAAAAATGTTTCACATGAATTTCATATAAATTTCCTTCACATGAATTTCACATGAATTTTTCAAAGTGACCTTCACAGGAAACTGAATTCACATAACATCCATGTAAAAATCTTCACATGAATTTCATGTGAAAAATTTCATGTAAATTTCATGTTCGTGCTCATTTCACATAACTTTTATGTGAACTTTCACGTAAAGTTCATGTAAATTTCACATGAATTTTATATGAGGCACAATTGGCTGTGTAGAGACAGGAAGGTGGCAAAACTCCTCGAAATCAAAGAAAATGTCAGATTTGTAGTAAAAATGAAATTGGTGATGAATACGGGGGTATACCATTATTTATTTAATTGTTATTCAGGTATCATTTAAAGCGCACGGAGAAAATAATTACCAATGTTTCATATTCAGAGACGGAATACTTATACATGTATATAATAAATTTACAACATTGTGTAATGCTAGAGACGAAATATTACTTACAAAATTATGTAAATTCCTCTCACTGATCGAGGAGAGACTAAGTTATTGTATAATCACGATTCATTTGTTCATATATCTGTAGTTTAGTTTAAACATATATTTTATTTCAATAAAACGAAAAGGGATTTGCCCGGGCAACAAGTTTTACCAACATTATGTAAAGCCCTCTCCCTACAGATACATAGAAACAAATAGTCATAAAGATGGCGACAAGTGGTATCTTCACAATTTTTGAAATAACAATGATGATGGTGATGATTATGACATTTAATAACAATATATATAATTATGAATAAATTATTAAGAAAAAGTCTGTAAACGTATGTATTGTAAACTATCTGTTATATACTTATATACCATATTTTCTCAGTGATATGTTATCTGCATTCAATGAGAATATACTTCTTGTCATTGCCTCTCTGTAAGCAAAATAATGTCGGCCACAGTCCGATAAGATTGATGAATTATTCACACATATCAACGATAGGTAAAATTTCTTGATTCTTTGTAAAACGTGCGAAGAAGGATTTTTCCTTTTGATGGTAAAATATGTTTTTCGTTCACGATTTAACACAATTATTTTTTATGGTCATGATTATGATGATAAGTACAAATCGTGATAATATTAATAATTTGCTTCCTTTTTCTTTGAAGACTCGTTTTACAAATATATGTAATTTGTGCGCGCGCGTTTGGAAACATCTTACCACGGTTTTACATGTATTGCGCTGATAGATTCTAAACGTCAACAATAAACAAAATTTTACAAAGAACAAACAGAAGTATTTCAGATAACTAAACATTGTATTTCACAAAATACCGAGAAAACATCAGATAAAATCAAACGCATTTACCATCAAACAGACAGAGATCAAGAATTTTTTCAAGCATACGAAAAAGACAAGGTCTAGAAAGTGAGCTGAATAAAGTTCCTCAAAAAAGAAGGGAGATCAAATGCACGGGAGGAGTAAGCGTCTCCTACATAATTTACTTGCAATGGGTTTTTTTTTTGTCTAATCAATTTTGTGTTTCTTGAACTGTTCTGTTTGTTTCATTTCTTCATTCGGTTCGTTTTGTTAGGAGGGAGGGGTTGTTATTGTTGATTTTGGGGGTGGGGGTGGGGGTGAGGGGATGGGGGTGATCACCATGTCATATCATACTGACCTGCTTTCGCCACGTCCTTGACCTCCATTCCCAGTTTCTTGGCCATACCTCCAAATGTAGTAAATATCACAAACCCAGCTATCAGACTAGTGACCACATCCATAACGGCAATAAGCATTGCATCGCTACAAAATAATGAAGAAATTATAAATTCAGATTTTTTTTACCGACCATTGTTTTTTAATATAAAATAAATCAAATAATTCATTCTTTATTTGTTGTTGAACGCATTTTTTCAAAATATATTTTCGAATCCATCCATCCAATCCTAGTTGAATGACCCACCTAATAGTCCCATCACTCTCAAGATGTCCAAGGACTCCCCAGGCAATTGACAAATGTCTCATTTTGCAATTATAAAAACAAGCTTTTTTGTTTTCTTTTGTAGTATTTTGATTGTTTCTTTTTTCCTTTCCTCGAAACAAATTTTCAATACATACCCATAAACATTATTACTAAATTTGTTGTAGCTTCCAAACATGATAATTCCTCCAAACGACACACTTAGTGAGAAAAACATCTGTCCAGCAGCAGCAACCCACACCTGTAAGATAAGGTAAATAAAAAAAAATCGATAAAAAATTATAATTCATATCTATTCAAGCGTACATGTATATCTAGAAGTAAGAGTAAGGGGGGGGGGGGGTGTTTAGATATGGTCGAAAGTTTCTCAAATCAAGGTACTGAACAGTCCCCTTGCAGTATTGGATTCCTTCCCCAAAGGTTTTTTCTTTCTTTATTACCAGGACAAACTTTAAGCATAGATAACTTGTCGACTTTGAATACATGTACATATCATTTATGCACAGTTTAATGTTCAAGACTTTAAAAGTGGAGAAACAATTGTTCAGCTAAAACCAAAGCCAGAGGCTGCAATTTTTATGGAAAAAACTTGATCGAGAAACATGACATCGTCTGACGTAATAAAACAGGAAAAATACTTAGTAAATGTTTTCTACTTTACAAAATAAAGAAAAAAAAAAGAGTTTTCATATGTTTCTTTTTTTGCGATATAAGAATACTTCAATAAGCATAAAAATTATTTTACCTTCAAATCTAGTAGTTTTTCCCATTTTGGGACGATGAAATAAATAACCCCGTCTAGGGCCCCGTCTAAGGTGGCGCCACACACCAGCAGAATAAGTAAGATGACGTAAGGAAACGTAGCCGTGAAGTAGACGACCTGAAAAAATATGTACGTATACCTTGTTGAGGAAATGATTTACATGTGTACACGGCTGTTGGGAACCATGAAATTAATGTGATTTTCATTTTAAATTTAACTAAAATTTGACTTAATTACTAAGGAGGCTTATTCACACATCAGGCATGATAGATGCAAAATGTAGCAGTGTTGAAAATTATTTAAACGGCAGGGTAGCTACGAGTCTTGTAGAAAGAAAAAAAAATCAGTATATTGTACATGTATCACCACGACGATAAGTTTAGAGAACAATCAGGGAAAACTAAGGGGGATAGAACATTTGGAAGGTCGTTTTTATGTACCATCAAAATATTTATCAAGTGCAACGCGCAATGATCCATTTTTTGTAACTGCATTGTTAAAGTAGAGCCATTTCTCAGGCCTAATGTACTACACGTCAAAATAGACCAGCAAAGATACAGCATATGATATTATTTTAATGAAAAAAAAAACCCCAACTTTTTTACCTTTCCTGATGATTTAACTCCCCTGATTAGACAGCAGACGACGACTATCCATGACAGCAGCAGACACAGAGAAAGCTTCCACAGTGGCGCCCCCATCTCGTCAATCTTCAGCGTAGGAGCCTTTTCAATAACCGCTTTGCTGTTATAAATTAATAAACGAGTGATTTGATAATAATAAATATTTGATAAAAAATAATGAATAAATAACAACTATGAATGAGAGCAGCAGACACTAGTGCTGTATATTGAAATAAATATTTCAATACAATACGATACAACACATTTTGCTTCAATACTCAATATTATAAATACAATACGCCTTTTTTTTCATTTTTTTCAAATTCATCATTATAATGAAGCAATAAATGGAGTTTTAACGTTTTAATCAATGACAACTTTATAAAACAGAACATAAATAATCAACATTTGTACAAAATAAAAAAGAATGAAAAGATAACAATGGCAGCTATGGAAAGTGTTTCTTTGTCTACCAAAAGCTTATTTTGAAATAATCTTTACATAATTACATTTGGCTTCTTCGGCATAAATTTTGTGAAAATGCTGCCAAACAGCTATTCTCATCATTTCGTTTTTCAACTCAACGCAAGATAGAATGACAAATATGGATAATGAACATGCCCCAATACACAAAACAAAATCGATAATTCAGAAAATTATAAACCAAAGGCATACAAAATAAGGATAAAACAGGAACCAAAGCAAACCAACAAAACCTCCACCACCTTTTCAGTGAAAAGAAGCGAACTCCCAATTTTGGAGTGAGACCAGGTGCCCAGAAGCTTATATTTGCATTCATATGCCTAAACGTACAAGTGATCGGAGAATAATCATAAGAAATACAAAAATATAAAGAAAAACGAATTCATGTTTATATTTATTAAATGTTTTGAAAGTATCGATACTCAGCATTTGTGTATCGATACGTATTGGAAATCTCAGAGTATCGATACTCTTCAGTATTTCAATATCATTATACAGCACTAGCAGACACAGTGCATGCTTACACGGAAGTGCTCACACATCGTCAATCTTCAGGGTAGGAAATTGTTTTAATAACGTTAACCGCTTTACTTTTATCATGGAAATAAAAAAGAATAATCACGAGTCAATTTATTTTTAAAATAAGAACCGTGGCCGTAAAGGGCAGTGTGACAAATAAAGATTATACAATGGGAACGAAATAATATTCCGTTGGAACGAAATTTCGAGGGAACGAAATATCATTTCGTTCCCAAGAAATAATATTTCGTTCCCACGAAATATTATTTCGTTCTCACTATATATATCATTTCGTTCCCACGAATTATATTATTTCGTTACCACGATATATTATTTCGTTCCCACGATATATATTATTTCGTTCCCACGATATATATTATTTCGTTCCCACGAAATATTATTTCGAGGGAACGAAATAATTTTATTTTTTACGCGGCCCTTTACTGCCACCGTAAATAAGAGAACAAAACATTATAATTGCAATTATTATTTTTCTCAATTCAACTTCTCCATCATCCTATTACAAGGTTTTTGTTTCAACATCTTTGGTGAATTCAAGGGAAACGGACGTTCTTGAACCATCTCTTGATTCATATAATTATATACATTTGTACGCATGGTACATTTCCGTCTTTGAGATACAATGTAACACTCACTCGAAGAACAACTGAGCCACAGCAACTGGTTCGTCCCCTTTCCATGTTGTATTGGTACAGTTGAATCCTAATGGGTCAAGATAGCTGCTCATATGAAAAGTACTGTTCTCAAAACACCTACAAGCTGTGTCGTTGAATTTTTCGTAGTTTACGGACATGTTGAAAGAACAGTATGGTATGTTCGGTGTGGTCTTCTCAACGCACCCATATTGATACCATTCCTGGAAAATTGGAGAACGCGTTATAATTTTCTTTTTTTTTTTTTTTTATTTGTCAGAACTTCATTTCTCTCTCGATTTTGAATGGTATTTCAATTCATGTACATATAAGAGACGTACTGTGCGGAAACGAAACGTCATATATACGCAAAATAATCAAGTTAGGTACATGTACGCACGTTTCTCTATTATTAGCAGCATACATTATTGAATGAAATTCCCATCTAATTTTTAAAAGTATTTACCAAATTGTATCTTTCTGTTGCTTAAAGAAAACCCCAAACACTACATTTCTCGGCATGAAAAAGGGAAGATGCCACCATAGTAGATGGCCGAAATGTACACAAGGAAAAAAGAATGACTTCATCTTATCTACTTATATTTATAATTAGATTTATATCATTTTAAAACTACATTTTAATCTATTTCTATTAATTTGGAACGCAAGATCGAAGATTTTTAAAAGTTAGTATATGAATTAAGCATATTACGAACATCTTTGCACTCCATCCACGGTAGGTTGGTCTGCATTGATGAGAAGAAGTAGAACAGTGTATAGGCCATGATAACGTTATAGTAAATGGCCACGATCAGGGATATGAGGGCCATGGAAACACCAATTCCTGGAATGGAAAAGGTTATATTTTTAACACAAAATAAGAAAAAAGATAAAAAGAAAATTAATTTAACGTTGGATTAATAATAAAAAAAGAAAAGACAATCAAATTAAAAAAAATGATAAACAAACAAATCGAAGCAAAAAAATAAAAAGAAAAAAAGAAAGAAAAAAAAAAAAAAGAAAATAAAAAAATAAAAAAAAAGCATTAGAAAAGACCTCCGTAATAAGAAACCCTATAAATGAAACTTATAACTACAACAAACTCCTTAAATCATAAAATAAACAAAAATACGAGTAGAGTAACATTCATACAACTTCAAAACAAAAATGTAATACTGTTACACTATATACCTTTAGCACTCGGGTTCATATTCCAAACAGCTGTAGGTCCCTTGCCAGAGTACTGTCCCATCACGAGCTCCATAAAGTACATTGGCTTACCGATCAGAAACTGCAGGATCAAGTAAGCAATGACAAAGGCAGCTGTAAACAAACATAAGTAAGGATGTAACGTGGTAAGTTATAAGGTTTAGCTTTAATGTGGAAGAAAAATTGAAAACCATAAAGCATGAAGTTTTGAAAAAAAAATCATAATTGGCATTCAAGGCGCATGTATGGAACGCCATCGCTGTCTTATGATGAGATATTTCAATATATGGTATGGTTTAATCAATATATGCGGTGGTAAGTACATTATATGCGGTGGTAAGTACATTATATGCGGTGGTAAGTACAATATATGCGGTGGTTAGTACATTATATGCGGTGCTAGGTACATTATATGAGGTGCTAAGAACATCATATGCGGTGGTGAGTACATTATATGGAGTGGTAAATACATTATATGCGGTGCTAAGTACATTATATGAGGTGCTAAGAACATTATATGCGGTGGTAAGTACATAATATGGAGTAGTTATTACATTATATGCGGTGCTTAGTACATTATATGCGGTGTTAGATACATTATATGGGGTGGTTTGTTCATTACATGGGGTGGTTAGTACATTATATTCGGTGCTAAGTACATTATATGGGGTGGTATGTTCATTACATGGGGTGGTTAGTACATTATATGCGGTGCTTAGTACATTATATGCAGTGCTAAGTACATTATATGCGGTGCTAAGAACATTATATGGGGTGGTGAGTACATGATATGCGGTGCTAAGTTCGTTATGTGGTGATTTCGTTATGATAAACATTCTTATGACCAAGATTAAACATTTCGGAGACTCGGATCGCAGCTACGTTTTTACGTTTTTGTGGCCTTTAACACAAATATTTATCTAAGAAGATAAAAATAAATACTATATTGTTTAATTGAGGTATATTTCATTGTATTTTAATCAAAAAAAGTGAAAAGATTAAATCTTTGGCAATCAGTGAAATGTATTCTACAATTTCATCCTACTCACGCAACGGTCCGATGGCATAGTGGTGAAGACGCAGGATTGCTATCACTAACGTCGTGAGTTCGATCCTGGTCGGTGGTTCAATTTATTTATTTTTCAATTTTTTTTACAAAGTTCTTGCTTCTTTTAAAGTGAGAGGCACCTTGATATCAATAGGCATTGTTTCCGTATATTTTGGAACACTTTTATACATGTAATGCATGTGTATGCCTTTAACTGGGCCCAAATTGGTAATAAAGTATCTTGTATCTTGTATTATATATGCTTGTACTTATTAGAAGAGCTTTGTATAGTACAGAAAAATTATGTGATATTAGTAAAGAGTAGATTTATTCTGTAACACTACGTTAGTAGTATATAAATTATAATTTTTATTTTAGCTTGTGATATTCAATTTACGTGGTCTAAGAGAGAGAGAGAGAGAAAAAAAAACAGGGTGACGTGAAAATTCTATATCATTATTTTTTTTATTCTAATGATTAGAATAAAAAAAAATCATGATATAGAGTTGGTGACGTGAAAATTCTATATCATTATTTTCTTTTTATTCTAATAATAAGAATAAAAAAATAATGATATAGAATTTTCACGTCACCCTGTTTTAAGAATATCAATGTAATCGGCAATCTCTGAAATCCAGAAACTGAAAAAAACCCGGTTGTATTTCTTTCTTCTCGGCCACTTATGTAGCTTTCTGGCGCGAAATACACACGGTGTAGATATAGACAAATTTATTGGCAATTATAACCTACTTTTAATATCGCTCTAGAGATAAATTTTAAAATAGTTATCCATCCCCCTTTTTTTCGTTTTTGCCTGTGGACATTGTCCCCCCCCCCCCTCGCTTCAGAACCCCGCTTGTCCAGAAAATGTGTTTTATTGATATACACCTTTGGTGAATGTGGCATTGTAAAGCGAGGGGGGGGGGGGGGGGGGAGACGCTGTTGTCTACAAAAGCGTTTCCGTTTTCCATTGTTTTCTGTGTAAAAATGCTTATTTTGATCCAAATACCGGTCTTTTCTTCCAACCCCCCCCCCCCCATGATAGAGCTGGGAAACATATTGAATCCTTTTGTGTTTATGTGTCCTTTTGGGTTAATGATAAACCGATCGCGAGTCTCAAAAATGTTTAATCTTGGTCATCAGAATGTTTATCATAACGAAATCACCACATAACGATCTAAGCACCGCATATAATGTACTCACCACCCCATATAATGTTCTAAGCACCGCATATAATGTACTAAGCACTGCATATAATGCACTTAGCACCGCATATAATGTACTAACCACCTCATGTAATGGACATACCACCCCATATAATGTACTAAGCACCGCATATAATGTACTTAGCACCCCATATAATGTACGTACCACCCCATATAATGTTTTTAACACCGCATATAATGTACTAAGCACTCCATATAATGTACTTAGCACTCCATATAATGTACTTACCACCGCATATAATGTTCTAAGCACAGCATAAAATGTACTTACCACCGCATATAATGTTCTTAGCACCGCATATAATGTACTTATCACCGCATATAATGTTCTAAGCACCGCATATAATGTACGTACCACCCCATATAATGTTCTTAACACCGTGTATAATGTACTAAGCACTCCATATAATATACTTAGCACCGCATATAATGTACTTACCACCGCATATAATGTACTTACCACCGCATGTATTGATCAAACCATCCAATATATTGAAATATCTCATCATAAGACAGCGATGGCGTTCCATACGCATGTAATTATACATATATGGTGGAGTTAATGTAGCCAACTGGAATTGTCTTTATCTATAAAGGATAATTCCACTTGACAACTTATTAATCTTTGCCAGACCAAAGACCTCCCCCCTTACCCAACTTCAAATTATGTTTATATAATCTTATTTGTATACTGAGAGTGTGCATGAAGGCAAAAACAATCAGTCAGTCTGCTACCCAAACGATTTCAATGGAAACTGAGGTGTTCAAACTTGAAACCTCATTCTCAAGTTCGCAATTTCTATCTCAAGTTTGCAACCTCACTGACAAGTTCACATCCTCACTGACAAGTTCACAACCTCACTGGCAAGCACAACCTCTCTAGACAAGTTCACAACCTCACTGACAAGTTCACAACCTCACTGACAAATTCACAACCTCACTCTCACTCTCACTCTCAAATTCGCAATCTTTCTCTTTAGTTCCCAGTCTCAATCGCAAGTTCGCAACCTCACTCCAAACCTCACTCTCAATTTCAAATTCGCAATCTTACTCTCAAGTTCGCAACCTCACTGTCAGGCTTACAATCTCATTCTCTAGTTCGCAGCCTCAGTCTCAAGTTAGCAACCTCACTCTCTAGTTCCCAGCCTCACTCTCAAGTTCGCAATCTCAGGTTACAAACTATAGAGCTCCTCAGTTTCCATTGAAAACATTCATCTCCAATTCATCTCCAATCCCTCTCCATTTCGATCATCCTATTCATCACATATATACATGTACATGTAAAACATACCTCCACCATTATCGTATGCCAGGTATGGGAACCTCCAAACGTTCCCCAGCCCCACGGAGAGCCCAACACACGACAAGATGAACTCCCATTTGGAGCCCCACTGGCCTCTATCTTCTTCTTCCTCCCGACCGTCGCCATTGACAACCGTCACGGATCCGTTGGTGTCATGGCCCAGTTGTTTGTCACTCTGTATGGAAAAAAAGAAATGTCAATAATGAATTGATTTCATCAGCTGTTACTCGATCTGAAGATTTATGATATATAGGCTAGAGGGGGAGAGGGAGCAGAGGATGTATCCGTCAGACAAAGAGAGCTTTTGAAATTAAACGGTGACCTTGACCTTAGAGTTGTTCCTCTGTACATGTAATATAAACCAAGGACTTTTTAATTATGTGCATGAACCATCTGAAATTTATTTTTTTTTCCATGCCTGTACATGTATACTATTTACAATTGTCTTGTACAAATTTTGCTTTGACCATTGACCACATGCCGGTACTGACCTTTGACACATGAAAATGACCTTTGACAAGTACAGCATCTCCTTATAAATCCTAATACATTCAATTTTCACACATGAAATTGAATGGGGAAAACTTATAATACGCACACTTCTACATGATGTTCATTAAATTCGCGATCAAATTTATTTATTTATATTCATTAATAATTCCATAAGCTGATTTTCTTTAAGAGTACATGTACGGCTAAGAAAAACCAAGTCTCTTTTAAAATTGGCGTGCAATCTTTTTGTCAAGAAACTTTGTGGTGAATGAACATTAAATGAATACATAGATAAATGAAAAAAAAATGAAAATAATGGGAAAAAAAAGAAGGAAAAAAAAAAAGAAGGAAAAAAAAATAAGAAAAAGATGTATATTAGTAACAAAAATCTTTGAAATAAGTGCGTTCATACCTTAAACTTGTATTTCCCCTCCATATCACAAATTGCATTAAATTTACAAAATCAGACCACGCCGTATTTCTATCAGATAGGGATAATTAAACCGATTTTGACCTTAAACTCTTAACCCCTTTACAAAAAGATAGAATCCATCAATCCCTACACTTCTTCACATAAAAGTTAAGGAAGAAAAGACGTGCCCACGGGCCATAACCAGTGGTCAATAGTTAAGACATAAAATGGACAGTAGGCTTCGGGTTTTATTACGTTAATTTCTATCATCAAGGTGGTAGTTTTGAATGTACGTTGGGCTATATTGGCTTAAATTATTTCAACTATTCGTTGTTGTTTATTTCTATACACGAAATCAAATTGTTCTCATGAAAAAAGAAGAAATGAAAGTAGAAATTTTGGGGAGGGGGCTGGGGTATTTGGGGTGGTTCAAGCTTATGACTTTGAAAAAAAGCATACGTAAAATCGGGACAAAATCAGCTCCCTCTATAGATTAGACCGAGTGCAGGCCAAAAGTTTGGCCTGTTCTCGGTATACCTCTAGATCTGCACTTAAGAAAGGGTATCTTATCCTTCCAACTTGTTGTTGTTAAGCTCGATCCGGTATTGTTAAAACGGTTTTTTAAAAATATTTTATATTTTTCTGTTGATGCAGGTATCACCCGAATAATTGGGCAGAAAACTGCATCAATGCGCGTAGCGCGTTGATGCAAAAGTTTCTGTCCAATTTTTACGGGTAATACTTGCATCAACAGAAAAAATATAAGATTCATTTCTTATTTTATATCCTCTACTTAACAGACTGTGTTCTTGGGTCTAAAAATAATTAATTTCGTAAGTTCGGGGGATTGCGCAGTGATACAACTGACTCAACAGACGAAAACAAGTTAGGCAGCCGCCATCTTTTGAATAAGGACCAGTTTGAGCAAATCCTGCATGCACCATTAATTTTTTTTGTTAGTAGAAAAGAAATGGTACCCTTGAAATGTTAAGCAAACATCCAACAAATTCGTGTTTGAGGGAACCCCATGTCCTAAAAATAGCGCTTTAAATAGACTTCCGCGAAAACTTTTGTTGATCGATGTATCAACAAAATTTCTTAGCCAAGCAGAATCTTCGTTTCTTGAAAAGAACAATGGAAATTAAATGATTTAAATACCCACATATATTTGTAGGAGCCCCCACCACAATCAAATTTCCCCTTTTCCACGCCAAAACTTCATGCAGATTCCCCGCAAAACTCGTTCAATCACACTTCTATTTTTAGTTGTTTTGTTTTGTTTTGTTTTGTTTTTTTTTTTTTTGAGTCGCGCATGATGTACATGCGCATTAGAAACAGAATTGAGAAACACCTGTACATCATGTATAGAATACCTTGTCTGATCTGAATTTATCTCATTCAATCGTGAAGGTATTTTCTTGAATGTCCGATGAAAACCGCCCTTAAACTAATTTCTTGATACAAGGAGGGGTTATAATGTTATTTTCTCTTCCTTTGAACTCTACATGCCTCTTTGTACTTTTTGAACGTTAACATGTGATTAAAAGGGAATTAATGTTTATTGTAAACACTTTTTACGGTCTCAAATGTTGACAAGTAACCCTCTTTTTCATCAAGCCGTATAAATTGACCCTGACCTATAGTCTGCGTACCCGTGTACCATCAAAACAACGTGCGTTTGGTATGGCCGGGCCACCCTCAACTTCAACCAATGATGTATTATTCATATTAAAATTGAATAAATTTATCTACAGTTTCTCTCGTGAGGGATGGAAAAAGCAAATAAAAGAAAACAATTTTAAAGATAGAAAGTGTAGGGTTTGAATTGAAATGTTTTCTGTATATGAACAATATATTTACTGATCTTCCACATTGTGTTTTCTATCAAGTTTTACATTGTTTTCATGTTAACGCACGTTTTCAACTACATGTATATACATTTTGCTTTGTCTGTACCCTATTTTTTCTTAACCCCCCCCCCCCCCCCCCCCTCAAACAAAAAAAAAAAAACCAACCAAACACCAAACACCGGCTAGAGCCAACATGAAGTAACCTAGTAATCTATTTTGAAAAAATAATAAGGAGAGAAGGAGGCGGAGCGCATGCAATTAAAATGTGCATTATTAACGGTTACCTTAATTGCTTATGTAAAAAAGTTAACATTTTCTAAATCATTTGTAAATACTGGTAAAAACAGCAATGCTACAATGTTTGGTGGTATAAAAAAGTCTAGAGTACACTTTATGTATTCAATGCTACAACTTTTATGGTATAAAAGAGTCTAGACTTTATGTCAATTGCTTTACTGCTTTGTATAGTGAAGAATGTGTTATGTATCAATTGTTGCACGGTCTACCTCGTAGACGATAATTAACACCTTTCCAGACAGTGCAATATTTTTCATTGTGAAACAATGATTGAATTAATGATTGAACTAATCATTGAATGAACAACTAAGCCGTTAACTGTCCTTAACTGACCTGACTTGTATTGCCACCCGTTTTGAAAATACAACACAACAAAAAAAAAAGGGGGGGGGGGAGGAATGTACGCTTTAGCATTTCTAAAATGGCATTTCATAATAGGAATTAAGAAAAAAAAAACCATTTACAGGTTGAAATACTTTTTTCAATGTCACGGGCGTACCTAGATTTTTTCCCTATAAGGTTGATTCAGCGTTAGGGAAAGGGGTCCAGCCTATGATTTTGAAAGAAAATACATAGAAACGGGAAATCATGTTGGTTTTTTTCTAACTCCATGAAGGGGGGGGGGGGGGGTCCTGACACCAGCCCGCTCTAGATCCGCTCTTTGTCAAATGTTTCAATATGCATAGGATCAGCTACCAGACAAAACTCGCAAGATTTCGATTGAATAATGTACTGACTGGTAACCTTAATAGTATCATAATAGCGGAGTATTCCCGTAGTTTTGAATATTTGTTGGAAAACTTGTGTGTGCTCACTTTCAATGATTCAGAATTGAAAGTTAGAAAAGGACACTTGTACACAATCCTTAATCGCATCTCGTAAAATCCGCTTCCTACGTGTATGTGCTCTAATCACACTGTAGTTTGAAGAATTCAAATATCAGCTTCCCTTTATTTTATTAATTTCAATTCCCCTAATTTAACAACAAATACTGGACCGGAATTTTTATCGTTGTTTTCTTTGAAATCTACATTTAAAAATGCGTGAAATTCTTAACTGTTTACCGACCATGAGTAGTTTTATCCTACTCGGAATGACGACTTATAATTACTCAATCAACGGTGATAATTGTTTGATGGCATAAGAATTGCCATGCAACAAGTGGGTTATTCAACTGCTCCTCGGGCTACGCCCTCGGAGACAGTAGAATAACCCTTACTTGTCCCAAATCTTTTCTTTACGTTCTCACGTAAACGTGTTTTTTTTTTTTTAGGTTGATATTTTAATTACCTTTTAGCACCTCTGTCTGACTATCGTACATCTGTGAAATGGCTAAATCAGTAAATGTGAAGTTTATATGAATCAATATAAAATTATTCATACATGATATATTTCCTTTATCCATTTGTCATATGAATTTGCTTGACATATGTCGTTTATGTCAATTTCTATAATCAATATCCCTGCACTTATAGACGACAACTTTTTTTTTACAATTTTTCCTTCAGTTTTGGTAAACAATCGTAAACAAAACACGCTATATTTTTCATAATTTTTAGAAAAATAAGAAACTTAACAATAGTAGCTATTGAGATGAATTTTTGCATATAACCCCTACCATCCCCCACAACATTTGCGCCCATTTTCATTATGTGGCAGCTAGCACTAGGGGACCCTTGCTTAGATTCGACGAGGAAGGGGAAGGGGGGGGGGGTCGGTCGGGAGCTAGATCAATCAACGCACCTAATGACGTGTACTATTGGATCAGAGGAACAGATCTGCAAGATATTCAAAACCGTGCCATATTACATGTAATTAAAATTATATCCAAGGTATAATGCATAGCAAGTGATGGAGTATATGAAGTAACCCCACCAATCCAAACACATTTCGTTTCGTTAACGGGGAATACTAGACCGAAACAGGCCAACTTGATTTTTTTAAATTTTTTTTTTCTTGGCCTGTTTCGGTCTAGGGGAATACATGTATAAAGATAGTCTAGCTAAGAGATCGACAAAAAATGACACTGGATAGGTGGGTGCCTTATTACAGGGACACTTAATATATCGGGGATCCATTTCTTCGATGATAAGACCACCCTGTCGGGCTGAACCCCCCGCCCCCACCCACACACACACACACCACCCCTGATGGAAAAAATTTACATGTATATCAGCCCATGTACGAGTGCTAGTTTTCTTCATTTCATGTTTTCTTTATTTGTTTGTTTACTCCGAATCACCCTTTAGTTACCTGTGTAACGTAATATTTATTTGTCCTGTTTATACGTCTCATTGAACTAACTGACCCGACTTTTATCATCGGCTAAAAATTTCAAGAAAGGACAACATCCTCTTTCTGTTGACTTAGCACTCCTTGATGGTGACGACGATGGTGATCATTCGGGGAGTTTCAGCAAAAACCAAACCCTCGCTGCATGTGCGATTCATCGTAAAAAGGACATGTACCTTTCCCCTTTTTCTCTCAAGTATTATATCCTGTTTAAACCGATAATCCTCTTATCATTACTATTTATGTATGAGCTTGAACATTACGTTTTTTTTTTCAAATTATTGTACACGTGCAATATAAAAGGAAGATTGACGATTTAATCTAAATTTATCCGTATTATTCATTATTGAATATTAATTATTTAGATTTAAAAAAATTTACTCGAAAAAATAAAAAAAGCAAAAAGATGTTGGTTTCAACCCATATTTTCACGATCTTAAAATTTTAGGAAGAAATATAAGAGATTTTTAAATTTCTCCATCATACTGAAAGTATTGTTATACAATGTTTTTTCAATTGTCAAAAATACCGCAAGTTACGCTACTGACCCTCAAATACCTCCCATCCCCTCCCAAAATAAAAACAAAAGTAAAAAATAAAAGTTGTTTACGTCGACGAGTATTCCTACTCGTAAAAATCATGCCCCCTCCCCCAATAGAACATACTGGTCAATGCAGCAACTTTTTCTTCAATGATGCTTACAAGGAGTCGACCTGACTTTTTAAAAATAGCTCGATAAAAAAATGACCCCCCGACCTCTTTTATAACAGTTACTGTTAGGGTGGATGTTTTGAAACCTGAAGTGTCTATGAGGTGGATCATGAAATTCAAATTTTGTTCAGGCTAAGCTGGGTACAACCTATCGTAGAGAGGGGTCCAGCGTACTATAAAAAAGAAGTCTACGTAAAAACGGGAAAAATGGATTTTTAAAAAGCAAACACCAGAGGGAGAGGGGTGTCGTCGACACCGATCCCCTTTCCCTCTAGATCAGCGCTTGGAATTTGTTTAAGGACATAAAGGGTTTCGACCTCTGACTCTCCTATATAAGCCAAATCATGATCTCAAATTATTATTTTTCTTATGACGCAGCAAAATGTGAAAGACTGAGATGTCGAGAAAAAAAAAGAACATTTTTTTGCCATCACGCGGCATTCAATGTGGTGAAACTAAGATGATTGATCGAGTGAACACTCAACATGGCCTGTGTTACTTGTATCTATAGCAAGATCAGACCTAGAGGAGGGATGTTGGGGGGGGGGGGGGGTTAGGGCTCCATGGAATTTGCCACATATGCTCAATTTTCCTTTTTTGGCATATAATTTTTATCAAATCATAGCCCCCCTCCCCTTCCCGAAAAAAAAAAACATTCTAGATCCGCCCATGACGCGTATTAGTAATATTCATTCATTCATGCATTTATTCATTCAGTCAGTCAGTCAACATTTCCTTTTTTCAAATTTGGGAGGAGGGTGGATGGGTTGTGATCTTTTTTCTAAGAAATAATCAATATTCCTTTTTTCCAATTTTAAATTTGTAGAACTATAAGGGGATGGGGGTGTTCGAGATATATTTTCTAAGAAATAAACAAAAAATATTCTTACCGAATGCATCGTTCCATTTTGGGAAGTATTATTATCTATATCATAACTATGAACGCCCATCTCTCTGTCTGTCTGTCCTTCCCTGCTTCCTATAGAGCAATGCTAAATATGTCCTTTCCTTTGAAATATCTTAGAAACCAAATTGTGATATAAAACAACTTTCTTCTATTAAATAATCCGATCACTGATAAGTTTGAGATATTTTCTTTGTTTGAAACATTTTATTGTAATATTTTTCCTTTATATGGAAAGTTTAAGGTATGGATTCGTCATTACGGAAGCCAGTCCGAAATGCGTCGTGGGACAGGTAAAAATGCTTGCGGCATCTCTTAAGTAGAGGCCCAATTGGGAAAGAAAATTATTTTTTCAAGGAAAATATTTTTCTTCTTAAAATTCACGAAAAATAATATTAATTAATATAGTATGGTTACCTAGTATCTAGGAAGACAGCACAGTATGAGGAGATTTGATTTAATATAAGAGAAATGCAACCCCCCCCCAAAAAAAAAAAAAACTAGAAAATTAAAAAAATAATAATACAAAAAACAAACAAACAAGACAAACAAAACAAAACAGGAAAAAAAAAGAAAAAAAAAGTTTAAAAAGAAATAATAATAATAATAATAATAATAATAAAAAAAACAACAACAAAACAAAGCAAAACTTTTATATGCTATTGTAAACTAAGACTAGGTCTTTTTTGTGATATAAATAGATATTCCATGCTTTTATGTACACAAAAACTTTAAACCGTAGCAATTTAAGTTAGTCCTCTTTCACTTCTTCATTTTACACAGAAAATTTAATCAATTTATGCATTACATGTACATGGATCTTCTTTAAACCTCATTTATTCACTTACATGTATGTTAGTGTTTTCTATATAACAAACTTAAGTTCCCTAATAGGGACCCCAACTATGTCTTTTGTTTTCACAAACATTATGTATATGACGTCGTAATATCAATTTTAAAAAGTATGACAAATATTTTACTCTTAAATGAAAAATTGCCATTCTTGGAAGGGACTATCACCTCGGCACAATTTAGACTATTACTATGAATCACTTTGAAAGGCAATTTTAAGTAGAAAGGTGCGGATAAATGATATCTAAACTGGCTACTTCATAGTTTGAAACCACAGTATATCACAACATTAATAAGGGGGGGGGGGCGCTCGTATGGTGCTGATTATCCCGTTTCTTTCTTTTTTTTCTTGATAATTTTCAAAATTATAGATTCGATGATGCCCAATGATGACAGACGGGGTTACTCTCCCAACCACCCCTATTCCTACCACCCTACCGTCGGTATGAATGAAAAAAGAATTATGGGTTACAGCTATAGGATATGTATTTTGCGTGTAAAAAAAAAAATCATTTCTGACTTTTTAATTTCGAAATTGTTCAATGCAAAAGAATAATTTTTATACGATCAAAGAAACACATTTTGTTCAGTCTTTCCTTTATAAGGTAGCTTGTACCTCTGGTCGTGAGAGCTTATACTATCCTAATGATCACATTTTTAACATTACACCTTATAGATTCACATTTGTTACATAGTAGAAGCATTTTGTAACTAAAATTGTATAAGCTTTATCCAATGTGCAATAATATGAAAAGAAAATACGGGGTATCATCCTATGAGATATTAGAATTAAAATCTAAATACGCAGTAATGACGACGTCATTATTGCATATTTAAATCTTAATTCTGATATGTCATAGGATAGTATTCGTGCATGCTTTTCCTAGTTTTTGGACCAGAGGTACAATCCATCTTCATGAAAACCATTTAAAAGCGTGTGGCTGGGGTTGCCATATGTCTCATTTGTTTATTAATCCCATAGGACCAAACTTTACCAACACATTTAAAGCTACACATCATAGAAAACCCCAGATAAAAAAAAAGAAAAACTGTTACAGTAAAAATCGGCATTTTTGTCCATTTCCAGGAAAGGCTGGGTTCTGACCCCCTTATTCATCCACTCTAGATACGCGCGTTGGATGAATGTACATAGAAATGTGTTGTCCCGCGATGTTTCGATGCAATATTGACTATGTGACATCTCAAAATGAAATTTTGTACAATCATTAAACAGTGAAGAGGTCGATATGATGATTTGTGAAGTGATAAAACCGATATCGACCGAGACCGATTTAATGCATTACATGTGACCGCTTTCAGGCTGACGGGAAATGCCAATATAAAAAGTCAAAATAATTGTAGAAATTTTTGATTTTTGAATTTTGATTTACCATTAATATGATACACAAATATTTCATGCTGACAAAAATCTTAATAGTATTACACAGTTACAGTATGTAAATTAGGGTATATTATAAACAATCGTTTTTTTGTTTGTTTGTTTGTTTTTTGTTTTTGTTTTTGTTTTTTGCATTTGAAAGGATGGTTTTTTTGTACATGTGCTGTTATGTGATGTATGACCCTTCCGATTGCTGGAAAAAAATTGCAAAAATTCGTGAAGTCACAATGCTTTTGTGACGTCATGGAATTTCTCAAAATTTTCCCGCGTTTGGAAGGGTCAATTTATGAGATTTCAACCAAAGTAAATCTTTCCTTTCTTAGTTATTGCACATGTTTTGAGCTAATTGTTCATGGCATCGATGGCAGATTTTGGATTTTGTTTTTTTTATCAACCCAGCAACATATAACCGGAAATGAGTAGCTCTGGCTTCATCCTTAAAGTTTACAAGAGTACATGACTTAACAAAATCTCAATGTAAAAATATTGTTGAAGATAATCTATTTTCTACATATTTGATAATTTCAATTTCTTGTTTTTATGAGTTTTTGAATCAAAGTAACATTTCTGCAGCTCTATTACTTTATTTTTTATTCTGATACATGTATTTGATTAGATACAAACAAACATGTCAATATTACCCAATAAACTAATGTTTTTCTATCTGAAATCCTAACATCAATGCACGAGGAGAAAAATTGAATTCGTCGTCTGAGTTTTTGAGTTCTATATCTGAACAAAATAATATACGTATGATAAATATTCTTTGATAATAATTTACATTTAAAAAATATATGCAACAAAGTTTTGTCATATATTTGGTAAAAGTGGCTTTTTCCATTACATTTTCTCATGAGGAGGATTTATACATGAACTGCTACATGTAACATGATAGGCATTTTTCAAATTGACGTAATATTGGACATCTTTCATGTTCGCGGAATTCGCACTTGGAAGGGACTGTGTCACTAACGCAGAATGTTTATTTTATTAGGGTGAATTTAGAATACTTTCTGTGAAGAATTTATTTGTTTTAATGTCTGAAAGTACATAGTCATAACTTTTCAGTATCATTTCGTCCATTTAGTGGTCAGACTTTACTTTTCTAAATACACCTGATTTCTTTTATATGACCCCTTAAGTGCAAAGTCCGGAGTTCGTCAACTTAAAAAATGTCTAGTACTTCGAACTTCGCAATTTATGGGTCATATAAAGAAATCAGGTGCGATTAGAAAAGTAAAATCTAAACACCCAATAGACCAAATGACACTGAGGGACTTCAATTGAACATCTTAAGTATGCACGAAAACAAATAAATTCTTCACACAAAGTATTATTAGTTTATTGAAGTATAGATAAAATTTTGCCTTAGTGACAAAGTCCCTTCGAAGTGCGAAGTCCGCGAGGATGAAAAAATTCAATTTAATAGGCACGTTCGTTCTACGTATGTGCTAAATTGTGATACTTGCAAAACAGGGGATGCTTACTCCTCCCGGACACCTGGTCCAACCTCTACCTTGCTAGGGGTCCGTCGATATGCTCAATGTTGTGCTCTATTGTGAGTACTGTTCAGGTTACCGTCACAATCTTCTTTAACTCACTTGTATTTGCAACGCTACCATACAAGACTAGAAAGTATAGAAGTTCATAAAAATATCAGGTACGTGTACGTCGTGACAAAAAGCTTATTTAAGAGTACTCATCGTGTCATAAAAATCTTTTCTAGGACGAGAAATAGAACAAAGTCAGCTTAGAAAGGCAATTTGACACTAAGTGTTACAATGCCCTTTTGTCAATTTGTACTATATTATAATACTTGATTCATGACTCGACTCTGAGCAAACTTTAACGGTAAAATGTATGTACGAATAAAGTGAAAATATGAAAGAAAATAACGAAGAAAAGATGTATACTGAGACAAGGAAAATTAATTAATGAGAGCCGCAATTTTGAAATACCCGGATGATTTGACGATCTTTTGCGACGTCACATTGAACTGTGATAGAGAGACCAATTTTCTGACTTTTTCATATGGCCAATGAAAATGGTTATACCAATGTTACGTCTTCAAATTGATACAATCATTTAGAGAAGACAGGGTCCCGACCACCTGTCCTCTCTTAATCTCAGTCGGACTCCTCGGGAGATCTCGCTACAGCCGACAGAGCACGAACTGTATTTCGTATGCCTTCTGTTTATATATCTATCTACAAATCTATCTGTGTGTTTCTTGGGCCCCTACGTCATACTGTCTGTTTGTATGTTCATCTTACAGTGATTAGGTTATTTTACACTCTCTGGGAAATCGGATCAATGGAAGGGTTGTGCGCACGTAATCCAGGATAACCACACCGTCTGCTACTGACGTGGCAGATGACCGTTTTTAGTCGGCACCGATTGCCCATTGGTCTCGTTTAGTTTAGTGTAGTCATTTGAGTTCGATGTTTCCGTGATTTGGCGTTCCCTGTACAATTGCGTCTCTTTCTGTGCGTGTCTGCTTTGTGTTTGTGCAGTGGGTGTTTTTGGGGTCTTGTTGTTGGTACTGCAGCCGTTTGTTGTTTGAGAGCCCCCCCCCCCTTTTCCTTAAAAGAACAGATAAATTTGGAGCATGGACTAGACAAGTCAATGGGTTAAGTATCCGAAACATAAATGTTGTACAAATTTTTGATAGCACTTACGTTTGGGCATAAACGCCACTGTGCACGAGACTTTTCGTGTACATGTTTAATTCGCAGAAGCAGCTAGCTGACATTAAAACACAAGTGTTGGACAGTGCTTACCCATACAGAATAACGACTGTTGGTAACAACTTAGGTGTTGATTATTCAAGTCACCGGAAATACCTGCCAAAATTTACTAAATATAAGTGCAAAATTAAAAAAAAAAACCCGAAGTTATCATTGTTCATTTCAATTCTCTGTACGATGCTTATTTTGCGACAATGTGCTGTTCGTTTTCTTTTTTGTATCGATACTGCCTATTCGTTTCAAATGACATTGTGGTTATTGTCAGCAATGAGTACAAAATGTAAATGGTTAGAACATGAAGCTTTTGGTATTAACTGATTACTGGTATGTAATGACAAATATGGATAATGACCATATCCCTGTATACAGCACAAAATCGATAATTCAGAAAATCAGAAACCGAAGGCATACAAAATCAGGATAAAACAGGAACCAAAGCAAACAAACAAAAACCTCCACCATATGAAAAGAAGCGAACTCCCGATATGGAATCTAGACAAAAATTAATTAATTAATTAATTAATCTACTAATCAATTAATTCATTCATTTATTCATTTATTTATCTTTTTTTTATTTTATTTAACTATTTATCAATATGTTTTTTGGTTTGACCAATGATCATTTTAGAACATGACATGCAAATAAAATTGCTCTCCTTTGGTTGTTTTTTTTTTGTCTCCGAATGTCTGATGGTTTTGATTTTACAAAGCATCAATTGTATCATTATCTAGTTTCCATTGTTATTCTTAAGAAACGAAGATTATGATTGGCCGAAAGATTTCGATCGAGGTATCAACAAAGAAAATTGAGGGAAAACATATGCATCTTGCGTCACGCGCACGATGCAGTTTTTCCTCAATTTTTGGTGTTGATACCTGGATCAACCGAAAAAAAAAATATTACAATGATCATTCCTTAATTCCACATTATCTTTTTGATATGCTTCCCAGTGGTAAATGTAACGATTTTGTGGTGGAGATCATTCCTGACTTAAAACCATCAAAATTAAACAAGGTAAACATTCTAGCTATATATCCCTACAAGGATCTTTTGGTCATAAATTCTATTCAACTATGATACTGAATCGAGCATACAGGAAGTTTGGAGCCGCGTACTCTTTGTAAAGTAGTTTTTAAAAAATCGAAAAAAAAATTTCAATTTTTCGGGTTTAAGAGAAAACATATGCATCTTGAGCTAAGCGCATAATGCAGTTTTCCTCAAATTTTGGTGTTGATACCTCGATCAACCAAAAAATATTTCAATGACCATTCCGTAATTCCACCTTATATTTTTGGTGTGATTCCCAGAGGTAAATATAACGTACTTGTATTGGCGATCATTCCTGACTTAAAACCATCAAAATTAGTGGAGGTTAACATATGTGTAAACGTCTTCAAATTGAATAGCATCATTTAAGAACAGATAAATTGGCAACATGGACCAGACATGCACGTTTCGGGTACGTAACCCTCGTCAGTAAGAAATGTTAGTGCAAACGTTATTATAGCGTAGTTTCTCTCTCGCTCTCTCTTGGTTTGATATACTGCCTTAGCTTAATTCATTTAAGTTATAATACAGTAGAGGAATATTTCTGTGAAAGAATTTTTCATCTACGAAAAGGGGAAGAGTTTGTCATTTTTCAACATTTTCGACTTCTCTCCTGCAATTGCTCTTTTTTTTTCATCACATTTATTGTACGAAATATAACTGTGAAAGAATTGTTTCAACATCTAATTTTTTTTTTGATTTTTAATAAGATTTTAAAGAATTGTAAATGGGCATGTTTTATGTACACAATGATCCAAGGTGTGAAGGCTGACAGGGGCCCAAAATGTCTTCATTTTCTTTCTTTCCTCATTTTCTCAGCTTTTTATGCATTTTTAAATCATCTGAATAATATCTGATAGTTATTTGTGTATTTGAAATTTGGCATCTTATTCAAGCGAGCATTTTTAACTTACCATGTTAAGATTATCTGTATAGAATTATGTTGATGTGTTATAAGCGGTATACTTTTATTAAGTGGATTTAATAAAAATGCTGTTGTGAGAGCACTTTGACAGATGTTGGATTTTTTGAATATCGAAAGAATTCTTTTATTCTGCATATAAGGAAACATGTGTACCTCTTCAGGAATTGATACTAATTTGACACCCCCTTTTTTCTTATATGCAGAGTAAAAGAATGGAGGAAGCTTACTCCATTCACGCGATCTCGTTGTAAATTTCTCGGTACGTACGGAACGTCCTACATATGTACCTGATATATAATTCATTGGAGTATTAGCGCTATAGCAGCTTGATTACATGTACTTAATATATTTGCACCGGATATAAAATTCATCCGGATAAGCGCCGTGGCAGCGTGGTTTCTACTCACCTCTGCAGCCCGATACGTAATCCGTTAGTCATCTTCTAATATTATGTGGGACGGTATTATCGTCGGTTATATCGTTTTAGTTTTTCAGATATTCAACCTTTTCAGGTATTTGCTCTTTCCAGGTGTGTCCTCTGGTCTCCTCCTGATGTAATGACCCAATTACCTTATCATTTGAAATAAAATAGAGAAACGAAAATAGGTTTTATAAATTGAATTTGAAGACGTTTAACGTTGTTCTTTGAATACGCGTGATTCTACAAAATACCCAAACTAACAAATAAATGAAACCAAAAAAAGTACAAAACAATAAAAAAAAAACAACAACAACAAACAAACAAAGAAACAAACACCGAAAATATTGAAAGAAATGAAAGTCCTCCGAGTTGGCAAAATGTAAAAGAGTTACGGAGTTGAGTATTGGGTTTTAAAAAAGGACAGATTGACAGTCGAAAATGTGTTTTGAAAATGAGAAGGATTACAGTCGAAAATGTGTTTGTGCAATTACTCAGCTCTCCTTATTCTTTTTCATTTTGCCAATTCAGAGGACTTTCATTTCTTCTTTTTTGTTTTGTTTGTTGATTGTTTTGTATTCATGTTACTACGAAATACCCAAACAAACAAAGAAGTAAAAAACAAAAAACAAAACAGTCAACAAACAAAACAAAAAAATCTAACAATCAAACGCAGGAAATATTGAAAGAAATGGAAGTCATCCGAGGTAAGAAAATGAAAAAACAAAAAACAAAACAAAAAACAAAACAAAACAAAAAACCGAGAGTTGATGTTTGCAACAACATGGCTACGCTCATAGTAATCGGTCGGAAACGCCGTAACGGTTGCGAATTAAATAAGAGGGACAGGCGTATAAGTTTCAACGATACGTTTCTTGTGTTTCATAGATACATTGTATGTCAGGTACTTGATTTTGTACGAAAATCGAATGAAAACTATCGAAATATGTGTGCTAATTGGCTAGTTTAAATGTTCACAAGGCAGCACTCAGAGAATCACTCGAAATATAAAGTTTCTTGTTTGAAATTCGACAATGGGGAGTAAGATATTATGTACGTATACACTTGTCTCGAGACGATGGAGTTTTTGATTTTTGATATTCCATCTAAAAATCTAAAATATGAAATTTTTAATTTTGGGACCTTTTTTTACTACGATTAGAAACCTAAACTTTCAAATATTCAAAACCGTATATTTTTTTCATTTTTTTGTACACAATTTTAAAGCGGACTGTTTTACAACAAGCAATTACTTATTTTCAAAATAGTTTAGAATTTTAGATATTTGACATTTTAATCAAAAACTTCAAGTTTCAAAATTTTTTGAAGTAAAATATCAAAAAAATTAAATGTTTTGAACTTTTAGAATTTTAGATTTTTGTCTTCAAATCCAAACTTCCAAAGATCCAAAATTACGAATAATGTTTGGAGATTTGGCTTTTAAGTAAATACATGTAAAATGTTCAAAATGTTTGATAATTTTGATATTTCACTGACAAATCTTATATATTTTGTAATAACATCACAGTTCTTCAATGATGCTATTGAATTTGAAGACGTTTGATTAGCAAATTTATCAGTTCTTAAATGATGCTATTGAATTTGAAGACGTTTAACATCTAAAACTTTGATGATTAAGGTGTTTGATCATAATGTCAAATATCTAAAATTCTAAAACATTTAAGAATTTTGAATCATTAAGACTTAGTAGTGTAAAACAGACTGCTTAAGAATTTTGAACTGTGTAAAAACTGAAATATCAATAACAGTTTTGAATATTTAAAATTTAAAATTCTATAATTCCAAAAGTTCAAAACGTTCTAGATGTTTGAACTTGAAAACATACATAGAGGGTTCTCAGTTCAAACATAGAGGGTTCTCAGCAGTTTCTACGTGCAAAGGGAAAAGATGCGGTATGTGTCCGCTCATCAATTGCAATTCCACAATTAAATCAAGTGTTAACGGGCAGACTTTTAAAATTGAGATTGAAAACGACATCGATTGATCGTACCAAGATGTCATTTATGTTATAACATGAAACGCTAGGGGATGTGGCGCCCAATATGTTGGAGAAACAGGTCAGGCCTTAAAATCTCGTTTTAGAAGTCATTCGTATCAGATAAGAAACTCACATCACAAAAAACAAAGAAATTTCCTTTATAATAACTTCGTTAAGTACAATCATTCCATTTCAGATATAACTATTACACCAGTTCAGTCTTTTTCTAAACTTAAAAATCTTAGTAAAACGGAAATTAAAAAACGCCGACTACAAGCTGAACTTGCCTAGATAAAAAAAACTTCAAACTGTGTACCCCCTTGGTTTAAACGATCAAATTTATGGACAAGGAAACATTTCCGACGTCAACTAATATTAATGTATTTTCACTCCGCCCAAACATTAAACGGAAGCATAGGTCTCACGGAAGACGACGAAACCGAAAACTCAGAATAAGATCTAGATTACACCGTGCCCTCAACGATCTTCTGATCATTGCACGCAACGGCGGCAAACATGAACTGCTTCATGCTCTCTCATCAGTTCCAGCAGTTCAATTGAAATCTATCTTGGATGAAGCACTGGTTGCTTTCTTAAGAAATACTGATTGATTCAGACTTAATATTATTGTTGCATTCGCACAGAATAAACTTTATCCAGTTGTTAAAAACATCCCACCTAAAAACGATTCTTAAAAATTTCATTTATTAACAAAGGATTCGATCTTCTTAACATCTCTAATATCTTTCGGGATCATCGTGTACAAAGTGCTATTCCTCAATATTTTGAAAATTTAGAACCTCCACTTATTTGTTACAAATATAAGAGACCTATTCGAAATTTCGTTTTTAACTACAACAAAGTTACATCAGATCCTAAAATACTTGAATCATGTCCTGCTTCTTGAGAATGTGCAACATCTGAATATCTATATAAACCAGCTGGTCATATTATTACAGGTGACTTTTCAATTATACAAGACAGGCAGCTCCGTGGTCTTCTCAAAAAAAGGACCAAAGTATAGAATCCCATCCAAGATAGATTTTATTAGATGTCGCGAAGTATTAAAGGAAGCCTTAGATAACTATACCAAACGATGGTGTAAATCGGAAGGAGTCGAATTGCATTCTCTGAATGACTGGAAAACCCTCATTTTGGACATTACTGACATTCGAATAGACAACTTCCACAAAAATCATCATTTTTCTGAAAATCCAAGTTCTAGATCTGAAAGATATTTTAAATCAAAATTACGTAATTTACATGAAAAATTTGTCTTCGCTCCTGCAGATAAAGCAGCCAACAACACCATAATCATATGAAAACTTTACTATATATCAACTTTAGTTTCGGAACTTTCGTCTACAAATACTTATATTAAAAGCAATGAAAGTGTCCCTAACATTTTGAGCAAACTAACAGTGAAATTTCAACATCCCTATTTCTAAATTGGATCTTCCTACAATATACTGCATACCAAAACTGCAAAAATCTCCTTACAAATTTAGATACATTGCTAATTCTAGCAACTGCTCAACTACAAGTTTGTCTAGACATCTGACGTCAGCCCTCACGGCGGTAAAAGAACACGTTGCAAAATATTGTGAAACTGTTCTTAACAGGAATGATGTAAATTTATTTTGGTCTATAAAAAATTCCGGGGATGTGATTGACAAAATGAAATCTAGAAATTTTCAAGCCAATACGATTCTTCATACGATTTTTCAAATATGTACACCACGCTTCCTCACGACAAGATCAATGATCAATTGTCAAAACTCATTAAAAGGTGCTATAATCGAGAGGGGAAAACTTATATTTGTACATCTGAATCAAAGGGTTTCTTTTCCGCTACAGAATACAAATCATACAAATCATGGACATGTAGCGACCTGTGTAGTGCCTTGTCCTTCCTCTTGGACAACATTTATGTAAGATTTGGTGAGAATCTCTACAACCAGGTTGTAGGGATTCCTATGGGTACAAATTGTGCGCCTCTTGTTGCAGATTTATTTTTATACACATATGAAAAAGAATTTATTCAAAATCTTCAAAAGCAAAGAAAACATGATGATGTGAAATGCTTCATTGGTACTTCTAGGTATCTGGATGATATTCTTACTATCGATAATCCTGTTTTTGAAAAGTATAAAGATGTCATTTATCCACAAGAATTGACTCTAAACAAGGCAAACTTTACAGACACAGAAACACCATTTTTGGACCTAAATATCAAAATTGTCAATGGAGAAATTCATACAAGTGTATATGACAAACGAGATGATTTTGGATTCAACATAGTAAATTTCCCCTCGCTTGACGGTGATGTCCCTAGATTACCGTCATACGGTATCTACATTCCACAGCTCATCCGGTATGCTAGAGCATGTACTGATGTTTTGGATTTTCATAACATAAATCTACAAATTACAAAGAAACTTTTAGGTCAAGGTTTTCGCTTTCACAAACGAGTAAAGACTTTCTGGAAATATTAAAAAAATTATGATCAACTTCTTTTGAAATTCGGACCTATACAAGCAATGGAGTATATTACTTTAGGTATTTCACAACCTGCATTTTATGGTGACATAATTAACAAAATAAGAAGGATCAAAGGTAGACAGCATATGTATCGAAAATGCGTCAGAGTCATCAAACGCCTTTTATACCGTGGATATGATCCTAATGTCACCAGACGGACACTAAGCTTGGTACTTGACGAATATACAGTCTTGTACGAGCGCAATCTTAAGACTTGCACTCTGACTGACTGTTACGACGGGACTCAATGACGGGCCCTGTCCAAACCTCCTTAGAAAAGACAGGGCCCCGACCACCTGTCCTCTCTGAATGTCA
The DNA here is from genome assembly GCA_033119305.1 of Pinctada imbricata. Lineage (NCBI taxonomy): Eukaryota > Metazoa > Mollusca > Bivalvia > Pterioida > Pteriidae > Pinctada > Pinctada imbricata. Next base: position 22,579,895 of record VSWD01000006.1, read on the forward strand.
GTCGGACTCCTCGGGTGATAACATATATGAGCTCGCTACAGCCGGCAGCGCACGGACTGTATTACGCACGTCCTCTTTTTATATCCATTTACATATTCATCTGTGTTGCTTGGACCCCTGTGTTTTACGGTCTTGTTTGTGTGTGGTCATCTAACAGTGAGGAGGTTGTTTTACACCATAATTGTGCGTTCTTCAAGACCTCTGGGAAATCGGAATAGTGGGAGGGTTGTGCGCACGTAATCCAGGATAACCACACCGTCTGCTATTTACGTGGCAGATGGCCGTCCTAAGTCAACACCGGTTGCCCATTGGTCTCGTTGGTTTATGTGTAGTATTTTATGTTTCATGTTTCTATGTTGTGAGTTGGTGTTCCTTGTCCTTTTTGTGTCTCTTTCTGTGGGTATCTGTTCTGTGTTTTTTGCATGGGTGTTTTGGGATTTTGCTGTGGGTGCTGCAACCTAGTGTTGTTGGAGATTCCCTCCTTTCTTTGAAATGTTAGTCAAAAATCTAAACTTCTAAAAACTAATTACTTTGATATCTTATGCTTTTTTTAAATAAAATATCAAAAATCTAAAATTCCAAAAAGTTTTGGAATGTTCAATTGTTAAGTGTTACACGGACTTACTTTGAACCCTTGGGTCAGATACGCAATAAAAAAATTTAAGATATTGTTTCAAAATTGGGAAGGGGAGGTTAAGGCCATGTTTTTCGTTCTGATAAGCACAAATGGAAATTAAAAAGAAATTATACTGTGCTGCTACATAAGATTACGAAATATAAAATTGTATTTTTTCTAGAAAAGAAAACTGTTTTAAAAAATGTAACAGAAAAAGATCATTCACTTATATAATAAAAAAAATTTGCTAACTCATGTATGATATGGGTATTTAAAAAGGTGTACATCGTGACTCGAAGTGTGACAAGCAACTCCAGAATGTGATTCTTTACTGTATAAAAGGTTGATCATCGTAATCCTGCGAAACTTACATCTGAATGATTTCTGATTCGTCGAGGACGTCGATAAAGGTGAAGTAACTCATATTGGAAGAGAAAGTTAACTTGTATTTTATTTCATAGAATTTCGTATAGTTAGTGGTAAGATTCTATCATCTCCTGATTTTGTTATTTCTTTCCTTATTGTTTGTTTGATTGTTTTATGGTGTTTTTATTTTGCCAAATTAATTCGTCTCATTTTGTTGATGTATTAGAAAGAATTGATGCAATCAAAATGAAATTTCCTAAGCTATTCTTTTCAACATTGAATTATTATCTTTAAAAAATAAATATCGTTAAAAACTAAATTATTGTCTATGATAAATATGTTCTTCCTAATAAGATGAACTATTCTACCCAATAATAGAATGAAACTTATTTTACTAAAAAGATTATTTAATTAAATTAAACTTTTTTGTCTTCAAAAATGGAAATTAGCTTAATATTAATTAAAAAAATGATTTTCAAATTGTATTTAAGGAATTTAATTTCTGACACTTTTGAAATACATAAAGTATGAAATTTTGTACTTCAGTACTAATGGTCCATCAATATTTTTTCCCTTGAAATGAAAGAGACATCTTTAGAATAAGGCGCAAAAAAGAAAATTGTATACATTTGGATTTCATATGTTTAACCAAACAAAAAGCATATTAAGGCATTAGGAGTATAATACTCTATTTCCGGTTGTTTTGATAACAGATAAATCAAATACCATGAAGTTGGCCGAAGACGCACGAATTCGACAATGTTCAGGACCTTGTTAAGATAATGGAAGTACATAATTTCTAGCTTTCCATGATATTGTAATTATACCCCTAATACCTCAATTTTACATAATGCACGAATACTTTCATTACATTTTCAGATGACTATAAATATGCTGATGATCATATTGGTCCTCTTGGCTCAATATCAGTATGTAAAATCTGTGCAGGTACCAAGAACGGCATCAGAAATGAGGGAATTCCTTCGGGCTTGGCGTGGCTATCAGATGGGGCTTGCAGCTAAAGGGCTGATTGATGATGAAGATTTTCAACGATTTAGTAAGTTTTATGTTATAATTGTAGCAAAATGAAATGCTTCAATTGTTAGCAAAAAACAAAAACAAAAACAAAAAAAAAACAAACAAAAAAAAAAAAAAACAAAAAAAAAAACAAAAAAACAAAAAAAAAACAAAAAAACTCGTTATGAGGGTATATATAAGTTTTCAATAATAATTTGGTAATTGTGCTATTATGTCTTTTCAAATTTATCTGGTTTTTCAATTGGCCTATAGTGATTTCTCAGAGTCTACATTTCATCACTTCATCATGTCATTATTATTTATGATACAAACTCCGAGAGTCGTCCCAGAAAATCGTAGATGTCGGCAATAAGAAAGTTGTAAAGGGTTGCATTTTTATAAGTTTTGCATTGATAAATTTGACATTCAATTCGGCTTCTGTGCATGAAAAATCAATAATTTATCTTTCATAGTAAATTTTTTATAGAAGAAATAAAGAAGTAGGGCGACGTCCATCGGCTCATGATATATAACGTCATGGATTATGGCGAGTGCGGTTAAGAATATGCCCATGAATTCATAATAGACTTGGCGCTCATTGAGCAGTAACGAGATACATATTTAATCCACTTGACAGGATTTTCTGCACAGTACATTTACTTATATGGTCCCTCTCTACTATTTCTTTTACTGTTCGACGCCGGTCTTCATCAATGACGTTTCTGGCCAAATCTACTGTCTGAATATCGCCCCTCTTTTTATGCCTTTGTTAGATTTTGTCTGTCTATTTGTCGACAAATCTCTTAAACATATACTAATACTCTGCGAACATTTCCATACTTTTCTGATGTTTTCATTTCTTACTTTTTCTAAAAAGGAATCAATCCACGATGTTTTAATATCGATCCTTTTTGCGTATGAAAATTTCGGACTGCTCCGGTACGGTCCAACCGCTCTTCTAAAAATTTAATTAATTTTTAATATTTACCGCAGATTTCAACACCATTAACATTTTATGCTTCCCAGATAATTAAATTTACATCTGGGAAAATCTTGTTTAGATTTAACGCTAAATAAAGGAATTGTGAGCAATGTCTACGTTTTTTCTGGGACAACCCTCGTATTTACCTAAAGTATTTTCCTAAAATCATTGTGCATATAGATCTTTGCATTCCAAACCCTTTTTTACTGTTTCTGTCCAAAATAATACATATCTATTACATTATGTAGAATTGCTTATCTTATTTAAGGCATTCAATGGATAATGATAAGTAATTGGGCCATCTATGGAATCCTGACACCTAAAATCGCTGCATAGATATAATGTAAAAATTGATTGAAATGTTTCTACCAATTCAGATATTGAAAAATAGGTATTATGCGTCATTAGAGTTTACATTGAACTCTTTGGAAAAAAAACGTTACTCTTTCTTAAAATTTTCAACAGAATGATCCGGCATCACATATCACGTATTGATTGGTAAAAAAATTCTAAAAAATATTATTATGTATTATCAAATTTTGCTTAAAAATCAAAACCTCACCAATTATTTTTCATGCAATTATTTTTTTTTTTCGATATTATCATCAAGGGGAGGAAACTCCGTAACATGACCCCATTCAAAATAATTCTTATTTCAATATTAACTAGGATGGTATACAAAATTTTAAAATATCATATGGCACAGAACAATATTAAGTTATGAATACACACAATGCCAATATTTTCGGCATGATTTCTTTCATTACCAATCGAATACCTTAAGAAAATTATCATCAAAATATGTATCTATACTGAAAAAATAACTCAGGATCTAGCCATCTAAAGTAGAATTACAATATTCATATTTTTACATGTAGCAACGGGCAATGATAACAATGAAATAAATTCGCAAAGAAATAAATTCATTGACCATATTGACTTTCTCAAATCTTAAAGAGCTAATAAGAAATATTTTGAGAATGAAGTAAAGTCTTCTTTAGGAAAGCATATTTTATAGATAAATAATAAGAAACACTCTTGTCATACATTCATTAAAATCTTCTGTAATGTAAATGCACAAATCTAAATTCAAAAAGTTAAAAAGGGCGCTACTGAAATGATTTTGGTGACTCCACAAGAAGCATAACTGATGAGAACTTCATATTCGAAACACGTGTCTGGTGCATGGAAATTGGTTTGGAATTTTCTTCAAAAAGGTATAGAGTTGGATCCCTTCGACATTATTAATATAAACACTTATTTTAACGTTGCAGTATGGAGCAGTTTCAATCGTTCCCTGTGACCTAATGTTTGTCAAGTGTATTAATTACTTCTTTCCAGCTCTGTCACCCGAAAGAAGCTTTGTTTTGGCCTTTTATCAAAATCATATATATATTTTTTGCCATTTCGGAAACTAACCGTTTCACCGATGACTATCATCGAAATTAAAGGAGTTTTACATTTTAGCACCATCCCTCCAATGCTATTTTGAACATTGATTTTATTTGGATATGCTACTGAATCGACCCTACAGGAAATTTGGAGCCGCGCACTCTCTGTAATGTAAATGTACAAATCTAAATTCAAAAAGTTAAAGAGGGCGCTACTGAAATGATTGTTGGTGGCTCCGCAAGAAGCATCACTGATAAGAATTTAATATTCGAAACACGTGTCTGGTGCATGGAAATTGGTTTGGAATTTTCTTCAAAAAGCTATAGAGTTGGGACCCTTCGACATTATTGTAGATATTGTTTTCAGTTTCGTGCATGAACATCGACGGTGGGGTCCGTCATTGCTCAATTTGGAGTTCTATTGTGAGTGCTGTTAAGATTGGCAGGATCTTGTTTAAACTTTATCTCATCAATGTAAAGTCCTACGTATAAAACCTTACGTCATAAATAAATAAGGCCATACCAAATACATTAAATGTTCTTCGGATTTTCTTGTGAAAAAGGGCGCGAGCGAGTGAAAATGAATCATTTTTTAAGCACTATTATTGCACTTTTTAAGGTTCGAGCGAATGAAATAATTTTTTTTTATTTAAGATGTTTTTAATCCTCATAGAAATCTGCTGACTAGGATGCTTGTCACATAGTTAAAGAAGATCCTGACGATAATCTCAATAGTACGGAAAAAGTTTTCAAACATGCCTAACTCCTTGACGTTTATTGCCATGTATATGAGACAACAAATTTGCCCCCAACAAGATTTTTCAAACACAAGAAGTATCATTTTATTCAAAATTTGCACAATCTGAGACTTCTAGAAGTTTTTAAAAGATTTGAAGAGATCAGAACAAACCCTAAAATATTCTTGAGCCAAAAATTTAGTGGTGCAGATGAGCTTTTTTTTCAAATTTATAATATAATTTTCTTTCAATTCTGAAAAATGCTAGAAGAATGTGTCCTGTTATTTATTCTTTAAACATTTACAATAACTATTTATTCTCCGATGCATACATGTAAATCAAAATATTTATGGATTCAACATCAACACTAGTTAAAATCATCAAAATGTTACATTTGGTGACTTAATTGAAAACAAAAATCTTCATTAAATTCTAATTTCATATTAAGTATCTAATCTTTGAATAAATCAAAATCTTACTAAATACAATGTACATGTATTTACTAACTCTTTATAGAAGGCTTAGAATAGTCTATGGTAAACGAGCATTGCCCTTATATCCATGTTCAGATTGCATGTATCCCTTCAAGGCAAGTAGCCATCGAAAATTTATTCAAACATCCGTTGCTGTGCGATGTGCAGTTTAAATGTATATCTTTTCCCTTCTCCAAGACTATTTGTGTAACAATATCAGTATGTAAAATCTGTACAGGTGTCTGTGTATCAAGTCGATAGAGAAGCATTGCCAAATAGTTACATATTTACATGAAAATTATTATTTCAGGAGCCTAAAAGGCTTATGATTAACAAAAAAGAGACATAATCACAGGTTTATTTGTGAGCGACTGACTTTGTCACTACAACAATAATTTCAGATATTTCAGTGGTGTTTATGATATACATTTTTACCAGCAATCAGGATATGCCTAAACTAATTTTACCTCAATGATCACAGGATTAACTTTTGCCACAAGCGGACTGCTTTGATTTTTGTTTTATTTCGATTTCGATATTTTTCAGAAAAGATTTAAATTTTAGAAAATAAATGTTTCTATTTTCCTTTTAGACACTGTATATCATTTGCTGATGACCCGATTGAATACAATGCAAAGAAGAAACCATAGGAGTTTGTAGAGAGAAAGATGTTTGCAACATTTGACAGAAACGTTCGAAGACTATCATGTCTCAGTTAAACGAGTGAGGTCAGAGTGGAAAGGAGGGAAAAGAATTATACGTTATTGACATAGGCGGATCTAGGAATTTTTCAAAGGGGGGGTTGAAGATTTTGAAAAGGGGGGATGTTTTCGCAATAATACCTTAAAGGGTGCATTATAATAATATTGACTGCACAAAGATAATCTATATCTGTTTTATTATCTTTTAAAGCAACGGCGTAGCTCTGCCTGAAAAAGTGGAGGGGTACAACATCCCAAAATTTCTAACAAACAAAAAAAAAAAGGGGGGGGGGAGGAGGACGAGATTTAAAAAAAAAATTGGGGTTTCATGCACAAATTTTAACATTTCTGGCGCAATTCTAAATTTTAAGTACATGAATAAATGTCTGGCGAGCGATGGCGAACCAGGAAATTTTTTTAGCAAAATATTGACTTATCAGAAAATACTTTCTATACCCTCTATCATTAACAAGAACATGTAATAATATTCTATATAGTTGGAGTTAAATGTCTTCATGTACGTTGAGGATGGATCAGAACAGCTAAGTTGTTCAGAAAGGTCTATAAAGAACTGGCGAGCGGTAGCGAGCCAAAGAAAAATTTTGAAAATTAACCGAAAAATTTTAGATTTACGGTACAAAATATTGCTACAAAAATGTATTTTAAACAATGTTAATGCATCATAAAATTTTGTGATTGAAAAATGGGGGGATGTGCCCCCGCTGCCCCGCCCCCCCTTCTCCTGCGACCTTGTAAAGTAAACACAATTTCCTATTTATAACTAAACACGCATCGGAGCAAATATTATTTTATAAGCCTCAAATCTTCAACATTATAATATTCAGACTTCATGTCACAAATGTTGTACACCTCAAGTGGTGTTGAAAGCTTGTTAAGTATGGAGCTCGAGAACAGAGATAAAGTTTTTTTTAATATATATCTCTCTCTCTCTCTCTCTTTCTCTCTTTCTTTCTTTCTCTTGGTTTTTTTTTTGGTCCGACCAAAGGGGGGGGGGGGGGTTGCAACCCCCCTATCCACCTCGCTAGATCCGCCAATCAATACATGTATAAAAAAGGAACATTTTCCCATAATTATCTTGATAGAAAAGTTAAAGTACACGCTACAATATTTTTTTTTATTATGAAGTATGATCATTTGATTTTGTATGAATGTCTGATGATAACAAAATATTGCATATTGTTAACTTTTAAATGAGCTTACTTTGCTAATAAATGTGCGACATAACATATCATCAAGCCTTTTATAAATGTTTCTTGGTGGAAGATTTATATGAGAAAAATGAATCAGTACTTGACATAAGACTTTTTAAAAATTACAATATACAATTTGGAAGGGCTCTTATCTGCGTATGCAGAGAAAAGACAAGGATGAAATTTCGAGTTATTTGTATTCCTGCTAGCTGTTTTCCGAATAAAGATTGTGTTTTGTGTCTCTGATTACTAAGGTTTTTCTTAATGCAGGAAAGACATATGAGTACGGCGCATTTAAACAGCGCCACCTACAATGCATTCTACAATGCTTCCGCACATGCACTGAAGATGGTCTGGGACTTGTATTGGTGTCTCCGCACTTTGTCCAATAGTCATAGCGCCTTCCGTCGTCCGTCCCTTGTCCGGCGTAATTTTTTTACATTTTTGACATCTTCTCTGCACAGAATTTCACGAAACCTTAGAGGAAGTACGTTTTGAAATTCCCCTAATTGGTTTGTATTGTTCGTGCCGATCGGTCACCAAATATGGCTGCTGAGGGCTCTGACTTGCTGACGCTTTTTCGACTTCTCATCTGCAACCGCTGAACAAATTTTCACAAAACCTTATAGGCAAAAAATACTCAAATAAACATTAAAGAAGTACCTATCAGCTATTCAGTCTCAAAGTTGAGAAGGCAAGGCAAAATCACTAGAATCTCCATAGGAACGTTTGCGAACCTCGGAATGAATAATATTCCGAACCGAGAATCGTCGAGAGTCAGCGTCTCCCCATGCAACACCCGTCGCAACAGCTCTATGGAAACCCGTCAATTCGGTGATTGTCTCGATGTACAAATTGATGAACATATCAAGTAAGTATTTCCTTTTTGTGGTGATGAAAGCCATTCGATTTAAATTCCAGAATATCACTGATTATTCTGGAAAGGGGGATCTGATATGCTTTTATTATATCCCCGTAGCGACCGAAGAATTTCTTTAACGATGATTTAAGCCATTGTGCAATATACACAATGTAACCCTGAACAAGTAACTTAATTGCAAGCCGTCTGGCTCTAACTATGAAATCGCCATATTTTTATGCCCTGAGCCGGGAAACAAAAATGCCATAAGCAGGAGTAGACGGAATGTTGCTACTCATAAAAGGGAAGTTAGTTATCTGGATGATGAAATCATCACGCATGTCATACAGTGAGGTGTAAAAATGGTCATTTGCGTCGAAAGAAAGAAGTACATCAAAGTACGAAGCGGATCTGTTGCTCTAGGTTGTTTCCATGATCTCTACTTCATGAGATCGATAGATTTCATGTAGATGATACTTAAAGTTCGGATGTTGATAGACAACATGTGTCATCTATGTATCTGAAGGTAAAATTGATCTGAGATCGGAGGTGTTTTCGCCCAGTCGAGAGCATGGTCTGGATGGAGTCAGCCTCGTATGAATATAAAAATAAATCCGCAAGCAGTGTCCTCTACTATTTTTTGTTTATTCTGATCGGTTAAGAAATATGGCCGCCGAGGGCTCTGATTGGCATTTCCGACTTCTCCCCTGCAACCCCTGCACATAATTCTACGAAACCTTACAGAAAGCAAGTACTCAAGGTCCTCTACCATGTTTACATTTTTCTTGCCGATCGGTCAACATATATATGGCCGCCGAGGGCTCCGATTGATAAACAAATTTTTGACGACTTCTCCTCTGCAAGGTCTGCACAGAATTTCACAAAACCTTACAGAAAGCAAGTCCTCCTCTAACAAGTTTGTTTTTTTTTTGTGCTGACCGGTCAAAAAATATGACTGCCGAGGGCTCTGATTGGCTGACGCATTTTTTACTTCTCTTCAACCGCTACACAGAATTGGACGAAACCTTACAGGAATCATGTACACAAGGTCCTATGTCAAGTTTCTGTTTTTTTCGCGCCGATCAAGCAACAAATATGGAGACTGAAAGCTCTGCTTTGCTGACGCATTTTCCATATCCCGATGCTGAAGCACAAAATTTCTTAAAACCTTACAGGAAGCAAATACTCAAGGGCGTTCACTCCACTGGCAAATGTCATTCTTTTGTTTGCAGCTTAGGTGAGCGACCCCCCCCCCCCTTGTGCGTGTTGGTCCCCCCCCCCAAATCGTAAGGCTTTCGATTGCGGATTTGGAATATGGTTTCGGCTTTTGTGTTCAACTTTCATGCACGTATATTATTTCATTTAAGTCGTCTGTCTTGTTTATGTGGTTTTCTTATTGAGGTCATTAAACATAACATATGTGTATAAATCGAAACCTCTTGGTCAACGAAAGGGTTGCAATGTTAAACGTCTTCAAATTCGATAGCATCATTTAAGACCTGATAAATTTACAGCACGGACAAGACATTCATGTTTCGGGTACTAAACCCTCGTCAGTGATCCTCAGTCTAAACAATGTAAGCACGTAATTGAGAAATATGGGTAATCACACAATTTGCTACTGACATGGCAGATGATCGTCTTTAATTGTCACTGCTTTTCCATTGATCTCGTTGGTTTATGTGTAGTTTTTTGTATTTGATCCCGTACAAAATATTAAGACAGATTCCGCCTAGAATCTGGGCAGATTCTGGGTAAAACCTGTTATGTCTTAGCAATTTTTAGACGTACACGGATTTCTTAAGAATTTCGCCTAAGCTTTCTTAGACGGTATTTACTCTGTACTCTTACGCTGAAAAGAAGGTTATCTTGTGGTACTCATTTTATAAGAAATATATTGCCAATGCGCGGCGACGAAGACATATGTGATGTTGCTAAATAAGTTACATAATTTCTAAGTTTTTGCCGCCACCAAAAATTAGATTAGAATTGAATAAATTAATCCCCGCGAAAGCATATGTATCCTTAAAACAAAGGAGGGGATCTCCAACAACACAAGGTTGCAACACCCACAGCAAAACTCCAAAATACCCAATTCAAAAACACAGAGCAGACACGCACTTTCTTGAAATCAATAAACTAAAGCATACGATAATTTTAATTTAAAGATCTGCCAGAGACAGTCGTGCTGCAATGCAATTTTTAAAGCAAATATATCTTGAAGGTGGTTCATGTAACATGATTGTCACGTCATTGTCCATTTCCAAAAAAAAAACAAGAGCCCCAGGGGGCACAACGCTCACCTGATACCCATGCACGCTCTAATTGACATACTGACATTGAATACTGATAGTGCCAGTACCAGGATTTTAGCTCACAACCTTTCTAAAAGATTTTTGCCGGATGCAGAGAAGTTTTTTTTTCAGACAACCTTTGAAAGTACAAAAAAGAAAAAATAGCAACATTTCAAAACAATAACTTTTTTACTGATTTGAAAAGACGGATAAAGTGGTCCAACGTCATATGCCCAGCTAGTATAGCTCAATTATGCAACATCAAAAATAAATTCATATTGTACATTAATGTGCAGCAGAAAAAGAATAAAACAATGAAACGATTTCATAAATTAAGTTTATTTAAAATTGAACACAAAACCTTTCATTATTGATAGCTAGCATGCCAGAAATTATAAAGCCTGTGTTTGTGAAACGAGAATGCCCCCGGCGGCATCTTTGTTAGTATAAAGGCCATTTTCTGTTAAGTATGTGAGAGGTCAGGGTCAGCGCAATATTGGTATCAATGGAAAGATCTTGTCACAAGGAATACACATGTAAAAATTGAAACCTCTATCACTAACCATTCAAAAGTTATGCCCAATGTTAAAGTTTTTGAGAAGTACGTCAAAGGTCAAGGTTATGGTCACGAGGTCAAAAATTTTGGTATCAATGGAAAGGTATTGTCACAAGGAATACACATGCGAAATATGAAACCTCTATCACCAGCTTCCATTTAAAAGTTATGCCCAATGTTAAAGTTTTTCGGAAAACAGACAGACAAACAGACAGACGAACAGGCCAAAAACTATATGCTCCCGAATCTTTTATTCCAGGGGCATAAAAAACAAAGATTTTTCGGTTTTGCCTTTATTCATATTAAAGTATACTGAAATCTATGAATGCTTTTGAATAGTATTGATTTCATCTCAAATACATGAAACGTACAGTTAAAATCGTTTTAATCCAATATTTATCAATTCAAGTGAGTTGTGCTGCTTGTGCAGAAATTGGGCTAGTTTGTTTTCCAAAAATCAGTGTATGGTGTATCAAACCTCATGACCCAGTGAAGCCACTTGAACAAATAATTTTCAGTGAATATGCTGAAATGCGGCGCTTCTTGCCTATGCATATTTCAACAGGCGAGAAGGAGCGTCGCATTTCAGCATACGCTGTTCAACAACTCAAGTGATTTCTCTAGGTTTCGTAGTTTGAAACAAATTAAAAGGCCCATGAAATTGTTAAGGTTGTCCAACTAGCAGACCTACAACATCGTTATTTACTGTTAAAAAATTGTTTTACCTCATCAAAGGTCTGTTACACGGACAAGTTGTTAGCGGAGAGAGTTCATGAAATGTATCGGTTGCATAGGATTTGCCGACAAAAATTATTTGGTCCGATAAAAACTCATCATGTATCTATTATTTGAACAGATAAAAATTCCCAAATGTCTTATCACAGGAACCTGTCATTTTATGAGAGAAAATATTTTATTATTCACAACCTCAGGCCTCTGTGTTCCTCTTAGAAATATTATACATACAAGATGTCGAACACAGTGGCTTATGGTTGTAAATAATAATTTATTTACTCTATCTAAACAACAGCTTTCTGTGGTCCAACATTTCATAGGAAGATTTCAGGAACTCTGAACTGAATTATTTATTTCAAGAATTTCAGATATTAAATGTCCTATGCATTCTCAAAATCCGGAGGAAGAGATTACTCATTAGACGTTTCTTCAAGAAATCAGTCCGTAAATTACTTCATCTAAGAGAGTCTAAGACAGAGGAAATTCGAGCAAACTTTATGCATGATAACAAGTTGCAAGTGTTCCAAGTACATGAATGATAACCATTATGAAAGTGTTCCAAGTATAATGCACATTTCATTAAATAAAAATCTATTCCGTTTGCACTGTATCTCCTGAAATGTATCGCAGTACTAAAGGTATCACATTTCTACATGGGGAATCCCCTTCAGGTGTAATCCAAGGAAATCGTTTTAGCGGGGAATCCCCTCAGTTTTGACTGGTGAACAGGGCAGAATAAAAGGTGTCACACCATTGGTCAAAACTATTGAAAATTTAAAAATAGCACATGAAATCAATGTACCATTCCCTGTAGTCGGGATAAATTGAGTTTTGAACCTGTTTTTGTCTTTTATGCAACCTATTGATCAATTTAAAAATAGATGAAATTTGTAAAATTTTCGAAATGGATAGAGGGGTGATGTAAAAAAGTGGAATTTGTGAGAAAACGGTATGCATGACCCCCCTTTTTTCTATTATTTTTATGTGTGTCAAAGGTGTCCAAATCCAACGAGACCAAATTCATAATTATTGAATGAAGGATTGGAAGTCACTCAAATTGAGCTAAATGATTGATCATACAAAGAAGGTTTTTATTTCTTTGGATGACACCTTCAGGTACACGGCAAAACATGGCTGCTTTTGAAATCTTGTTCCCGACTTTAAAAATAAAATTTTAAATAAGTATAAAGAATTTAAATAATTGAATCATATCACATAAAACGTCAATCAATAAGACATTGAAGCATGTGTCACTTGTTGAATTATCAGCTGTAACAATGGATGAAAGGTCGATCAAAAAATGATTAATCATACAAAGAAGGTTTTTTTCCTGTAGTTGCACCTGAAGCATTGGGCATGAAAAACATACATTATACCTATGTACAATCTTAAAAAATATTCCTTAAAAATCCAAAAGTGGATATCTGGACAAAATTCTTTCACTTGTAGGGTACCATGCATGAGTACCTCATACCTACAAATTGTCATGACAATCTGAAGAGTGGTTATAGAAAAGAAGCAGAAAATGTATGAAAATCACCCCCCCCCCCTTCCTTTTTTACTAAAGAAAAAAATTCATAAAAAATCAAAAAAATAAAATTTAAGCATAAAATACATATCAAAGCATTAAGTAAGTTAAATATGATAAATATGTAGTAAATGAGTGTGTAAAATCATACACTTATTGAGTTATTTAAAGAAATAGTGCAAAAATGTGCATTTCTGACTAAGTCCGAAAAGACGTCAAAAACGCGTCAAAAATTAGTTATCGGATTTTAACGAAATGAACAAACTTGAATCATACATCCTTCTAGATCACATAGATACAATTAGTTTTTCAATCCATTTAGTGGAACTGGAGAAGAAGATTTTTGAAGAGGGGTACCCTCCGGGGCCTATTTGACCCCGCCCTGGATCCACCCCTGAAGGGATCGAGCCGAAATGAACAAACTTGGTAGAAGACCTTTAGTACTTCATGCATACCAAGTTTCATCAAAATCCCTTCAGCCGTTCTTGAGAAGAAGTTGAAAATGTTAAAAGTTTACGACGGACGGACGGACGACGGACGACGGACGACGGACGCCACACTATGACAATAGCTCACTTGAGCCTTTGGCTCAGGTGAGCTAAAATGCGTTGTATTTTCAAAGTTTTTTCTTTACATAAAAGTTTCGTTTTATAACAGTGACCGTCGTGAAATGAGAGTAGTGTTGACGTGATTGGTATCATTTGACTACTTATGTAGCTGAACTATCAAATAACGTCATTCCACTCCCTATAGAAGTGTAGCGTGCATCGTCAAATATTCTGGTGGCAAAATCGTCTTACGAAGGCAAAAAATTGAACTCTACGGATATGAAGGGTTCTATATGTAATGAGTTTCTATGGGCATACTGCGTCATTTTCAGTAAAAATAATTATTATTAGTTATTTATTGTATGCCAACCTTATCATAGTATCTGTGCTATTCACATCTTTTACTTTTCATAATCCATTTATGTAATGTCCTTACCTAATTGATCGTATCAATCAGTGAATGAAGTTAAACACAAAACACGACATCAGAAATTACAATCAAAAGGCGTACACATTCTTGACAAAAAAAAAAAGAATTTCATCACGAATAAAAAAAATCAGACAAGCAGACGGAGGCAAGAACACAGCTCCATAGACATACAAAAGACAGCTTTATCTAATGAACAATCTCAATCCAGTATAAGTACGGAATGCACTTTTGGTGGCGCCGTGAAAATGCGCCGGACTAATTTGCAAAGTTTAAACATGTTCAGGTACCATGTGAATCGTGCAACATTGACAGTAAGTGTTTTGAATATTTTCCCTGACATGGTCGCCATTATATGATAGTACTTTTTATTTAAGAAATGACTGTCTTACTTTTGGTGTTCATGGGTGTATAATTCTGGTTGGTCACGTGCAAATTCCGTGAATCGCGTTTACATTTATCATGTTTATTCTACATATCGGCCATTTTTTCTTGCATGCATTTCGCACATTTTGCCTGTTTAGCGTCGAATGAATTCGAACGTCGGTAAATTCACCCTACATGCAAAACTTGAACATGACGTCACAATAGCAACCCAAGTTATTGGAATATAATTCTAGATGCCTAATGGGTGTTCAACATGGGGAATATGCTGGTAATGTACATATATAGACATAACCTCAGACAGTACATGTATTTCATATACTGTTTCATTTTCGTGCGTGAACTTCTACGGCGGGTGTGGCTAGTCAACAGAGGATGCTTACTCCTCCCGGGCACCTGGTCCCACCTCTAGCTTGCTAGGGGTCCATCGATGCTCGATTTTATACGCTATTGTGAGTTAAAGAAGATCCTGACGATAATCTCGACAGCACTCACAATAGATCACAAAAGTAAACATCGACGGACCCCTAGCAAGCTAGAGGCGGGACCAGGTGCTCAGGAGGAGTAAGCTTCCCCCTGTTGGCTAGCCGCACCCGCCGTCGATGTTTAAGCATGGAAATGAAAATGTATAAAATTCATGCACTATACTCGACTATGTCTATATCGAAAGTGCTATGGCGACAATGTCAGAGAAATATATTTAAAACACTTACTGTCAAACCCCTCGCGGGGAACTTTTTTATGAGCTCCACATGGCAAAGGGCATAAGTGTGACACAAATGAGTTAAAGAAGATCCTGACGATAATCTCTTGTGAGTGCTCACATATATAATGCAAGTATAGTACATGTATATAAGTAAGTAGGACCAAAAGGGCTTCAGTTATTTCAATTTCTCTAAACGTATTATTTCAAAACAAGGGGGAAGTTTCGCTCATTGGCCCCAGAATTCAAAACAAGAGAAATCACTAAATATCACTGCAAGCGGCACCACCTTGAATAAATTCATTAAAGAAATAAGATGTACACTAAAATTCAAAAATGTAATTCCATAGATCCGCAAATCTGCCAAACATAATAATTTCTTCTGGAATCTGCTATTACAACATAGAAATACATAGAAAACTGAAGACGTTCAACTCGGTAAAAATATGAAACAAAAGTTTCTTGCTTCTCTAGATCTTAATAATACAGCGTCCCTGAAAACGTAAAATTTATTCAAATGGGCCTAGGGCACATGTAGCCAAGTTCGATCAACTTCGGTTGATCGTCTGTCTCTTTACGCATTTGAAATTTTCTGTTACAAAATTTGTTGAAATTTCTAAAACGTGGTTCCTGTAGCATCATATCCCACCCATTCTGCTACGTCTTTTTGGTACATTTGGACATAATCATTTTCATACTTTTTTGCCATTTTACATTGTTTAGACTGAGGATCACTGACGAGGGTTTAGTACCCGAAACGTGCATGTCTGGTCCATGCTGTAAATTTATCAGATCTTAAATGATGCTATTGAATTTGAAGACGTTTAATACTAGATAGAGAAAAAAAGAAGCCATAAAAGTTTTATTGAAAAACATACAGTATTTTTTTCATATTTTACGTTTGCATTGGTGTGTGCAAAGCATTTGGTCATGGAAAAAATTATGTGCAGCACGAAGGGCTTAATACGGAAGATCGCAAATATTTCTAACTAAGACTATGCAAATGTTCTCATGCACTCTTCGATTGTTCGCCATTGTTATGACGTCATCAATTTACTTGGGCAGAAAAGGTGCCCAAGTTTTGAACAATGATTTAGGTAGGTGCCTAAATGAAAAATCAGAACAGACACGCTGCACGCGCTGCATTTGCGATCTTGCGTATTCATATTGAATTTTTACCTTGACCAAATGTTTTGCACACACCAATTCAAACGCAAAATATGAATAACAATTCTTATATCTATACGCATACTATTTTTATGAAACGATTCCCACTCGAAGTCTCGGTATATTACATCTCTCTTCTTTTATCTGAGGGAGGAAGAACAATGTCAGAACAGCTTACAGAACAGCTAACGGCAACCGAAAGTTGAATAGTTCTAAATTTGCACACTATCGTTTAAGCAATCTTAAAGTACACAGAACATACAATATACTTACTACATGTAATGCATTGAATTTGTTTTGATTTATTGTAAATTATATGGCAGCCGTTTCATAAATGGAGTGGCGGCCACCAGATAATCAAGTGGTGACCGCCATATATTAAAGTTTCGGTCGCCAATACATTATGTGGCGGCGCCACTTAATGTATGTGGCGACCGCCACTTAATTTATTTGGCAGCCGCAACATATTTATCTGGCGGCCACGACTTCATTATTTGGCGGCTGTCAAATAATTAAGTCGTGTCTGCCTGATAAATTATGTTGTGGCCGCCAGATAATTATGTGCGGTCACTAAATAATTCATAATTCATGCCTGTCACCTTTGGTCTTCCATAGTATTTGATATTTCGATACTACTTATAAAACTACCCATATGATTGAGAATGAAATTCTTCGTTTTCAATAAAGTAATTCAGTAATGTTCTAAAACATAGAATCTAATTTTGTCATTTCTTTATCCTTTCGTAAGAGAAACATGAATAAAAAAAAGGTCACAAGAGACGCAAAACGTAGTACTTAGATAAACAGAACACAACGTCACTAACCAGGTACCAAGATTGCATTATAGAACTTCAGTGCAATAGTTCTTGACGAGATGTAAGCTCTGAATAAGGTATGAGACCATTAAATGTGCTTCACATGAGTACAATAATCATGACATTGTATTCAGTAGAGATGAAGAAGCCCCTGACGACAATCTCAACAGCACCCACAATAGAGCACCAAGTTGAGCATCGACGGAACCCTAGCAAGCTTGAGGTGATACCAGGTGTCCAAGGGGAGTAAACATGCACAGCTGGTGCACCACATTTTGAATTTTCTGCCTTTTATGTCTGGAGCAAAGTTTCTTATATAGAAATTGGCATTTTAACTAACAAGAGAGAGAGAGAGAGAGAGAGAGAGAGAGAGAGAGAGAGAGAGAGAGAGAGAGAGAGAGAGAATTTCTTATTTATGCCAAATAGGCAAAAGGTTTTATCATTGTAATATTTGTATAATGAAACTCTAATCATTTTTCAAAAAATATATGAACATCGTTGTTTTGCCACTGATTCAAGAAAATAAGCCCATAAGATTTCCGGTAAAACTGCGAAATATCGATCAGTATGTACCAGTGGGATATCCTTTTCTAACGATGTTAAACCTCTTCAAATTCAATAGCATCATTTAAGACCTGATGAATTTACAGGATGGACAAGACCCGTTTTGGGTACTAAACCCTCTTCAGTGATCCTCCGTCTAAACAATGTAAAATGGCCAAAAAGTATGAAAACTAGTATGTCCAAAAATGTACCGAAAGACGTAGCAGAATAGGTGGGAACCAGATTTGGAATGACTGCTCCTATGTTATTGAAAGGAAAACGTATGTCTGGATAATGAGAGTGACCTTCTGCTATCTTAGCAGACTTTATTACCGTCTGACCTATACAGGTACGATAACTCTTCCTGTCACACTATTCTTCATTCGGGAAACCCCAAGCCGAACTCTGTTCTCACAACTTTGATTTGAAATTTTGTAAAAGATGAGAGTAGAGGCTCTTACAAATTTACCTATCTTGACCGATACCTCTAGACTTGGATACCTTGTTTTCCTGTTTTCATCTCTATTCCTGACATAAGTACCGTGTATATCGATGAATTGTCACAATCTTATTTTACAAATGCAATTACAGTATATTACTTCAGACTGTTGTGAACAGTGATAAAGTCAAACAAATTCTACAGTAAAATAAAATATAACGACTGATTTATCTGTCATCAAGGACAGGAGGGGATCTTCAACAAAAATCGGTTGCATCACCTACAACAAAACGAAAAAACAAACCATGCAAGAGAAAACAGAGATGAAGCGGCGGGTGTTGCATACAAGCAGGAAATGCTTCCTGGGCACCTGGTCTCACTTCCATATCGGGAGTTCGCTTCTTTTCATGTGGTGGAGGTTTTTGTTTGTTTGCTTTGGTTCCTGTTTTATCCTGATTTTGTATGCATTCGGTTTCTGATTTTCTGAATTATCAATTTTGTGCTGTATACAAGGATATTGTCATAATCTTTATTTGTCATGGCACGCACAAGAGATACTAAGTGGACAAGGCACGAAAAAAAAAAACCCACAGACACATTGAACACAACACAATAAGCCAACAAGACCTATTGTCGTAGGCCATTTCTTGTTTTTATTCCGTTTTGCGTCCTTTTGAAATTGAGAGAGCTACCAGCCAGCCAGGGAGAACAATAAACAAGCATACAAAACAAAGTTGCAATTTTATATAATGTGACTATGTTAAATCCTACAGAAACTTTAATCATTTGATTATTGACAGATTTTAGTCAACAAGTGAATGGTAAATAATGCAATGTCTTGAATTATAGCAGTACTCATACATTTTTACATGAAATGCAAAAACTGAACAATTTCCACTTAATATTGTGTAGAAAATACATTTAATTTGCAAAAGATTTAATTATTTTAATTTTGTTTTGTTTGATGACTTATGGCTCAAAACCTGCCAGCAAGAGGACGCAAAACAGAAAATAACAAAGAAATGGCCTTTTCATAGAGTTCAGAAAAATCTTCTCGCACACAGTGACCCCTACCTTATTCTTTTTTTCCAAACAGAAGCAAAGAATAGATTCATCTTAGTTGTCATATACAATGTCGTTTTTACATCGGATAAAGTCATAGGGATCGAGAATGTGTGCATTTGAGTGTTTGTGTTTTATCTTTAAAAATATGGTTACAAATTCTAGAAAAAATATAAATCAAAACTTTCTCAAGTGAAAAGAAAAAGTAGACAAACAGACGGAGGCAGCTCCATAGAACCTTGACCGCGCATCGTGATTTAGAATATGTACTCGTATACAGTGGAGAGTATACGTCGGGCAACCCGTGGTAAAAGCGAGGTTCGAGCCGTACCCGTTAGAATTGTACCTTTAAACTGACGTTTCTGAATCACTTCATAAAATCACTTCAAAGAATTTATTTTACCTTTTTCATTAATTCTTTCTTTTTTCAAACCCTTGTAATGGAATGAGAATTATATCCCTGACGGACCACCTTACACGCATTTTTTTAATGTTGCTTTGGCGTATATAAAACCGGTATTTTAATTGTCTTAATTACCTATCACATAATACTCATTGTCTGAATGTTTTACATAATTTCTTTCTTCGTAATATATGCATTATGAATAACTAGACGTCCACATAAATTATTATTTGAAAATTGTATTCGAGTAGTAATGTCGTCACCGGAAGTACGTCTGTCATACTAAATGCAAATGAACACAAGCTTGTTTATTAAGATAAAATACCAATAAGGAACAAATTATTCACTCACATGATGTGTCGAGAAAATTTTCATATCTGATATTAAAATAATTCATAGAAATCAGGTACAGAAAACGGACATTTTTACATGAGTACGATATCTGGATTCCGTCTCATCATGTTGTATGGCAGCACCGAAGCGTATTTACAAATAACGAAACTTTGAGATTGGATATCAATGTGTTCCACGCAAATATTTTTGTCAGACTTTTTAATTTTATATTTACTCTATTAATTAAAAACACATAAAAACACAAAAAGGTTGTGTTGCAATTACTTCAAGGTTCAATCTTACTTTGACTGGACTATAAGATTTATTTAAATGGTAAACTATCGATTTTGATAACCTTTCATAATGTTCCAATTGCCACAATAGTAATTACAACAAGAACATTCATGGTTCTTTTCCTTGGACTCACAAATGATCAATATTTAGTGAATATGCCTTGTCCGTTGTACAAGGCTACATTTTTGATGTCGAAAAACACATGATAGAAATGTATCATCAGTGTCATTTTTACTCCCAATTGAAACCCCAAAGTATTACTTTTACATAAAAAACTTAAGGACTAAAACTTTTCCTGCATGAGAAATGTTGTTTTTGAAATAAGAAATATTCCGTTGTCCGTTAGAAAGCGAACAGGTACATTAACACACTTTTAGCTGCTAGAAATGTAAGAAAATAATGACATATCCGAAATCTTTGAGTACATGTATAAAAGAAAGCGTATACATGGGTGCTATCAGCAAACAGAGTTCTTCAACCATTTTAGCAAACGATATTTTATCTGTTTCATATTTAAAATCGGCATTTGGACGTTTAGACAGCAACATATACCTTATCAACTATCTAGCTCTACAGTGAGACCTCAATGGATTTGGCCCTATTTTTGGATTGGATGGAGTGAATGTTGGTTATCAACGTTCGACTCGGCTCTTTTAATAAGAAATGAACCCTTCGACATAATTAATATAAACACTTGTTTTACGTTGCAGTGTGGAGCAGTTAAAATCGTTCCCCGTTACCTGATGTTTATCAAGTGTTTCCATTACTTCTTTCAAGCTCTGTCACCTGAAAGAAACTTTTTTTGGCCTTTTATCAATGTGACATCATATATATATCTTTTGTTATTTCGGAAACTAGCCATCTCACCGATAAACATAATCGAAATTACAGGAGTTTAACATCTTAGCACCATCCCTCCAATGTTATTTTGAACAAAGATTTTATTTGGATATGCTATTGAATCGACCCTACAGGAAATTTGGAGCCGCGCACTCTCTGTAATGTAAATGTACAAATCTTAATTCAAAAAATTAAAGAGGGCGCTACTGAAATGATTTTGATGTCTCCGCTAGAAGCATCACTGATGAGTATTTAATATTCGAAACACGTGTCTGGTGTATGGAAATTGGTTATGAATTTTATAGAGTTGGAACCCTTTGACATTATGAAGAAACATACAAAATAGCGCGGAAAATGCAGCTAAAAACAGATACGTTACCGACATATACGTTACCAAGATTTCATTTTTGGCCCATATAGAAGTTATTTATTACTGGTTTGACGCTGATATTTTAGCTTTTGTCAGAAGAAACATATAGCAGTTGAAAATAAAGCAAAACCATATCTTCCAGGGCATGTTTCTATGGAAAATCATGAGAAACTGCCTTTTTCTCGGAAAAGCAATATGTGTCTCAATACAGAGGCATAATTTATGCCGGAAATTGTTGTCGCATTACTCATTTATCACGGTATTGAGATTCAAAGGGAATAACCTTTGCACTGTACTCAAATACGGCTTTAGAACTGAAAGTAACGTATCTGTTTCAAATGGTAACGTATCTGTTTCGATAGTATTTGTAGTACTTTAGAGAACTAACGTGAATATCATAAAATAATGGGTTACTCATATACACTGCTTACTTACTACATCAATTAGAGATATTTTGACCATATATTTTGATGATGGGTACTTTTATAACAAATGCTCTACCACTGGTATACCAACCTAAAAATGCTGTCAACGATTTTCTAACCAATTTACATAAAATTATAATGTGCAGGATCACATATGATACCATCTGGCATAACAAGCAATAAATATTTAGTTGAGTTCAGGGATGCATGCTTTGTATAATTGTAGATGGAATGTACAGAGGGCGGAAAATTTTAATACAAAAATATTTATGCCTTCTTCAGACGTCAAATTATCAAATGATGCAAGAAATCAAAACGGTTTATTATACTTTAAAAGATTTCTTATGCATAGTAAAACGTCAGAAGACAGAAGTTTATACTGTAACAACTTTTGTTAGTTCAGCGATGGAATAAACAAAAGGCTACTCTTTGTAACGTAGCTGTTAAATTGCAATCAGGCCCCTCTAAGAATATCACTAGGAAGAGACCAAGTAGAGATGTCCCCTGTTCCATTTCAAAAACCTAAGATATGTATCCTTCAATAAAAATATAAATATTTATCAAATGCGAAACTTTATTTTTCACCATTTTCAAATCGTAAGACTTTAGTGGAGACTGCACCCAACGACGAGGATTTATGGTCCATGCTGTAAATTTATCTGCTCTAAAATGATGCTTATGAATTTGAAGACGTTAAACACGTCTAGAAAACACCAAGGACCATCAGACCAACAGAGAGTAAGAAGCGTAGTAATTTTTCCAACTACTATACAAGAATGAAACTAATTTAAACGTTCTGAAAAGAAGCAAAAGTGACTCCCCATTGTAGATGAGATCATTTTAGTGGGGAAAGTATTTCCTGTTCGCTAGCAT
Source organism: Pinctada imbricata (assembly GCA_033119305.1). NCBI lineage: Eukaryota > Metazoa > Mollusca > Bivalvia > Pterioida > Pteriidae > Pinctada > Pinctada imbricata. The sequence goes on from VSWD01000006.1 coordinate 22,602,987, forward strand.
CATCCGTCCCTTAGGCCGTGCGGGAAAAAAGATTTTTTCTGGAAAGAGATTCAGCCCTTTTCTGTTGCGATGGAAAATCGGAGATTTTTTTCTCTGCAATCGGAATTGTAGATTATTGAAAAATCTAAATTTAATTATCAACACGTCATAGAAAATCTATCACATATTCTTGCCACTGTAGGTGTTGAATTTCTCCTCTCCAACTGTCGTCAATTTTCTCCTCTCCAACTGTCGTCAAATACTGTTACATCAATGTAAAAAATGTTGCAATATTAGAACATTTAGTATTGTGTTTTATCTTTATATCTTAAATTGCTTAGCATGAAAAATGTCACAATTCTCTGGTTATGCAAAAAAGTGATGAACATTTACGACCAGCTGGAAAATATTTTTCCCTTACGTTACGTCATTTTCTCGAAAATGACATCTTCTGATATTTTTAAACCGCTACATCACACGATATTTTTACTATAAGAAGAGCAAAGCAAATATCAGGCGGGGCATATTAAATAGATAATTAGTCCTGTCTCGAATATTACTACTTTACCAGTTCTAGATGTAGGGAAAGCCATAACTTTTTTCCGTTATTTGATTTTGCAATAATAAATAAATATATAAATATAAATAAAATAAAATGCTTGTTTTTTTCCAGGGCCAGCTGATAAGGAGTTTATAACATTGATTAATTCAACCATTTATTAATTGTATTTTAAGATATTTTTTGCGTTGTTTCAGATGCACTTGTTTGTGATAATGGCGTATATGGTTTCATTGATGTCACTTATACCGAGCTCTGTCACCCAGACCAGAGCTGAGCTGATTGGAAAATTATGCAACTTTCTTTTGGAAAAAAAAATTCCCTTTGTATCTATTGAATTTCTGCGCCATGCTTGCATAAAAAAGAATTATGGTAAGTACATCTTTAAATTTATTTATTGACTTTCTTTGCCTTTATTTTATGGGAACGTGGTATTTCAAATGAGAAAGTAAATTGAAATTAAGGATCCCGCTCCCTAATGGAGTACTTCCGGTTAAAATTTATGCACATTTTCATAATTTCCCGACAAATGCCGATGATTTCTTCATCGTATATATATCTTCGGTGTGACAGAGTACATCTTTGTATGAGAAGTGTAATCCTTAACTTTAGCCAGAGAAGTATGTATAGCATTCCTTTCAAAGAGATTGTTTTTTGTTTCTGGTACTTACTATTGAAAATGCATTAGGGGTTGAATACATTAAACTATATTCAATTTTCCACAAGCATTTATGTATGCAACAGAAAATGACGACTTGGACTACAGGACTGTAAAGTGTCAAATTCGGTCACAATTTTATATCCATTAATTGGATATAACACTAAGGTCCCTATGCTCTATTGTTTTTTTTTTTTTTTTTTGACGCAATATTTGCTTTGATTTAGTCTTACTCCTTCATACAATAAACGTACTATTTGTATTAGTAGGTCTCTGTAAATGCAGATTGAGCGTACATTCATGGGATACGAATGTCATTTGCTATTTACACTTTTGTATATCACATGATACAAAATGAAATTCCAATCGATTAATCCGGGTAAATACTTTGTATAAATTTATTTCAGGCCTATCATATGACCATCATTATCAATTATATACACAGCCAATTGTGCCTCATATGAAATTCATGTGAAATTTGCATGAACTTTACATGAAAGTTCACATGAAATTTATGTAAAACGAGCACGAACATGAAATTTACATGAAAATTTTCACATGAAATTCATGTGAAGATTTTTACATGGATGTCATGTGAATTAAGTTTCCTGTGAAGGTCACTTAGAAAAATTCATGTGAAATTCATGTGAAGGAAATTTATGTGAAATTCATGTGAAATATTTTTCACATAAATCTGATGTGAAATTTATATGAATTTTACATGAACTTTCATGTGAAATTTACATGATGCTCATTTCATATGAATTTCATGTGAGGCACAATTGGCTGTGTTATGGTAATCTATTCTGATCAAGAATATAATTATATTCATGTTATGATATGTTATGATATGGTGCACGTACATATACAAAATTTTCTGTATTAGAAGTTGGTTAGTCGCGGTTCAAAAATCTCAAGGTTCGATTCCATAATTTCCAGCTAAAAGGAATTATGATTAATTCAAAAATTAAATTCTTTATAAAAATACATATTCAGAAGCACATACTTATATAATTCTACAAAAATACCACTGTATCAGTATTATCTTAAGGGAAGAAAATGTGGGGGGAAAGGCTGGTAATTTGAATAGAAATGACTTAAGCATAATGTCGAAGGATTTAAACTCAATACCTTCTTGAAGAAAATTCAAAACCAATTTTCATGCACCAGACACATGTTTCGAATATTAAATTCTCATCTGTGATGCTTCTAGCGAAGCCACCGAAAATCATTTCAGTGGCGCCCTCTTTGATTTTTTGAATTTAGATTTGTACATTTACATGTACATTACAGAGAGTGCGCGGCTCCAAATTTCCTGTAGGGTCGATTCAGTAGTATATCCAAAAAATGTAGCATGTAACAGAAATGAAATTAAAACTATAAATATATTTAAGAAATGCATTAGAAGCTAAGAAAAAAAAAGTTCTTGTCCTGTCGGGATTTTTTCTTTTTTTATTCTTCAAAAATCCGATATTTTGACAAAATTCTTTCGTGGTAAATTGTCCATTTTGAAATATATGTTCAGATCTATAGTACCAATTTTATTGTACCATACACGTGTTTTAGATATTGATTCCTCGTCAGTAGTACTTCATGTCAAACACTTTAAATAAAGCCAAAGTGAATTTCCCTGGCGCCTTTAATTTCACTTCTTGTAATAATAAGTATCGAAAAAGTATTATGAGTATACGATAGACGCCAGACAAACCGGTAGGACAATAGCTCACTTTGAGCCTTTCGCTCAGGTGAGCTAAAAAAGCTTTGGAGAAGAGAGAAAACTATCTACCGGTAATATTGCAGTAATCACAGCGTAACACACAAGATACAAACAAGAAATGAGAACACGCAAATTTATAACGTTAACAAAGAGAGGTAGAAGAATCACATCTTAATGTAATCACTTCAAAACTAGTTCTTTGTATCCATATATCGAGCTTGTTTTGTATAGAATGTAATCTTTCTGCTTTTGCGTATGTTTCAGTGATTGAATTTAGAGAATCATTGTTTCTTCCTTACAGGATTAATGCCGGATTACTCCTTACACCACAGGCTACGATCGTTGCATTTTGGACGAAGATGAAATCAAGTACAAGGAAGATAATGACCTTCCGTTGTTATTAAATTATCTCTGAGAGATTCTTTGTAAAACTGTAAAATTTGCTAGTGACAAACAAAAATGAACTTTTCAATTTGATTTTTTTGTGTGTTATTCATGATTTATCTGATTTTCCATGGACAATTAGTCATTAGTTATTCACAATAAAATAATAATTTACTATTTAGCAAAATTCCCTTAATTCTATTTTAACATCCAAATATGACTACCAAGTATTTCATAGTGAGAACAAGACGGCTTACAAGTACGCTAGTATTCAGGGTTATATCATACGAAGTCAACAAAGAGGAAATTCCTCGGTCCCTAGGGAAGTCTTATAAAAAAATGAGATCCCTCTTGAATGATAATAATTTTCATACTTTTTGGCCATGTTGTATTGTTTGGACTGAGGATCGCTGACGAGGGTTTAGTGTCCAAAACGTGCATGTCTGGTCCATGCTGTAAATTTATAAGGTTTTAAATAATGCTATTGAATTTAAAGACGTTTAACATTGACATTCCGGATTGCGATTAAATGGCTGTCAACATCACATAACAAGACATCTGTACCTCATATGTACATCGATATGTATACCCAGAAGTTGACACGTTTTCGTGAAACTGTTGCAACGGTTGCTACATGCAAACACTCTCCCCGTGCACCTTGTCACACTTCGATTTTTTTCGGGGTTTGCAGCTGTTCAATTGAATATTCTAATGATTTTAATTTTGCCTTACCTTCTTGGGTCTTAATAACTGATATACATCTTTGATCTTAATTCTTCATGACGGACTCCACGACAAATTCTTCATGACAACTGCAAAAACTAACAACGAGATATGCTTCAGAGGAACGAAAGGGAATGGGTCAGAAAGAGTAAGCATTTAAATAGTTTTTCTGAAACATTGATCCGATAATTTTATACAGACTTCTAACCACAGGTTGCCGATGTTTATCTATTAAAATAAAAACCAACCTTTTGTTGTTGTTTTTTTTTTTAATTATACTTCTCTAATATTCATCAATAAAACAAAATACATTCATCTAGAGTTTCTCTTAATCTTTGTATAATAGAAATCCAGTAAAATTACTCTCCCAGTCAATGACATGGTGTCCATCCGTCGTTTCCAGTCTCACCCAGACAAGGTCCCCCGCTCTCACGTGCAAAACGACTGTAGCACCCCCATTTGAATGGTTAGTCGGATCGCCACTATAGATTTGCTGCATGACAGAGCCATTCTGTACTATTGTAGTGCGTATTGCGCTACCAGGTGCGATCAAGATGTTTGCAGAAAACGCATAATATCCAGGAATTGTACAGACGAACATTCCAGTTTCTTTATGATAGCTATTGCCAACATTGGTTATAATGTTGCCGAATGCCAGGGGCTCATGAATCTTCATTGTTTGACCGACAGTTACAGTGTTAGCAAAAAAGGCAACCTTCGTGGAATCTGTCGTCCCTGAAAATATGTAAATGATCTGAAAATATGTCAATGATCTGAATTATTTTCCAAAAAGCAGGCTGCGTATGTATTTCTTATCGAACGGTCAAACCCTGATAGCTCAATTATTCTCTGTTTTGTATCCTGCAAATCCGTCTTTCAATATTATCTATCAGTGCAGGGGACCATATAAAAATACATAGCATACATCTCCCGTCTTATATTTTGATAAATGCAAATGAGATAAAAATAAAATCAATTAAACAGCCCTTTCAAAGACCGTTAAGTGAAAAAGAACCACCTGAACAAAAAATATGATTACTAGGAACAAGATATAAGACGAAAATACTGCTACATGTACTACTGGTATAATATCCTCTAACATATAATCAAACTAGGATAAGGAAACACATCTCCAGCGAGAAATCTTACGCATAATCATAGTAATGTTAACCATATTTTTTCTCTTGATTTCATATAACATGGAAACAAAAGCTATATACTTGGATAGAAGATAGAAGTTTTAGTCGAATGCAAAGTATTCAATATCAAAACTACCTTTAATATCACAGGAAGAAAGGAGGGGATCTCCAACAACACTCGGTTGAAGCATCCAAAGCAAAACCACAATACACCCAATGATAAAAGACAGAGCAGACACACAGAGAAAGAGAGGCAAAAGGTACAAGGAACGCCAAAATCACATAGAAATGATCATGAAACACTTATGACTATATATAAACCAACGAGACCAATGGGTAATCAGTGCCAACTAAGGATGGTCATCTGCCATGCTAGTATTGGACGACAGTTTGTTGCATATTTTGAAAGAAAGGAGGGGATCTCCAACAACACTAGGTTGCAGCACCCACAGCAAAATCCCAAAACACCAATGCAAAAAACACAGAACAGATAACCACAGAAAGAGACGCAAAAGGGACAAGGAACACCAACTCACAACATAGAAACATAAAAGACTACACATAAACCAACGAGACCAATGGGTAACCGGTGCCGACTTAGGACGGCCATCTGCCAAGTAAATAGCAGACGGTGTGGTTATCCTCGATTACGTGCGCACAACCCTCTCACTTCTCCAGTTACCTAGAGGTCTCGAAGAACGTACAAATGGGGTGTAAAACAACCTCCTCACTGTAAGATGACGTCACACAAACAAGACCGCGAAACGCAGAGGCCCCAGAGACACAGATGAATATGTAAATGGATATAAAAAGAGGGCATGCGTAATACAGTCCGTGCTCTGTCGGCTGTAGCGAGCTCATGTATGTAATCACCCGAGGAGTCCGACTGACATTCAGGACAGGTGGAATATGCATTTGACGTGTATTAATATTGATTCTCTGTAAAAACCTAAAACAGCTGGCCACGGCATGTCATGGATTTTGATGAAACTTTCTGTAATTATCATATTCAATGTAAAAACAATGAAAACAAACCATATTGTTATATTTAAACAACGGTTGCCATGGTAACGGGGTCAATCTATATGACACCCCCATGAATATGAGAAATAAGACATATTGTAGCATTCTGTTGCCATGGAAACCATGGTCAAAATTTACTTGATGAACACAAAAACTTTTCTTTAACAAGAATAACTTTTTCGGGGGAGGGGGTTATCAGGTAGTTGTCGATATTCAGTCAAATTATGTAAAAATTTAGCAAAAATTAGGTCTAATTTTAGGGTCATTTTTGGCCTGTTTTTGATTATTTTGAAGGTTGAAACCATTATTTGGTGAATGTTATGGGTATTTAACATGATCTTGCCAAAATAAATGTCTATAGCTGGAAAAAATCAGGATATAAAATTAATTGTAAAACTCATCATTTTGTCATGAATGCCAAGCAAAATCCGTTGCTATAGCAATTTGGAATCCATATTACCATATACCGCATATTTAAAAACATTGTTTTTCCTCATGTTTGAGTCCTATGATTATGAAATAGCATACCTGTATACAAATTATATTTATCATTTTCAATTGACCTTCAAATCATTTCAAGGTCATCTGTCCAAATCTCAAAGTTATTTCTAACTTTAGACTAAAATTAAGACAAAAATCAGGATTTCCAATTAATTGTAATTGATTTCTCTAACTTTTTTCATTAGATATTTTGACTTTAAATATTTACAGTTGAACAACCGATCAAAAGAAGTAGAATTCATCACAATTTTGTTAAATTGTATTTCACTTCTATGTATGACATACTTTCATAAGAGCATAAAATTGAGATTTTCTAAAATTTTCTCGTAAATTATGTGACATTTTTGGGGGTCTTCATTGGACTTTGATAAATGTGATACTCATCCCAACAAATAATACATTTATCATACTTTTACCGATAATTGATTGCTTTGCCAAGGTTCCATACTGTTTATTGTTAATCATGTCTCTTTTTAGTGAAAAACCACAAAATTTGGCCTGAAAATAGCAAATATTTTTCAATGACCTTGAAAATTGAGCAAATGACCTTGACATTTTCTCAAGGTCATGATAGCATCAAATGGTCTTTAATACATCTACATCCCAAGTTCTGTAACGAAAGCAGGCATACATATGTAGAAATTAGCTTTTTACTTATGACAGGTATTTACACCTTCGTACCAAATGTTGCCATGGTAACCTATTTCAAAGGCAGGTAAACAGAAAAAATCTCACTTCTATATAAATTTCCTTCCATTCCCATGAAGTCCCAGGATAATACTCTTCAGGAAATAGTCGACTTTATTTCAAATCTTGTGTAACTGCATTATTACTCTTGTCAAAAGTATGTAAAATATAGGTAAAATAAGGCCAAAATTGGCCGAAAATGGCTCATTTTGAATAAGCAATTTCTCTTGAAATTGAAGGAAATTTACATGACACACAGAAAGAAGGAGCATCGAAAATTCAAATTGTTTTAACTTGAGAGGAATTAAATAATCTTTTCGGAAAATTACATATACATTCAACATTTGTTTCCATGGTAACGGGATGCATAAAAATGCCTTGTTCAAAGGTTTTTTTTATACAAAACCTTGGTTACCATGGCAACGGAACGTCGGAGAAAAAAATGGAAGATCAATTCATTCTGAGGACATCATAATTACCTTATACACAAAAAAAATCCAAAATCTGAGACATGACGTGGCTAAACATGTCTGATTTTTAAGGTTTTTACATAGAATCCATATTAAGAACTGACATAAGATATCACTTTAGCTGTTCTTAAATGATGCTATTCAATTTGAAGACGTTTACATGTAAACATCGGTAAATTTCGAAATTGCTTACTCCCCCCTGTTTGGATTAAGGGAGGAATACGAACAAAGACTGAATGAGGGAAGACTCTTAAAAAAAAAAACAATAGAATTGACAATGTAAGGGAGCAAGACATATAACACTGTAAGTTCTCTGCGATGTCCTTTGTAATCAAGGTAATCAAATTCAATTACCTGATGTGCTGCCCATCAAGAGCCTTTTCCTGGATTGCTTCTCCCTCTTACAGGTACAATCTTCCAGGTCATTCACTTTCCTGCTCAACTCTTTAAGTTGTTTTTGCATTTCTATCTTTTCTCTCTTAAATTCCATCAACAAATCTTTTAAGGAAGCGACATCATCGGTTTCCAGTTGTGAAAGTGCTCCGGTTGTTAGACTGATATAGAAAATAATAATTGTCATAAACATTTCTGTTTGTTAGAGTTATGAAAACTCAGTCTGATTTTCAAAGATATGAAAAGAAATGAAAGGGCCTTCAACTCGAGATAGGAAAAGGTCAATCTGATAAAAACCAGATCTCTACATGCTCCAAATTTTGTTATGTCGCGTAGAGAATCTTGTTTAACCCCGTAGACATTAACGTGCAGGTGACCTTTCTACCTGACCAATCAAAAGAGGGACCTGAGAATTGAAGACATCAATGGAAGCATGCGGATGCATAAGAACTCATCCTAAAGTGCTTAGTTCTGAAGAGATGACCACAGCACACAGAAACCGGCTGTTTGTAAACATTGCGGCAGCGTTAGCTTACAGTAAAGACCGCGAGCTTGACCTGGTTGAAATTCTTACGGTCACAAACGATGAAAATTTAAAAAGGGAAAATGTAACAGTGAACGTGTTATTTTAGAAAATAATTGAACACCGCGCAGAAGACAGAAATTAATAGAATCTCTATTTATCACGTTTATTTTTTCAAAGAAGGTTTATAGTATAATTACAAACTAAACAGTAGAATTTGACTTCCTACGAATCATGTTATTTCATATAGATTTTTGCTTCGATCTTTACTACGGCGACCAATTAAGGAAATGAAATTTTATATTAATAGATTAACGAAACAGTGACTTTTAATCCGTTCTTTTTCCACATAATTATTTCTCATTAATTCTCATTTTCGTTAATAGAAGGGTACTAATTAAACCGTTTGAAGTTCTACATATTGTTGTTTGAATTCGTGCTTCAACGTATGGCTCTGCGTCTTGTAATCTTGTGTAGTGATCCAGATGTGTAGGAAAACTGGTTTGTGGTAATTTAATTCTAATTACCTTTCGTTGAACAGGTGTTTTGCAGAACCGGCATGCCTTTAATTTGATACGCATATGAGGACTGGATGAAGGTTTTCATTTGAAACCTTTTTGATTTGACGTAGAAATTTCTTAACAAAGGTCACCTGTACGTCGATGTCTACTGGGTTATACCAGATACTCTACGCGACATAACAAAATCGGGAGTTTGTAGAAATCTGGTTTCAATAAGATTGGAAAAAGTCATCCGATAATTGCGTCGTCATAATCGTAGAAATTGAATAATCGTTGCCTTTTTAATTTCCTTAATGTTAAAAATGAGGAGATGGGGAATAAACAAAGGAACTGTTAGAATATTTAGCCCTCAATTCACTGAATTATTTCTCATGCGGTGTCCTTAATTTGAAGGTAGAGGATGGTTAGGATAAAAATATAGTGTATCGGAAAACTCCATCTGCAGGCTCTATATTTAATAACAAACACAGAGGGTTATCAACCATTCGCAAGCGACGTCGATTGATCGGACCAAGATGTCATTATTTCATGAAACGCCAGGGGATGTGGCACCAAAACGTAGAAGAAACAGGTCAGTCCTTAAAACCTCATTTTCGAAATCATTCATATTAGATAAGAAACTTGCGTCACAAAGATTTCCTTTACAATCACTTCGATAAATATAACCATTCAATTTCGGATATAAGACTTTTACTCCATTTCATTCTTTTCTAAAATTCAAAAATCTATGTAAAATCTTAACTTACCTGAATCACTAAATTAATAAACCGCGCACCCTTTTGGTTTAAACAATCAAATTCATGGACAAGCAAACATTTCCTCGGTTTCGACAAAAATCAATGTATTTCCAATCCTTCCTTACGCTAAACGAAAATTTAGGTCACACGGAAAAAGACGAAATAAAAAACTTAGAAACAAAGCAAGAATACATCATATCCTCAGGGATCTACTACTTATTGCACACAAAGGCGGCAGACACGACATTCTTGATGCTCTCTTATCAGTTCCAGCAGTTCAATTCAAATCAATCTTCGACGAAGCAGATGTTGCATTCTTCAGAAATACGGATTGATTCAGACTTGATACCATTGTCGCATTTCCACAGAATAAACTCTATCTTGTTGTTATACACATTTCAAGATGGTTTATAAAAATTCCATTCATTAACAGAGATTTCCATCTACTGAAATATCTCCAATATTTTTCGGGATCATCACGTACAGGTACTATTCCTCAATATTTTGATAATTTAGAACTTCCTCTAATTTGTTACAATAATACGGAAGTGTTCCAACTTTATACCTTCATGAAGAAAAATCCAAACCACTTGTTCCTGCACCAGACACGTGTTTCGAATGTTAACGTAGTAAATTTTCTGTGGCTTAACGGTGATGTTCCCAGATTACCGTCATATATGGTATCTACATTTCGCAACTCATCCGTTGTGCTAGAGGATGTACTGATGTTTTGGATTTTCATAGTAGGAATTAACAAATCACCAAGATACTTCTAGGTCAAGATTTTCGCTTTGAAATTCACAAAGTAGTAAAACCGTTTTTGAAATTTTACAAAAATTATTGTCAACTTCTTTTGAAATTCGGACGAGAAATAGAGTACACATGTATGACTTTGAATATTTTGCAGCCTGCATTTTATGGTGGTGACATGATTAACAAAAATAAGAAGGATCAAAGGTAGACAGAATTACCACCGAAATTGTGTTACAATCATCAAATTCCTTTTATATCGTGGATATAATCTTTCTGTCACAGGACGGACATTTAGTTTGGTACTGAACCAATCTTTAGCCTTGTACCATCGCATTCTTTAGAATTGCACTCTGACTGACTGTGACGACAGGACCCCATGACGGACCCTGTCCAAACCTCTTAAGAGAAGACAGGGGAACGACTACCCGTCCTCTCTGAATTTGTGTCGGACTCCTCTGGTGATCACATACATAAGCTCGCTATAGCCTGCAAAGCACGGACTGCATTTCGTGTGACTTTTGTTTTTATATCCATTTATATATCAATCTGTGTTTATCGGAGGTCCCTGTGTTACACTGTTTGTTTGTATGTTCGTCTTACAGTGAGGACGTTATTTACACCAGATTTGTGCGTTCTTCGAGAGGTCTGGGTAATCGTAAAGTGGAAAGGTTGTGCGCACGTAATCCAGGATAATTGCACCGTCTGCTACTGACGTGACAGATGGCTAACCTATGTCGGCACCGATTGCACATTGTCTCGTTGTTTATGTGTAGTCATTTGTGTTTGTTCTTTCCGTGTGATTTGGCGTTCCTAGTACAATTTGTGTCTCATTCTGTGCGTGTCTGCTTTGTGTTTTTGCAGTTGGTATTTGGAGTTTCGTTGTTGGTGCTGCAAACGGGTGTTGTTTTAGATCCCCTCCTTTCTTAAAGCGTGCCTTCATTTAAAGTATTGTACACACTATTGTGATATCAGTCAATGTCACTTTAAATAAACAAATGTCACCAGGGCCAACATAACTTAGAGGCTATTGGGTTTACACTTATAAAATCTGTACCTGGATCAAAACCATGCAAAGTATCCTTTAATAACATGATCATATCTACTGTACATGAAGGGAGGGGATTTTCAAGAAGATCCGGTTGCAGTACCAACAACAAAACACCGTAACTTCCTATGCAAAAACACAGAGAGGACTAGCATAGCAAGAGACAAAAAGGAGACATACGACATAGAAACATTAAACACTGCACATAAGACTGCACATAAACCAACGATACCAATGATCAACCGGTGCCGACCTGGGACGGACATATGCTACACACGTAACATGTGTGCGCACAACCCTCCCACTTTTCCGGTTACCAAAAGGTCTCGAGGAACGCAAGTACCTCCTCACTGTAAGATAACCACACAAATAGGACAGCAAAAATCAGGAGCCCAAGCAACGCTGATGAATATGTAAATGGATATAAAAAGAGGGTGTTCGTAATACAGTCCATGCTTTGCCGGATGTAGCGAGATCATGTATATCATCACCCAAGGAGTATGCTCTCGCGTTCCGGATGCGCTGTGATTCTAAATGCCATATGACGGTAGTCTTGGAACATCACCGTCAAGCAAGGGGAAATTTACTATGTTGAATCCAAAATCATATCTTTTGTCATATACTCTTGTATGAATATTTCCGTTTACAATTTTGATATTTAGGTCCAAAAATGGTGTCTCTGAGTTTGTAACGTTTTCCTTGTTAAGTGTTTATTCTTGTAGATAAATTTTATTCTAAGACTTATATAATTCAAAAACAGGATTGTCAATAGTCAGAATATCATCCACATACCTACAACAATTATTGTAACATTTCAAATCATCGAAATTTCTTTACATTTGGAGATTTGGGATAAATTATTTTTCATACGTGTATAGAAATACATCTGCAACTAGAGGCGCTCAGTTAGTGCCCATAGGAATTCCTACACCTTGCTTGTATATATACTCACCAAATCTAACATAAATGTTGTCCAGGAGGAATGGCATGGCCTTTACATATCATTACATGTCCGTGATTTGTAGTTTGTTGAGGAAAAGAAACCCTTTGTTTCAGATATACAAATTTAAGTTTTCTGCTCTCGATCAAAGCACCATTCAATGAGTTTAGATAATCGTTATTTTATTTTGTCAGGAGGCAGTGTGGTGTGAATATTGGAAAAAGTCGTACGAAGAAATCGTATTTGCTTGAAAATTTCTTGATTTCATTTTGTCAAAAACATCCTCTGAATTCTTAATAGACCAAAAGAAATTTACATCGTTCCTGTTTAGAAAAGTTTCACGATATCTAGTCAGATATTCTTTAATGGCAATAAGTGCTGACGTTAGATTTCTAGAGAAAAATGTAGTGGAGCAGTTGCTCGTATTAGCAATAGATCGAAATTTGTAAGGAGACTTGTGCAGTTTTGGTATTCAGTATAGTGATGGGAGATCCAATTTACAAACAGAGATGTTGCATGAAGACATTTCACTGGTATGCTTTCTCAAAATGTCAGAAACACTTTAATTGCTTTTGATAAAAGTATTAGTAGGCAAAAGTTCCGAAACTAACGTTCACATGTAGTAACGCTTTCAAATGATTGTGGTGTTCTTGACTGCTTTATCAGCTCTTGTTAAAAATACGGAAGTGTTTCAACTCTATTTCATCATCAGCTTCCAGCCAAATTGCTTTTCATAAGCCGCCCAAATTCATTTCACTAGCGCCCTCTGCTTTTAATTTTAGAATTTCAATATCTGCAATTACTTTGCAGAGAGTACACGGCTCCAGATTTCCTGTAGGGTCGATTCAATAGCATATCCAAATAAAATCTATGTTCAAAATAGCATTAGGGGGAAGGTGATACGATGTTAACCTCCTTTAATTTCGATGATATTTTACGATGAAATATCAAGTTTCCGAAATATCAAACAAATACCTACATTGTATGATGTCAAATTGATAAAAGGCAGAAGCAAAGCTTCTTTCAGGCAACAGAGCTGGAACGAAGTAATTAATACAAGATGTAGCTTAACAAACATCAAGTCACGAGGAAGATTTTAACTACTTCACATTGCAACAAGAAAGAAGTGTTTATATTCATAATACGGAAGTGTTCTATACCTTCTTGAAGAAAATTTCAAACAATTTCCATGCACCAGACACGTGTTTCGAATATAAAATTTTCATCAGTGATGCTTTCAGCCAAAGTGCTTTTCATAAGCCGCCCAGTTCATTTCAAAAGCGATTTCTGGTTTCATTTTACTTTACAGAGAGTGCGCGGCTCCAAATTACCTGAATAGTCGATTAAGTATTATATCTAAATAAAATTATGTTCAAAATAGCATTGGAGGGATGGTGCTAGGATGTTAACCTCCTTTAATTTTGATGATATTTTACGATGAAATGGCAAGTTTCCGAAATGGCAAAAAATCAACCTCGGTACCCCAGGCTATTTGCGCTTTGGCTGAATACCCTGGGTCAGATCGACGTTCTATTTCGGGGATTTTAAAAGAAATAGTATTTCTTCGTGAAGTTAAAAAACTGAATGTAATGGCTGCGCGCAGACCAGTGAGGACAGTTTGTGAATCGTACACGAGAGGGATTTTTTGTCGGTTACCTGAATATATGTATTGAAAACGTCTAATTAACAATTCGATTATTGTCTGAGGGCATCAAGAAGTATATTATCTAGTCAAACATGCGCTATTTATTACTGGTATCCAAAAGAAGTTTGTAAACAATTATGCTATTGGATGAAATAGTTTGTGAGGGAGCTAATCAGCAACATTTATATATAAATGGAAATCCCCGAAATAGTACGATATGACCCAGGGTATTCAGCCAAAGCACAAATAGTAGGCCTTTCAACGACCGCTAGGTTTCAACTGAGAGTAACGACAACTCGTACTCTAAGTGTCAGAAATCGGGACATTTCGAGCTTCTTCATAAACATAATTGGCAAAAATCACTTCAAATCATGAAATTTCTCATTTATTTATCTCTTTTTGGTTGTTGGACAAAGTTGGTATGATTAAGCACAATACTTTGATTTGTTTCATGTACTTAAAACAATAAATGGACAGAGAAAGATAGCACAAATTTGCACATTCGATTTTTAGACCGAAAAAAAATTCCTTGTGGTAAAACATTTGAAGGGAGGTAACTCCTTAATAATATCTGTAAAACTCGGAGGCCTTTAAACTAAGAAACGAAATGAAAAGAAACGAAATGAAACGAAATATATATATAAATATATATATTTTTTTTACCGTTAACTCATTCGTTTACGATCAAATAGCGGTGATATTTTCCCTTGTATTCTCCTCCCGTGTGCCGCGGGAACCAGTGCGTATTATAGTATCTACATTTCAGCTGTGTTTTAAGAAAGGCCATCAAACAAAACTAAATGACAAGTTTTAATCTAGGCATAACTGTAACCGATTTCGTTAAAATTTAACGAGGAGCTCTTCGTATATAAATGGGAAAATAATGGCAAAAGTTGAGCAAACGAAAAATAAACATTAAAAATAAAATTGGCAGATTACATGTATGTATCTAGATAAATGTCATTGACATACTATTATAAAAAAAAAAAATACATGAAATGTGTCGATAAGTACGCATAACGAAGACAGCATCAATAGTGATCGGAAACTAGCGAGACAAATAAAAAAAAATGATAATAATAAATTCTAAAAGTATTGGCCGTACAGACTTACACTGTTAGTTGCAAGATTATCCCCTATATATGAATTTTAATCAGAACATTTGCCGACAAAGTAGAAAAAAAACTTCATTTTTTCAGATTGTGAGCTGCGTGGACAGTAGATGCTGACGTAATGTTTGCGGACGGGAAAATACCGATTTTACGGTGCAAGCATCCGATAATGTGTTATAGTATTTGAATATATTTCAATGTCACAAATCTTCTTATCAAAATGAAATTATTTTGTAATGTAACCCCTTGCTAATCAAAGATGTAGGGTGTTACGCCCCCCCCCCCCCCCGCCCTATCCCCTGTGATAAATGATAAAATCTGCGAATATGCATGATATGAATGGTCTTTTTCGAACTTTCATTTTGTTATATTTTCTTGTTTCAATACTTTATAGATTTAAAGAACGCTATATACATCTATATAAGTTTGAATTGAATAAACGTATATTAATCAAAACATGTCACCTAAGCTTGCAAGCGTGGATCTAGAGTGCGATGGGTTGGGGAGGGGTAGTCTGAAACACCCCACCCCATTCGCCGTGATATTTGCAAAAAAGATGAGACTTTTCCAGATTTTTATTTCAAAATCATAGGTGTGATAAAAAAGAATTGGCTGAACCTTCATAATGGATCATCGATTACATACGGTTGGTGATCCGATGCGATTTTATCGATTACCAATCGGTTACGTAGAATTATTATCATTTACACTCTGAAAGATGATTTTTACGACAATAATTACTGCAGCACCTCAAATGTGCTTGTATTGATACATTTTAAGGCTTAATGTTGAAATACACTTTCTCTGAAAAATAATCAGGTTTTACTTATTTATATATATTTATTTTCTCCAGGAATATGGGGCTCGGTACTTCTCATTTTCTTAAAGGTACAGTGTCCCTGAAAATTAATTAATTTTACAAAATTCTATCATGCAAAATCTTTCTTTTCATATGAAAGCTTAAGTTTACATTTTCATTTGTATAAATTCAAATTTTCAGACGAATCTAACGCATACATTCGCAGTTATAGCCGCTTGAAAACATCATTTTGAATTTGGGTTGCGCAGCTCTATAATTCATTCCACTGGCGCCACCTACAATGTATTGCGTTTTTACAATAGCGATATATGGAGATTTAATTATACAAATTCGGCAATATTATGATCGTTACTGCATATTTTCAAATAAAACTTTTCATGGCTCCTTTTTTCCTCAATCTAGACCCTTCGGAATAAAATTTACGTTTTAAAATAAATTTATTTTCAGGGATACTGTATCTTTAAAAAAACAAAACAAAACAAAACAAATTAAAACAAATAAAAAAAAAACAAAATATAGAGCATGGAAAAAGAGAGAGAGACATTGTATTCTTATGACAAATGTAACCATCTATTCCCAAAATTTTACTGTGACGGCTCGCTCCGCTCGCCAATTAAGAATAAAGTTGTATATACATGTACATGTTTGGATGACTGAATTAAAAAAAAAATGAAAACTTCATATCTTAAACTTTTTCCGGCTCGCTCCGCTCGCCAGTCTACCTATAAACGTAAAGTAAACGTATCAAGAAACTCTATATCTTGTACATGCAGTTGGAATGGAACCCCCCCCCCCCTCCAAAAAAAAAAAAAAAAACACACACACACACCCTCACACACCCTCCCTCACACACTTCTTTTAAAATTAGATCATCAGTCTTGAGATTCAGGTGGGTTTTTTTTTTTTATTTGCTTGTCAGTTTTTCTGTGAATAATTTTCTTCGAGCTGAAACCTTAGGCCCCTCTTGTTCTGAAGTCCTAGATCCGCCACTGAAACCGGTTCTTCCTGCATTCCCATGAGAGAAAGTGTCGTAGATGACGCCACTGAATGACTTTTATGTCTACCATGAGACAATTCAGAGGTTTTTTTTTCATTTATTGAATATCATTAGTGTTGTATAATCGTACAAATTTCATAGTCAGAATTCTAATCGATTTTTTAAAATTCAGTTGGGTTTTGATATTTGATATTTTCACAAGAAAATAGCCAAAAGGGATGATAAAACTTCAATAAGTAAGATACTCCTATGCATGGCAAAACAGTATAGAAAATATTTCTACCACAAAATGATAAGAATTCGCTCTTTAGTACATGCAAAGAACGGGTGAACGGCAAAACTAAACTATCACTGAGCTAGTCCTTACTTCTAAAATAGCTCTGTTCGGTGGGCATTACTGTTTTCTCGGGTAACTCCGTTAATGTTTAATGTTACGTATTGGGGGGGGGGGGATGTTCCATCCAGCCTAAGTGTCTTGTGTAAGTAATTTTATGGGGACAAAGCAAAAAATTCATGCAATTTTCGAGCGAATGAACATCAATGACCTACATGTATTCTTTGAATTCTACGAAGCGTTTAGTCGGCATAATTTTTTTCCGTTACGCATCTCGAGTTGAGGCCAGGGAACTTCGTTTGCCGTATCAAAGTATCTTGAGAATCCGGATCCAATTCATGGTATTCCTCGGTTTTCAACGAAACTGACAGAAAATGTACCTGACCTTTCAAATTATTTACGGTACGCATGTAGGTTGTACTCATGGATACCATACTCGAACGTACATTTAAATTATCCGGTTACTTTTCCTCCTTTTCTACGTTTTGAATTTCCAATAATAAAAAACTGTATACATATTTTCTTTGCCAAAGAAAACAATATTTCGTTTCGTTACTTTTCATTTCTTTTCTTGTGCGTTTAATAATTTAAAGGAGCCCGTTAAACTCGGTTAATCCAGAGGTGTCCCGGGAAGCAAGTGTTTGTCAAATAGTACAATTTGAGTTGTTTCCCTTCGTAGCAGATTTTATTTAGAATTTGGAATTTAAAATTAATCAATTTTCGAAAATTCGCACGTCTTTATCAATTCAAAGTTCTGTAATGCTCTCCAGACACAGATTCAAATGTCATGAAGCACTTTTAAAGGAATATTCTTGGATTTGAAAATTTAGTTGAAAGGCCTACTAAAAAGATCTCAAATAGACGTAGTTTAATTCGATATTAGTATTCGGTATAGTATCAGAGTATGTTGTTCAAAGAATTGTTATTGTACTTCAAGCCAATTTTCTTTTTTCTCTGTTATTTTACTTTATAGTGTTGTCCTTCGTGTTTTTATTTCTATTTTCTATGTTACACATCTCGTTTAATAGTTGTAGATTAACGATAACTAATAAAGATTCTTTGAGCAGAAAACAAATCGTAACTTTGTATATCCAAATCAACAAAAATATGATAAATCATTGGAAATTTCCAAATCTTAATGTTTCCTTTTCTCATAGAAGGAAGGAAAAATATAATCAAATTTATCTTGAAACATATATTTTCCGTTGTATTAACAAGGGAGGACCGACTTCCTTAATATAGGATTATTAAAAATGATAACAAGCAGAGGTCAAGAGGTCCTTTTAGTACCTGAGAAAATTTTCCTTTGATAGAATTCTTAAACGCTATAATAGTACAAACTGAAGCTGTCTTTTAAACGAAATGAAAAATTAAAAAGCATCCTTCTCTAAAACTTTCATTGACGATGTTGCGTCACTTATTTTTCTAATTCGCCTCTATAAGATCATTTAATGTTTAAATATATAAATAAACATAAAAGAAGTAGCTGATAGTTATTCAGTCTCAAATTCAAGAAGGCAAGGCCAAATCGTGAGAATTTCCATCGGAGGGTCAGCGTCTTCTTATTGCATGCAACATGCATGTCTGTTTCACCGCAGTTAGAACTTTCTCTGGTAGCAGATTTAGACGCTTCGTGTTCATTAAGATTGAACTTGTATATACTTATGTTATAAATATTATTTTTGAAAGTCTAAAATTCTATTTAAAGATGAGGAAGTGACTTATAAATGAAGCATTTTTTTCGGGTTTGTGTTTTTCGAGCTGATTGGTCATCAAATATGTCCACTGATTGGTTGACACATTTTCGACTTCTCCTCTTTAACGGCTGCACAGAATTCCAAGAAAACTTACAGGAAGCACTTACTCAAGTCCCTTTACAGTTTTTGTTTTGGTCTATCGGTAATCAAATATGGCCATCGAGGGCAATCATTGGCTGAATCATTCACCACTTCTCCAGCGCCTGCGCAGCCACTACAAGTACTCAATAATGCGGAAGGATTCCAACTCCATACCTTCTTAAGATATTTTCAAACCAATTTATTATGCACATGACACGTTTTTCGAATATTAAATTCTCATCCTCATGCTTCCAAAATTCATTTCACAAACGCCCTCTGGTTTTAATCT
Source organism: Pinctada imbricata (assembly GCA_033119305.1). NCBI lineage: Eukaryota > Metazoa > Mollusca > Bivalvia > Pterioida > Pteriidae > Pinctada > Pinctada imbricata. The sequence continues at coordinate 22,622,774 of VSWD01000006.1, forward strand.
TAGAATTGAAATTTGTGTCTTTACTTTACAGAGAGTATGCGGTTCCAAATCTCCTGTAGAGTAGATTCAGAAGCATAATTATCCAAATAAAATCTATGTTCAAAATAGCATTTGAGGATGTCAAGTTTCCGGTTTAGCTAAATAAATTGTATAATGTCAAATTGATAAAGTGAGAAATCAAAGCTTCTTTCAGGCGACAGAGCTGGAAAGAATTAATTAATACATTTCAAAACATCCAATGTCACAGGGAACGAGTTTAATTACTCCAAACTAAAACAGGAAATAAGTTTTTATATTAATAATGCCGAAGGGTTTCAACTCTATACCTTCTTGAAGATAATTTCAAACCAATTTATTATGCATCAGACACGTTTTTCGAATATTAAATTCTCATCCTCATGCTTCCAAAATTCATTTCACAAACGCCCTCTGGTTTTAATCTTAGAATTGAAATTTGTGTCTTTACTTTACAGAGAGTATGCGGTTCCAAATCTCCTGTAGAGTAGATTCAGAAGCATAATTATCCAAATAAAATCTATGTTCAAAATAGCATTTGAGGATGTCAAGTTTCCGGTTTAGCTAAATAAATTGTATAATGTCAAATTGATAAAGTGAGAAATCAAAGCTTCTTTCAGGCGACAGAGCTGGAAAGAATTAATTAATACATTTCAAAACATCCAATGTCACAGGGAACGAGTTTAACTACTCCAAACTAAAACAGGAAATAAGTTTTTATATTAATAATGCCGAAGGGTTTCAACTCTATACCTTCTTGAGGATAATTTCAAACCAATTTATTATGCATCAGACACGTGTTTCGAATATTAAATTCTCATCAGTGGTGCTTCAAAATTTCATTTCATTAAAGACCTCTGGTTTTATTTTATTTAGCATTCAAATTTGTATCTTTACTTTACAGAGATTATGCGGTTTCAAATAACCTGTAGGGTCGATTCATTGGCATATCCAATAAAATATATGTTCAAAATAGCATTGGAGGGATGGTACTAAGATGTTAACCATCGTTTAATTTCGATAATATTTTTGTATGAAATGACAAGTTTCCGAAATAGATAAATAAAGTTACACTACCAAGATTGGGTTTCTTTTCCACTGCAAAATTCAAATCATACAAATTCATGGACATGTGGTGACCTGTGTATTGCCTTGTCCTTTCTTTTGAACAACATTTATGTAAGATTTGGTGAGAAACTCCACAAGCAGGTTGTACGTATTCCTATGGGTACTAATTGTACGCCTCTCGTTGCAGATTTATTTTTATACATGAAAAAGAATGTATCAAAAATCTTCAAAAGCAAAGAAAACATGATGATGTGAAATGTAGCATTGTTACTTCTAGGCACCTGGATGATATACTTACTAACGATAATTCTGTTATTGAAAAGTATAAAAAAATTATTTATCGACAAGAATTGATTCAAAACAAGGCATCTACATCTACGGCAGGTGTGACTAGCCAACAGGGGATGCTTACTCCTCCCGGGCACCTGGTCCCATCTCTAGCTTGCAAGGGGTACGTCGATGCTTGATTTTGTGCTCTATTGTGAGTGCTGTTGACATTATAGTCAGGATCTTCTTTAACTCATTTGGGTATTACATAACCTGCCTTTTATGGTGATTTGATAAACAAACTTAGAAGGATCAAAGGTGGACAGCATGACAATCGAAAATGCGTCAGAATCATCAAACGCCTTTTATATGTACCGTGGATATGATCCTAATATGATCCTAATGCCACCAGACGGACACTAGGCTTCGTACTTGATCGATCAACGGTCTTGTAGCAGCACTCTGACTGACTGTGACGACGGGACTCCATGACGGGCCCTTCTAAACCTCTTTAGAGAAGACAGGGCCCCGACAACCTGTCCTCTCTGAATGTCAGTCGGACTCCTCGGGTTATAACATACATGAGCTCCCACAGCAGACAGAACATGAATTGTATAACGTACGCCCTCTTTTTATATCCATTAACATATTTATCTTGGGCCCCTGCGTTTTGCAATCTTATTTGTGCGTGGTAATCCGACAGTGAGGAGTTTGTTTTACACCACAATTATACGTTCTTCGAGACCTCTGGGTAATCGGAAAAGTGGGAGGGTTTCTGTGCATGTAAACCAGGATAACTACATCTTCTGCTTTTCTTCGTGGCAGATGTCCGTCCAAGGTCGGCACCGGTTGCCCATAGGTCTCGTTGGTGTATGTGTAGTACTTTGAGTTTGAAGTTTCTGTGTTATGTGTTGGTGTTCCATGTCCCTTTTGCGTCTCTTTCAGTGCTTGTCTGCTCTGTGTTTTTGCGTTGGGTGTTTTGGGATTTTGCTGTGGGTGCTGCAACCTTGCATTGTTGGAGATCCACTCCTTTGTTCTATGCCGATCGATCAATAAATATAACCTCCGAGAACCTTAATGGGCTGACAAATTTTTAACTTTTCTTCCGCAACCGCTGCACAGAATTTCACGAAACCTTACAGGGAGTAAGTGACAAAGGTCTTCAACCAAGTTTTGTGCCAATCGGTCAACAAATATGGCTGCTAAATCATTTTGGTCACTTTTAGCCCTTCGTCTGCAACTCAGGTTGGCGATGTTGACTTTTAAGCGATTTTCAGAGTGCATCAAATTCTAAATCATTCTTCGCTTAATCATATACCAGTGGGCAAAATAATTATGAACTTGCACGCTAGTTCATTTTTGCACCCATCCTTCTTTGCAGATACTTCAACATGCATACTACAATCATGTAGGGGGTACCTTACTGAGCCGAAATCCAAATTTTTCTTACCTGGTGTACATAGAATTTGTGTTACAAAGTTCCGTTGCGTTTAACTGTGTTGTTTGTGACGTCACTTTACAGTGAGAAGTTTTATGTTTATCCGACTATTGAGCGTCTATGTGTATCTGGATAAGTGGGAGGGTTGTGTGCACGCAATCCGATCCGGACAACCACACCATTTGCTTATAGCAGTCGGAGCCGGGTGCACATTGGTCTCGTTCCTTTTATCTGTTGTCATGAATGTTTGATGTTTTTGTAAGTCCGTTTCGAATGTTTTGTATGAAGTTCTAGTGGGTTTTTTTTTTCCGTGTATTTTTTATGGTTTGTTGTTTTGTCTGATGCCATTTACGTATAACTTTCCTGTGGGTCTTTTTTTTTCGCTGGGTTGCTGCAGGGTGGTCATACTGGAAATCATCCCCTTTTCTCTAAGTGATCAAGAGGCACGTAAATCCAAGTTAATAAAATTTCACTTCAACCAAACGAAATTCTGTGCTAAATATTGATGATCTATTGCCTAAGTTATTACGACACCATACACTGATATTATTTATTTTAATCAAATCGTTTCGTATACTTCGAAATACTTCAAGACCTCTGGGTAATTGGAGAAGTGATCTCCTCCCTTCCAAGTATACGATTTGATTGAAATAAATAATATCAGTGTATGGTGTCGTAATTACATATGATGAGATAGACCTTTATAGTTTTGGTGGATGTTTTAGCAATGAACCAATTATAAAGGCGCCTACATTTCCAACGCCCAATTTGACATAATTCGCCGAAATTTCCCGACGCCAAAATTACCCGGTATACGGTATTTCCTTTGTTGTCACACACGTTTTAAGAGTGTGTTTGTTTTGATTATATGTTGGACCATTCTGGTATTTCCTGTCGACTTTTTAGGTTGTTTAACTGGTGTTCTGTAGTGTCCATTGCCTGTTGAAATCTTGGAGTGTTTACTCCACATGCTTTTAAATATTGTTTTCGGTATGTAGAAATTGTACACACACGTTTCAGTGTCTACATAATTCGTCAGACTGCCAAACTGGCCAAACAAATTTTCAACAATGTCATGTTTAATCAGTCCAGTGAGTGTCATTTTGAATCGGACGTGATTGTCTGACACAGTTTAGGAGCTTAATATCTCATCATTTCTCTTTATCTCTTATGTAACAATTAAACAATTGCTTATATCTTCAAAATCTTTTAAAATTTTTTTTTTTCAAATTGAAGGGATCTCATTTGTTGTTGTTCTTCATCTTCTTCCATGTGAAGTGCATTGCCTATGTTCATGTAGGCATACAAAATGCAGTCTGTATGACAAACAATACAACTTGTGGGTAGAATATCTGTGGATTAGTAGATCTAGCATTTTCTCATGATGTAAGTCCTTATGTTTTAAAGCGTCCATAAGACAGATGGATTTATATTTATAAATTCTGTTTGCGTAGCGTATTATGACGTTTCAGTTTTGAACGTACGGAGACGTCACTAACGTTCATATACTTTTGACGCTATGATATCAATACGCTCATGATTAATGCCAAAAACGGTATCTGATATTACGGTATTCAATTGGTAATGAGAGGTAATTTGGGCATCCATTTATGGAATCCTGAGACCAAAAATCACAGCAAAGTTATGATGTAAAAATTATTTGATTTTTTTTTACCAATTTAGATATTGAAAAAAATGGTTACTTTCAGAGTTACGGGCCCTTTCAGTTTACTCAGAGTGAACTCTTAATGGGAAAAAGTTAATAGAAGGATGGGGCATCAAGTATGGATTGGTCAAAAATTCCCCAAAAAATATAATTCATCAAATTCCGCTGAAAAATCAAAAGTTCACCAATTAGTTGTTCTGCAATTAATTTTTTTTAATATTTTCAACAAAGGTGAGATAACTCCTAAAATGACCCTTCTCAAAATACATCTTATTTTAATATAAACAAAAGTTGTTTAAATATCATATGACACAGATAGATATTCAGTGATGAATGAATCAATTTCGATGTTTTTGACATAATTTCCTTCATAAACCATTCAATACCTTAAGTACAAATGGAAATGAAAGTAATGACTGTCTTATTTTGGGTGTTCATAGCAGTAAAATACCGGTTGGCCATGTGCAAATTTGCTGAACACCCAAAGTAAGGCCGTCATTTCTTAATTAATTTCAACTTTTATAATCAATAGTCTGATTGTATACCATGGACTCTCGTGCATCAATGTATGTTTATTGACTATTCATAAACACGCATGTGAACCTAAACACATATCTTTTTAAAATGGTCTCTGAACCAACACATATTCAGCCATTTGCAAGAATTATAAAGGAGATGAGACCAACAATAATACACAGTTCCGAAAAGTATCTGCTCTATCAGATTTGCCAATAAAAGAATTTGATGATTCTTTTAAAAACTCAATTTGATATCTATTATTACTTTTGACGAATTAAATCTAAAATCCCAAATAACCAACATTTCATAAAAATTTTCAGGAATTATTGTAATGTGAATGAATGACAAATTACATGTATGTTTTATCTACCTGTTTAAATTGGAAATCATTTCCTGTGTGTCTGAGGTTGCCACACTTTTTCAACTGTTTATAGTATAGGCCAAGTGTACACCTGTGCTTTGGACAAATACTTATGTCCCATAATCCCCTTCTGAACAACTCGATGTCAAACGAGCCTCTGAAATCGAGTCCCTCGTAGAAAAATGTCTATAGTCCTCTACGGGAATGCCGAGACATCTCATTTAATTTTCAACACTTTTTGGGCAGTCTTTTAAGTGTTCAAAACTAATATTGCCAAGAAATACATGAAAAGGGCCACGCTTTATATCATTTTTATAAAAAGAAAAACCACGTACACGGTCAGTGTAGTCGTCTGCCAAGCTCATCGGCTGTGCCATCTCTTCATGTTGAAATGCAAAATGAAAGTAGAACTGCCCTGCAGTAAATTTATTTATTTTATTAAAAGTATGATTGTATGATCGGGAGTTCGCTTCTTTTCATGCGGTGGAAGTTTCTGTTTTATCCTGATTTTGTATGCCTTCGGTTTCTGATTTTCTGAATTATCGATTTTGTGCTGTATACAGGGATATGGTCATTATCCATATTTGTCATTCAAAATCATTCATAGAAATATTTCTTTAATGATTCATACGTAATTACAATATATTATCCCCAATTTAAACAATTAATTCTTTTATGGTTTTCTTTTTTATAATTAAGATTGTAAGAGTTATCTTTCTTGTAAACTAGGTACTTTGCATCTCGTGCTTTTTTATATTTTGTTTAGGAGATTCCTTGCTATTAATTGATATATGTGTCAATTAGTATCGATCGATGAAGGATAGTGTCTAAATGTCTTGAAAATCTGTTGTTTTTATAGAGAGGAAAAAATTGAGTTTTTAAATCCAAGTCCAGCTAGACAAAAAAACAAACAAACAAACTAACTAACAAAAAAGGGTAATTTCGGTTCACACAAATGTTAGACAATATACAAGCAACAAATGTGAAAAGAATCTGTGGACCTCGTTTTTACGTGATTCTAATCAAGACTGGTACTTACATGTAATTATCATTACATAAAAAGATGTCGTCTCAAACGCCGATAGTGTTGTCATTAATATTTGTTGTTTCTTATCTTTTGTTGAAAAATGTAGCTATCCGTTTTTTTTCTTTTTTGATTTATCTCAAGGAGAGATTTAAATAAAAGTACTTCATCAGAAGGAACACTTCTTTCACAATGTTCAAACGATATGAGTGCATTCCGAAAATCTCCAAAAATGCTTTGGCATCTTCCGAGTATCTCCCATGATATGGGTAGAGTTAATGACGGGATATGGCAATGACTACTGTGTTGAATAAAATATCCAAGGTCTTTTAAATGCTGACAAGCCAGTGTTTTATTTCCAATCCAAAAATCGCAAAGGAAGAGCAGAACCTTTTTCAGCACTAACGGAGTTACCAAATGAGGTGATAGACCATTAAGGGTGATGTTGCATTCCTCTGAAATCTCGGATATACATGAAACCATGTCGAGAGGGACAAGGGAAGTAGTATGTCTGTATAAGCCACTTGATACTGACATTGAATCTCCTCCGAGTGACGAATATTTATTGACGTCAAAATCCCAAGTATGGAGTGTCCTGGTGTTGCGTATCATTTTCTTGAGTACGCCAACACATTGTTCGTATCTCTCCCGTGCGTAAAAATGAGCCGCCAAAAGTATTTTGCTTCGATTGCGATCCGAAGAAGATGCTTTGAGAAGACGAAACAAAGCCTTCTCATTTTTATATGTGATCCGATTTGAACAGCTTGTCTGTTTGGAAAGTCGGTTGTTATACACTTCATTCATCTTGTGCAACCTAAGATAATGACTTAACTCCAAAACTATGTCTGAATGTGACATCTCTAGACGGTCAAACAGCTTCTTTTCGAGTAAAATATCTCTACTATACCGCAATAACTTGTGTATCACCCTTGATTTATTAAATCCTGCGTTGGTACCTTGTCGTGGGACATGTACCCATTTATCTACTTCATATCGAATGGAGTTGATCTTCAAAGGCATAAAATATCCTTCTCTGTAAAGCTTACATAAATAGTTTTGTAACGTTTTTCTGTTGCGACCCTGAATTTTGCCATCGAACATATTGTTTTCTGGTATGAAAAAGTTTGGACAGTAACCATTCTTTACCCAACAGAGGAGCCTTCGAAAGCAATTCCAGAAATGATGAAGTAAGAACGATGGGCTCCATGGAAAACCTGCGTCCATAATCTCCCAGAAAATTAATGTTTTCATGAAATATGAACAAAGTAGACCACTAACACTAGTTTCTCTCTCAATAACTTCCTTCAAGAATAATTTTAGGAGGCCGTATGTCAGGAATTGTGTGTGGTTCATAGACAGAACCAACCTTTTCTCTGCGAGCGAAAATGACATCCTCCATTCTATATCTTCATCTTGAGATGCCTTGCATCCTATTGGGACAAAAAGGCAACCGTCGTTGACCATTTCCTTAATAACACCATCTGAAGGCCACCCATGCTTTAAAAGGCGATGCACACATCCAAGTGCCTCTGACGGCCATGTGTGCAATGGTAGTGCCATTGCATAATCAAATGTTTCATCTTGTGTGCTCAAACATGGACCATGTGGTACATTGCCGATTCCCCATTTATTAATAATTGTACTGCAGGTAATTTTCATCATGCTAGATGAAAGATAATATCCCTGATTATTTCTTTTGTACATCGTTTTCAGCATCAGAGAGATATCGTTGTTGTTGATAGCTTCTGTGTGACATGTAGGGAGCTTTAGTCTCACAAATCCTGGGCGGACATTCTCTTTTAGATGAGTACTTGGATACATTTCAAATGAATCGATTTCTTGAACCGAATTTACAACTTTAGAATCCATCAGAATTTGCATTATGTCAAGATCTGATGATTGAAAGTCAAAGCCTTCCGCACGACTTCCACTTACACAAAAATAACTTGTGTCCTTGGGATGAGACGTACATACTTCTAAAACATGTTGAAGATTGAGGGATATATCTATATTGAGACTTCGGAGGTGATTCATGAGTAAGGGGATACTATCATTCTTATCAGACTTGCTGAGGGCAATTTGCATACCTATTTCAACCAGTTGACTAGCTAATCTATTAAATTCGATCGCTTCCTCAGTTCCGACAATATCACATAACGACCAATAGATATTTTCCGATAGCCATTTGATCTGAAACGTAAAGAAAACATGACGTTAAATTCGAACATGTACTCGTATCTCTCTGGGATGGGCCTTGTATTCCCCTTTCATGAACATGTATTCTATTAAGAATGATAAAAGATATGAAAATATAGTATTACATATTTTATTACATTCTTATATGATAGTAAAATACATTAAAATGTATTGTATACCAGTAAAGTATCGAAGCAAGCACGGAGAACATTTAAATGAGAAATGGTTATATGTTTATGTATTTTAGAAGAGTGCAAAAGAAAAGAGGGAATCTTCAACAACACTCGTTTGCAGTAACCACAGCAAAACACCAAAACGTCTAATGTAAAAACACAGAGCAGACATGCACATCTAGAACCGCATAAGAGAAAGGGTATAAAAGAAACATCAAACACAAAAACTACATATAAACCATCGAGACCATCAGACAAACCATGCAAACTAAGGACGGTCATCCTCCACACCATTAGCAGATTGTGTAGTTATCCGGATTATATGCGCTCAACACTCAAATGTCGCTAATTACCCAGAGGTCGCAGAGAAGGCACAATTGTGGTATAAAATAATCTTCGTACTTTAAAATGACCACACAAACAAACAGCACAAATCAGGGGGCCCAAGAAACACACATATGGATATGTAAATAGATATAAAAAGATAAGTCTAACGAAATACAGTCTGTGCAATGCCGGCTATGAACCCATTAGTCCGACCGACATTTAGAGACTCAGAGCAGGTGGTCGAGGCACCCCTCTTCACTTATTCACTTATGAAGTTTGAAAGGACCCGCCATGGAGTCCTGTTTTCACATTCAGTTAGATTCTTTAAAATGCGCTGATACGAGTCTGTAGATTGTTTAAATACCAAGCCAGATTACATCAGGATCATATCAACTAAATAGCCATAGTAAGTTACTATTATGCTTGTATGGTTCCCAATCAAAAGAATGTTAAATGTCTTCAACTTCTATAGCATCATTTAAGAACAGATAAATTTGCAGCATGGACCAGACATGCATGTTTCGGGATAGCCAATAGGGGATGCTTACTCCTCCCGGGCACATGGTCCCACCTCTATCTTACTAGGGATCCTTCAAAACGGAATTATGTGGTCTATTGTGAGTGTTATTGAGATTATCGTCAGGATCTTCTTTAACTCATTTATAAAGCTACTTAAGAAGCTGACAATCATATTTCATTTCAATAAATTCCCAGAACGCTTTAACGGGTTTGTGAAATCGGAAACCCTAATCTAAAACTTTCTTAGTAATTTGTAAATTTCGACTATGAAAATCCAAAGCATAAGTACATATTCTAGCGTAACAGATGAGTTGTGAAATGTAACCTACGAAAATCACCGTCAAGCCAGGGCAAATTTACAAGCAACAGAGTATATTACTTTGGGTATTTCACAACCTGCCTTTTGTTGTGACATTATAAACAAAATAAGAAATATCAAAGATAGACAGAATTACCATCGAAATAGTGTTAGATTCATCAAACGCCTTTTATACCTTATATATAATCTTACCTCGGAATCCATTTTGTCCACATAAAAAAAACTATCAAAACATTATGGTCATGTCGATCTAGCCTAAACCTGTACTTTGAATGAGATCCGATGATGCAGTCGCTGAATATATATGCCAACACCAGGAAGAAAGATGTTGAAACCAATACTTGGAAATATTGACGATGTAGTGAGTAATGGAATTCATTGGTATTTGTCCCTTTTACGTTCGTTGTCCCTTTTACGTCTCTGTCTTTGCTAGCCTGCTCTTTGTTTTTGCATTGAGTGTTTTTGGTTTTAGCTGTGGGTGCTGCAACCTAGTGTTGTTGGAGATCCCCTCCTTCGCTTCATATCGATAGGGGAAAATATGAACCTTGAAACTGAATATGATATCTTTTAGTTTATCTAAAATCTTAAATCCAGATAAAATGATATTAAACTCTTTCCTTACATTCGAGAAACAAAGGATTTAGCTTACATTTTTCAATGCAAAAAAGTGCTTTTTGACATGTGAGATTTGATTGTACATTGGCAGTAAGTGTTTTGAATATTTTCCCTGACATGGTCGCCATTTAGCACTTTCTATGTAGACATAACCTCAGACAGTGGTGCATGTATTCTATATTAATATTGTTTTCATTTTCGTGCGTGAACATCGACGGCAGGTGCGACTAGCCAATAGGGGATGGCTACTTCTCACCGGCACCTGGTCCCATCTCTAGCTTGCTGGGGGTCCGTTGATGCTAAATGTGGTGCTCTATTGAAAGTGCTGTTGAAATTATCGTCAGGATCTTCTTTAACTTATGTAATATATGGATATAAAGGGAATGAAATAAACTAGAAATTATCATAAGTACGCAATGCAATGTAGTTTTATCGTGTAAAAAAGCAGTTTGCTCAATGAATTTATTATATCCTCGCTGGCATTTCGTCCATATTTACTAGCTAAAATTTTTGAAAACACGAATAACCCCGCTGACATTGTTGTCAGCAAAACAGCTGTAATGAAAAAAAAGTGATACTCCAATGTCAAATTTTGTAAACACGAATGACCCCGCTCTGGCATTGTTGTCAACAAAACAGTTGTAATGAAAAAAAAAGTGATACTCCAACGTCAAGGTCACACGGTAAGAATTTTGGTATCATTGGAGGCGTCTTGTTACAAGAAACAAGCATGTAAATTATGAAAGCCCTTTCACTTACTCTTCAAACCTTATTGCCAAGGTTAAAGTTTTGCGAACAAACAGAAAACGAGACCGATCAAAAATAAATGCCCCCCGGATCTTTGATTACGGGGGCATCAAAAGTCAAAGACAAATCTAACAGAGACATTTAACCTTTATTTTTTCATTATAAGTAATACATGTAATTCAATCTTTTGTGGAACAATTTGAATCAAGATCACAACCATATATGAACTTTAGTTAAGCATGATATGCAATTAAAAAAAACTATTCAGCGAGAGGTAACGTAATCTAATACTAGTATACAATTTCGGCACATGTACATTGTGGAAGGCCAGAAGGGTCCCAACTCTGCAGCAGGACAACAACCAGTCAGACATTAAAATTCCCAATGTGGTGTTTGAGAAATGCATGTTTCCAATATTGAATCCCCATCAGTGGTACTTCAGGCCAACATTATTCAAAGAAGTAAAATTTAGTGTTACGTTTATTTTATAAATTCAGATATCTGCTGTATTTTCTTGAGAGCGAGCGGAATGTTGGTATGTTCAGAATCGTAATTATATGAAAACTGGGTCCAAAAACACTTGGCGGTCTCGTCTCTTATTGTGATTATATTTAAGAATAACATGGAAATTCTTAGAGAAGGGTTCCAACTCTATACCTTCTCGAAGAAAATTCCAAACCAATTTTCATGTACCAAATTTCTCAGGTTTATTGAGATGTTTCAATGTCTATCTATCTATAGGTTTGTAATATGCATGATCCACAAATAAACTTAAATTTATGATTTCTATTGAGATTAAAGATGTGTTTATTTGCTGTTACTTTATTATGTGGTGAAATTTTACAGAGGCTTTTAATTAAAAAAAAATACCAGTCGATTTAGAAGATATAGCTACATGTACTTATGCCTCTGGCGGAACGTAGTTCTTCATTAGATATAATGAATTAATTCCACTACCTCATGTCCCTGAATCTCTATTATTATTATATCATTTTTCAAGGAATGAAAAAAATAGAAGAATTTTAGACATCAAATTTTCCAACATAAATCCACCAAAATATCGACTACTAGGGCTGCAACAGACGAAGTGTGAATTCCAACACTTCAAATGATATACTATGTTATAAGAAACTATAAATACGTTCAATAATAGCTTGATACTTTTTAAAAATGGAAAACGTTCAATCCTGTCTACATTCTTTTCAATAACGCCATCGGACGGTTCTATCCGGTGCTCAGATTGAATTGAATATCTCCCGCCTCTTATCCGGCGTACGATCCGAAGAGGTAGGCTGTATGTCGGGATTTTGACCTGTGCAACGGACCTACCAGAAGCAATGAGGGGTATTCAATGTGCCTATGCCAATCATATACATATGACCTATTTAAAGTCCCCTCCGAGGGACTAGGTCAGGGTTACTTTGCTACATCATTTATACAAGGTGTATGGGCCGACACCGTGCGTGTATCCCTAGCCTAATATATGCTTCGTGTCTCGGATTTGCGTAGGCACGTTAAAGATCCATTACTACTTCGGGTGGGTTCAACATACAGCTACGTCTTCGGATGGTACACCGTATACATGTACATGTTAGAGGCGGGAGATATTCAATTCAATAGAAACGTCCGATGGCGTTATCGAAAAGACTGTAATCGGAGGGAAACGTTTTCAATTTCTAAACAGTATCTGCCACTGTTATCGTTAGTAATGTTCGTTCATTTTGTAACAAATCATATCACTTAAAGTGTTAGAAGTCACAATTCGTGCGTTGTAGCCAAAATGTCAAAAACGTTCATTTAAGTTAATCATGAAAATAATTGGGCAAAACCTGAAAAAAGACATATTTGATTTACGTCACAATTGCGTCAACAAACACTATTCAACATTTACATGTAAGATTGCACTTCTGAAAATTAAATTTATCTAGTTCGGATGAACGTTGAGCACTTAAATGAATAAAGAGTCAGATGTCATAATTTCACAACCAATGTGTACTGGCTTTACATTCATTTTCGTTGCATGAATACAGATGGAGGATACTTAACCTCCATGAAAACTATGAAAATGAATACATGTTATTGTCAAACTTCCTTGATTCTTCTGCCGATAACAATGCATAACGTCATCTTTACGTCACTTTGGATTGACGCTTCCCTTACGAACCAAGGGACCGCCATCGCAACGATACAGCGCTGGCCAAACGCAAAATTTTACTTTCGTGCCGTTTTTCTCGTAATATGTAAATGCGTCCGTATGGAAAACCCCACCCACTTTCGGAGCACTAAGATACATGGGTGGATCTTGAACACACATCTGCCACGTGAGAAACAGACATTTGTCTATATATTTGTCCACTCTTCCATCAACTTTCTTCTCCTTCGTCAATTTCTTGTATGTATCGCTCTTTTGTCTGTAAGCCTTTAATCGAAAAACAAAAGAAATAACAAATTAGGCAAATAACAATGATTACTATTGTTCGGAGAAGTGCGAATGACATCTGTGTCCAATATTCTCATTTATTTATATATAGTCATTACTTATATTACTTGTCATTACTTGGTATATGTGTAGTCCTTTGTTTTTGATGTTTCTGTGTTGTGCGTTGACGTTCCTTGTCCCTTATGTGTCTCTTTCTGTGCTTGTCTGCTTTGTGTTTTTGCACTGAGTGTTTTGGGGTTTTGCTGTGGGTGCTGCAACCTGGTGTTGTTGGAGATGCCCCCCTTTGCGATGCATACATCGTCTTTTTCATTTATTTCTATTTAGCAGAAGGGAGAGGATCTTCAACTAGACCCGGTTGTAGCAAAACACCAGATGCGCAAACTTTTCACAGACCCGGTTGTAGCAAAACACCAGATGCGTGAACTTTTCACAGACCCGGTTGTAGCAAAACACCAGATGCGTAAACTTTTCACAGACCCGGTTGTAGCAAAACACCAGATGCGTAAACTTTTCACAGACCCGGTTGTAGCAAAACACCAGATGCGTAAACTTTTCACAGCAAGAGACTAATATGCTTAACACATGCTTAAGGACTCTTTGCAGTTTTTTTTATTATGTCGTCTAGCCTTAAACATAGATATTACTGAGAAGGGTTCATTATTTGCAACAAGTACACGGTGTCTGTTGCACTTCCGTTTAGAAATTTAGATCCATATTCCATTCTCTGGCATCAAAGTTTTTCTTTTACACAAACCTGTACTGTTCGATTCTTATATTCCACATTAATGTTTTCGATCATTAAAATTGATACGTACATATACCGATACATTATCAGTGTATTTGAAATTGCATGTACCTTGCAAATGGTTGGCATAAGACTATGAGCAGATGACTTTAACAGATCTTTGGCGGATTTCGTTACCAATGTCTTCATGTTGTTTGCACTGGAAGTGTCCGTCTGAATGAAGTATAATATATTGTAAACATCAGAATTACAAGAAAATTTAAACATGCTGATCATGATGAAATCAATTATTTGTTACAGTACTAGTTTAATGAACGGATACAATTTGTTTAAGTATAGATGAACGAGGGAGTATGAAAATCTAAAGATTTCTTTCCTGTTTCATCGTTACTTTATGAGGAATAAATTACAAGCAAACAATTTATAAATCGTTTCTATAAAGAGAATAAAATTGAATCTTTCCCATTATCATATGAGCTTGCTTACCTTTACTGGTACGGATTCTATAGTGGTAAGAGTCTCTAACATTGAACTCTCAAGTTGTTGTTGTTTCGAACGGGAAACTTGCAAGCAGAAATCGTATGTGCCCTGAAAAACAGTAAAAGCTAAAATTCAAGTGTTAGTATCATTAAAACTTAATAATTTATTGACGGAATGTTTGCAAAAAGAAGAAGATTGCATTGGAAGAGCAAGTGTAGAATAATGACTACTATTCTCACCATCCGTCTAAATAAGACTATTTTTCCTCGTGTGTATCAATGTTCTCCAATGATGTATTTATTGATAAAATGTTGACATGACATTGTCCAGTTGTCTTTAAAACTTTGAGCCTCGAATTCGCAATTTGAAACAAGAGTGTCATCAAATTTATCGCTACGAAAATGTGTATAACTATATTCCTATTAAAACTTCAAGTAAATTTAATTCTTTTAAATTTAAAAATGTTTAAATTCGAAGTCAATTGAAAGATATTTTATAAATCACATTTAATTACCATGACAACATCAAACAAAATTTGAAGTATTTCTCCTTCGTTTCTTTTTTCCGCTTTCATAGCTTCGAAAGCTTCCGACCATTCTTCCTCATTCAAAGACTCAAAATATTCCCCCAGCTGCGTAGCCGCTTCTGAATCATCGGTGTCCGTAGTAAATGAATTTGCGGTGTGTATCGATAACTGGTCATCTGGGATGTTTCTAGATTTTAAAAAAGAAAAACGTACTTTGTCTTAAAAAGTACGAGGGCTGATTAATATGTTGTGAGCCTCGTATTGATGGATTTGAATTTTATCAAACATTTTGCATTATTTTTTTACATAATCCATTTAAGTCTCTATACAACTTTGCCAACGAAGTGTAAGAGCCTAAAAGAAGAGAGGGGATCTCCTAAATACCACTAATAAAGAATTTCTTATCTTGACTGGTCAGAAAGCCATCCACTGCAAGTATGTCGTCATCATCGAACTGAAAGTTGGTGTCAGAAAAAGCTGCGTTCAGTTTTGGGGAATAGATGAAAGTCTGATGGAGCAAGAATAAGGCGGATGCTCAATCAAATTCAAGCTGCAATTATTAAAGGCAGCCATGGCAGTGACAGACTTGTGAACAGGAGCATTGTCCTGATGGAACAACGCACCTTTAACTAGTGAGCATTCCGCGGCGCTTTTAAAGTTTAATATTTTCCTATAACTGTGTCAGAAGGGAAGCATAGTATGTGCCATTGATTGTTTGTCCTTTTTGGAAAAAAAAATCTATCGGCAGAATACCTTCTGCATCCCAGAAAACCGAGGCTCACAACATATCAATCAGCCGTTGTATGAGCTAGATATAGGTTAGACTAATGATGGCAAATGAAGATGCCAAAAAGAAAAAAAAAATGCAATGAATTTGAAGACGTACATTTGTAACACTTGCTGGTGGACTAGGAGTCCCCGAGGTCACATGTAGCCAAGTTCGAACTCGATCAACTTCGATTCGGTTGATTGTGTCTTCAAACGCATTCGAAAATTTCTGTTCACAAAATGTTCACAAAATGTTCTCAAAAATTCTGAATAGTGGGCCTTTTAGCATCATATCTCACATATCCTGCTACAATGTACATGTACGTCTTTCGGTATGTCTTTGACATAAATTTCAGTCTTTCACCATATTTTTCGTCAAGCGAGTATCATTCGCATTTCATTCGTCGCTATGCGCAGCGAGTGGATTCCGGGATGACATTTTAGCTGCTCAAAATTTTTCGACCTCTTGGATTAATGTGATCTATGCGTAATTAACGTAGTTTTGACGCAGCTCTTACGCAATTAATCTATAATTCATACGCGTATGTGCGCAATGAGTACGATATTCTTACGCAAAGTTGGCGATTTTCACGTCCGTTCCACGTATGTCTGCATATGATAAACGAACATTTCACGCATAAAACACGCACATATTGCGAATGCATCACTCAAATATTGCGCATACCGCTAAGAACTACATACAAAATTTGCTTTTCCGTAGATATTTCTTTGCGCAATTTATTCGTTTTTCATGCGTAGTTTCTACGTCGTTCTTGAGAGATTTATCTGTCAAAATTCAACGCATTACAACCAACTTTTTCCACGTGTTCTAGCGTATAAAATCAGTTTTTTAAGTTTCATTCGTAAATTATTCGTAATTTATAGGTAAATGGCTGTGTGACAGGGCCTTAAGACTGCGAGCAATTTATCATTCTTTTCAAGACCATATAACATATGCCTTACAAAGTTTGCTTCAAACATTCAAATATTGTGATTTGCGTACGTGCTTACTAGTCTTACGGTATCTTACGACATTTGTATCAATTTGAAAAAAAAGATTCGATCACATTTGTTTATCAAGTTAACGGAAATGGATTTCTAAGTTTAAAACGCATACCAATACCTTCTGTCATGTTCAGAGGCCGGTCTATTTTTTGTTTTCTTCAAAGAACCTGAATCTCTGGGTTTCCTCTGTAACTGTTTTTCTTTTCCTTTCTGTTTTTCATCATTCGTATCTGTCTTAGACTCATTTCTACGATAAAGATTATTATTAGTGTGCGTTCCATTTACTGTGGCCGTCTTTTTTGGGTTTCCATGGTTACTTGTACCGTCGCCAGTTTGGTTGCTAGGCAACTCACGCCAGCGGTTGTCTGAAGCGTTTGGAAGAGAGTTCCTTTTAACGTTGCTATGGATACCACTGTAACCTTGATTTTTATAACCATTGTATTGGCTGTCATCTTGAGATTTTATCACTCCTTTATCCTTTTCCTTGACTTTAGAGGGTTCCCGGGTATTGACTTCACTTGTGCTCGATTCCTGCGTAAACGTACACATGTATGATAAATGTATCTTTATCTTAGCTTGAAAGTTCATGTAGTTGCAAATAGATTCAGTGCAAATTCATCATTTCAGTGAGCATAATGAAGGAAAGTAAAACATTATGACCCATTTATAATCTTCATCTTTTGAACTGTGTATCGGTTTATTCCCGGAATGCTTACATTCTTTGATGTACCGACAAGTAGACCAGAATTGTGGTCATTCAAGGAATACATTCACTTATCAAAACAACACTTTATGGCAATTAATGGCATTCCGGGAATGTATTTCATTTAAAATGTTGGCATTCTGGGAAGACACCCAAAGTTTGGTTAGAGAATAATGGGATACTGAGGTCAATAAAAGATCAATAATTGTAATTGTTGCTCAGATACGTTCAGGTATTGATATTGCAGATAATCAGTCAGACAACAAAAGTGTCTGAAAATGCATAAATAATGCAAGATATTTTAGAGAGATGGAACATACGGTATATGTTGAAATGTCTATCTGATCAAAGAATGTCTTCAATGACGTCATATACGTATACTTCCGCCATAGTGCAATTTTTGTTGGATAATCCAGCCTCCCGTCCATTGTTTTCAAGAACATGAACAGATTAGGCCATTTTTCTGCGTGCAGTGCATTCTGGGAAGAACCGTTAGATTCTCTAGTCTGGTCTTTGATTCTTTTGACCTTCAAAAAAAGGAAGAATCGTAAATAATATTTTACATTATTTTTCTTTTATTTTTTCAAAATTCAAACAATATAAACTTCTACATAAAAACATATTCTGGTACATGTAATTTTAAATTAATGTTATAGACTAAATCGAGAAAAAGTGTTCGATTTTCTAATTTTAGACAAGTAATGTAGGCTTTGTACCTCTACATGGAATCTAGGATCTTTCTCGTACAGCTGACAGTTTTTGACTAGAGAATCGTACTCTCGAGTTGCCTGGTAGTAAATGTCTGACGTCACAGAATCCTTCTGGCTCTCTAATGCCTGCTTGATCGTCACTTCCTGTGGAGAAAAACGTGTTATATGATGAAAAAGAAAAATTCACTTTACGTATTCCAGAAAGCGGGGACCTTCGTGTATTTAGATTTTCTTGAGTTCACATGTACTTTGAGTTCACCTTTGTTTTTTTCCTACAAAACATCTACCAGTGATAGTTTCCTAAAAACCAATCTTGAACTGATAATAGTCTGTAATGTTTCATATGGGTGATGTGTCGTTCAGGTAGGAGCTCGACTGTGGAGTTTGTTGCTTCAAATCACTTCTCGGTGTAAAAATTGGTAAATAAAGAAGTCTTTATACCCAAAACAGAAATACTCAAAATGGGGTGGGGCAGAAAAAAAAACAGCTCTTTGTTTGTCGTTTAAAAATCATTTCGCCTAAAAATAATCAAACTACCAAATAAATGCATGGAAATATCCCCCCCGCTTACAAAGTCGGATGATATATAATTGAGGATTTCAAAATTTATAGCTGTAGCTAGTGCATTGTACCTGTATAAAGTTATGATTGAATAGAATACAAGTTTAATTAAAAAAGTTTGTCAACAGTCTTGTTTTCATTTATAGCGCCATGACACAATTTGTTCATACTATCTTATTGTACATCTAACATTTGTTACGAAGAAATAGAAAAAGTTACCGTTATGGAGCATAAAAAGTTACCGTTATGTACATGTAGCATAAAAAGTTACCGTTACGAAGGGTAAAAAGTTACCGTTATGAAGAATAAAAAAGTTACCGTAAGGATGGAAAAGTTACTGTTTTCATGGCAACATGTATTGACGATAAAAAGTTACCCTTGTGAGAATAAAAAAAAGGCTTACCGTTATGGAAGTTTCCTTTTTCCTTGCCGTCGTCAAAGCCATCTCTTTGTCCCATTCTCTAGATTTATTCGGTTATTTGCCATATTTTACACCCTCAGCGTATAGATTTTCAATCCATTCTTCAGCATAACCTACATATTGGTGTACTTTTTGCCATCTTTTAAATACATGTGGCTATAAAACAAAGGGATTTAATTTGATATTCAAAGGATGGCTGCCTTTAAATGGGACCTGTGTGTGATGTAGCACATTGCTATAATAAATAAACGGATGTCAATAGAGACAATTAAAAATATCCTATTTCGGATCATTGATACATGACGTCACCGAAATCAGACAAAACTAATGACCAAAACCAACCCTTTACAGCTATTTGGGCGGTTTGCGCTTCATCGAAAACCGTAGATTCCAGTGACCCTCCGAAGAGTCGCATGTTCGCCTACGACTATTGACACATTACAGACCTATGTTGTATATTTTCGGTCATGTTATGTCATAATCAAGATAAATCATTATACATGTTGCTGCTTAACTAGCATATTTTCAGCAGCATCACATCTGATCCAGGCAAGGTTGATAAATAAATCATTCATATGGCGATAGTCGCGAAGATGTTTTAATCTTACATAGAGTTATCGTTCCTTACCATGCAAGCGAAAATTAGAAGGAGAGGGGAGGTACATTTTGTAACGGACTTCGCTTTTGCTGTAGATTAAAAAAAATATAATACTCGGTCGGTCCGGAGGGACCATTAAACTTTTTTTCGGCTCTGAAAAATGTCAAGCAAATTTTTCCGGTTGGCAATAGTCTTCACACCCCCCCCCCCCCTCATGCAAAAGATCAAATGGTTGCTCCCTAAAAACATCAAAGCTCGAAATCCAAACGTCATGTTTTGAATTTGAAAATATTGATAAAAATGAATGTACTCATTTCGATTGAAAGAATCTAAACACACATTGAACAAACAAATAAACATATAAGAAACGGACAAAAAAAGAGAAAAAAAATCGAGTTTATTCCAAGTTTCTTCTGAATTTACAAAGTGGCAAAGATATTAAGGGAAAAAGGATATGTGCCATTGAAATACATGTATTACGTAGATATTAAAAGCCAAACAGCTAGGTTCGTATTCATATCACATGCAAGCTATTACATAGTGAATAGCGCATACCCATCTTTATTCAAAAGAGCATAGCTTAAACTGAAATGAAATTATTCAATGAATTCAAATAAAAATCTATCTTTTAAATCTTCCATATTTAAGTCCATCATAAACATAACACCGATTGCTTTCATGTTTACAAATGGCGGAGTTGTTAGAAAATGTAAGGTTTGTTAGACAAGTTTTCTATTTCGTTAAGATACAATAATCTTTCATAAAATGCTGAATCGGAGTTGAAATTTTATAAAATCATATTCAACTTATGATGATAGTATAATTTCTGTTCTAACTACAATGTATACATGTACATGTATATAGCAGTGCATGATGGTCTTTATTGTATCTACAAAATTCAATATTAAATTATAAACTTAAAATTTTATTATTCTGTTTGTATTTAACAAAAATTTGATAGATTTTTTTTTTCATTTCTATCAGATGCCAGACGAGGATGATGACGTCATCGATGTCGTGCTAGGGGAAGTCAAAAAGTTCGTAGGGTCAAAGATGGTGGAGCAAGCACGCAAGGAGTGTAACAACTTAAAACAACGGTTTCTTCATGTCCAAAAACATGTACACAAAGCAATTGAATTTTTTGAAAAATCTTGCCCAAGCATACAAAAATGTTATCCTAAAATGCAATGATCAATGAACATGTATTTATTTTATTTAATCCCTAAATCAAAAAAGATGTTGTTTTTTTTTTTCACTTGCGCCATCTACAATAAATTTCATTTTTTTTAGGAAACTCTGTGGGAGTTATTCATATATACTGGGATATAGTCAGTGGCGGATCCAGTTTTTGAGTTAGAGGGGGCGTTAAAATGGCGAGGGCTCTGTGGACCGCCTAGGTCCCCAGCGGGACTAGGGCAGAGCCCTGGTAGGGGGACCAGGGGGGGGGGGGGAGCCCCACGGAGACCAACGAATATCAGCCTTTTCGGACCCATTTTCATGTTTGAAATTGATTAATGAATTGAAATTGATGCAATTGAATTATATTAACTGACAGGTAGTTAATATTTACTAACATTTACTCTTTTTTTTTGTATAGAAAATGATCATTTTACCAATGATTTACAAATTTTAGAGGGGGGGGGGGGGGGGGCCTTACGCCCCCTACGCCCCCCCCCCTTGAATCCGCCACTGATAGTAACAGCTGTCGTAAGATACCGGTATACTCGTTCCCAATAAAAGCTAAATCCACTTGGCGATTATGTTGAATTATATATTCTGCAATTTTTAAACTTTCTTTTTGCATAATTTTATGTATACGAAATTGCATTCTAATATTGATATTGCAGGACCAGAAAACAACAACAGATAAATGGGACAAAATGACGGCAGATGACAAGATGGCCGTCATCAGTAATGTAAACCATGTAAATTCGGACTACGGAACTATCACAGATATTTTGCAGAGGGCAAGGTCCTATGGAATGGACAAAAGTACATCTGCCACGCTGACAGTCGCAAGATATTTATACTTTTCACAAGACCAGGTACGAACATCACTGTACAGTAGGGCGGCCAAGCCAGATTTGCGCGTGACGGCAACCGTTGCTAAGAACGGCGCATTAATATCGAACGAAGTTCGCGTCGCCGTTACTAAGCATTTTTTCGAAGCACATTCACAGCAGAAAAATACTAATAACAGCGATGAAAATTGATGGCATCGGATCTTAAAAGATTAAACAAACTCTTTAAGCTTTTATGTCTCTAAATATACCCAAGATGTGATGTTTTATTCTGTAAATTTGTCGAAAATCAGCTGACAAAATGACAGCAGTACTCTTAACGTTCGACTTCCATGCCCCCTTCCTCGCAAACAGGGGAATTGTTTTCAAAAATATTAAAAAGTGGTTCTGTAATTTTTTTATAGCGAGCGGAGCTCGCTGCAAAGGCCCGAAGGGCCTTTGCGAGCGAAGCTCGCCCTTATGGTAACGCGTATACACTTACCTTATTGAGAAAATATGCTAAATCAAAGAATGAGAATGTACTACTATGCTTTCAAAAACTTTCGTCCCCTCGCAGACAGAGTTACTGCGGAGATGCTGAATATTGCCATTTAATTTCTTTTTTCGACTCCGAGTATACGTATATGTTATACTCAATTTTTGTTTACAAGTTAAATTTATTGACATAATTTTTCGTAAAGCAGATTACGAAATAGTATCGACAACTCGGCGTAACCGCGGAATCTTTTAAGGAAAGCCGACATCTTCGTTTGAGTATTTTGTTTACTGTGCTTCTATGACGTCATTGACGTCATCGCGCCAAATTCTTAATGTCACTTTGACGTTGTAAGATTTTCCTTTAATGGATGTATTCTGCTTGACGTAAACGCTTCTAAAAAGGTCAATAAACCGGCCAAAGTATTCCCATGGGCGATTTTGTGATCAATCCGGATGGCTTCACGTTATTAAGTTTCTCAATCCAGAACACTTCTCGGATTTTACGATAATATTTGGAATCCGAACATTTCTCCAAAATTATAATTTTGATGTCCGATAATATGAATTATGGCAATGCCATTGTGAGGACGCAGATGAAATGTTATTTCAATGAATTAATACCCAATTTTCACCATACATCATTGAATATTTTTTTACTTAGTTAATAAGAATAAAATATGTCATACAATATGTGTTCTTGTTATTTTTTCCAGCATCATTTTTACCGTCTTTATCAGCCTTACATTAGTTTTTTTTCTTGAAATCCAGAATCATCTACAGGAGAGGGGATATTATAGACAATTTCTAGATCGACAGCATGCACATAACTCGTAAATGCGGGGAAACAATTCTCAATGTCACAAAACAATCAGTAAACATGAAACCGCAATGCTTAATTTTTGAAACATAAATGACAGATAAGAAAAGATCAAGTGATGTCATCTTAATCTATACATTTTAATTCCTTGGACCTTGATGAAAACCAAGGAAAAGAGAACTCGGGCAAGAAAACTGTGGGCACAAACCATTAAAATTAAAAAAAGAAAAAAGAATTTTATTGTTTTCTGAAGTATTTATGTATTGTAAGATTAACATGTATCTTGATTATTCAATGAATTCAATTAAACTTTTAAATGTTTACTTTTTAAATTACTTTGGGTGATGAAATGTCAGTCGTCGTATCAGGAATATGTACCCCCCCCCCCTTGCACCCACCCACCCCTCTCCCCTTTTACTTTCACCGGAAAAATTAGCATTCAAAATGTAGAAGAGAGAGAAAATTTCCTTTTCGGCGTCTTCTATAGTGTTATCAGCAATATATCGTTTTATGGGATGATCTGGAGAAGGGGGTTAAAACTTACAAATTAAGTACAGTATAAGTACTATACCATTAGTATTACAGGATTTTCCCTTTCCAATGTAATATCTGAAGACAAAATTCTTGCTCATTCCTTTACTTTAAAAGAGGGTGAAAGGGAGGGGGAGGGGTGGGAGGAAGGAGAGAGGGGGAGAAGGAAGGGTGTGGAAGGGAGATAAGGGGGCGGAGAGAGCGGCCGGTACCCCATGTCTGCTACCCACCCCCATAAAAGGCAAGGATGAATGGGAGGGGGAGGAAGGAGGCAGCTGGAGGGAGGCAGAAGGGAGAGGTTAGGAGGTGGGAGAAGGGAGCGGGACAGGGGAGAGAATGAGAGAAGTTAGTAGAAATCTACCCCCTATTCCGCCCCCCCCCCCCTTGAATACAATCACCCCCCCCCCTTTTTTTTAAAAATCTGAAGCCTTCACCCCTCTACCTTGGATCCGCATATGATTTACCTCCAAGGGAAAAAAATACCCAGCCTTATTTCTGACAGAAAAAAATATACTTCATGCTTTGAACAGCCCCAGCTGTGTTGACCTATTTGTACTAAATACTATAAATGATGACGTAAGTTGTGACGCGTTGTAAACAGAACCAAAGGCAGCAGACATTTAGAAGTTTGTGATGGGATTTACACTGCATAGATTTCGTATATTCTACATGTAGATCTTAAATATGTGGAGAGAAACCACATTATTCGATCTACAGGTATAAAAATATCAGCTGCAAATCATCCTCGAAAGCAAAATGAAGTTCGGTAAGTCGCTGATCGCGCTGATATTTTTTTGTTTTTTTTTTCTCCCAGCATAATGAGTTTATCCATGGTTTTTTCTGAGGGAGCTGTCGATGAAAGAAAGTCCGCGAAACAAAGTTGTATGCTGACGTCGCGTCGCATGCTGACGTCACGTTGTAATTTTCATAGAGGATATTCGGACTAAACATGATATATGTTGGAAATGATGGTGCAATGTCAGTATTACGTAAAGCAAAGTACAAATCAAACATTGGGACACTGGAGGAGTAAGCCAAACGAAGAATATTCAAAGGAGATCGAGAAATCTTGGTCATCGATGGGTTTCATTCTGTCGTCAAATGACATTGTCAAAAAAATAAGCTTGCGCTTCACGCCGATCAAATGGGCAATGGGGAGAATGACGTCATTGACCACGGTTTTGGAACCTATAGGTATAGCATAGAATTCAATTGAAAAACACGATTTTTACTATATATATACACGTGTTACCTTGATGAGGACTACGTCCGCGCCTGCGGCGCGGACTGCGTCCTCTATTAAAGTGGTTTTCTGTATTGAAATGTTATGAAACAGGCTTTGGACGATTGTATCTGACATCGGCGAGATGGATTTTTCTTTTGGGCGATATGCAATGAGTTATTTATTTTCATTTAACCGTTTTATAACAAAATTAAAATGGCTTGAAATGAAAAAAAATCACATGTAGGAAATATAACCAGGTCTGTTTATAAATCCTTGGTCTGACCAGTTCAAGCTGAGCTCTTTAAACTAGATCGTTGATATAAAGTTTCAAAATCATACACCTTTTGTGTTTGCTCGTATTTTTCTGTAAATTTGACTGGAACCCCCCCCCCCTCAACCTTATCTAATATTTGCCGGTCAAGGCCAAAACAGGAACGTACAAAGAACCATATTTTAAGCCCCCCCCCCTTAAAATGTTCATCTGCTGGTCTAGACCAGTTTTATAAATGCCTCTGTGTTTCCACTCGCCTTATGCTGCCTTTTTTTTTTTGGCAATCACCAAACAGAAAGTTTTGTAAGATAGGATAAACCGTCATAGTCTAAAATCATATTTATTTTCACTCCGCTCGCACAAAAAGGCTTTGCCTTGATTCATATTATGTTGTGGAGAATATATCCAAGTGTTCAATTCTCAAATTTTATGAAAATCGGTGAGGGACCATTTTTTTGTACCTTATTTATGTAGCCTACCCCGACATGCTGCACAGTTTCGACAATTTTGGAGAGATCGTCAATCGACCGAACGCTTCGACGTCAGAAATTCACAAAGCAGTATATAAATTCGAATTTACCATATTAGAAGGAAAGGTTGTTTTAACCTTTTGATGAGCAAACATTTAAATTGTAAAAAATATCACCAGAATTCAACAGACCGAAGATTTTTCCAGCGACCTTCCTAATTTCCTCTGATCAAGTACAAAACTGCCACGCACAAGGGAAAAATGACATTTTCTTGGATATGCCAGACAATACATCCAAAATTTGAAATATACTCATTGTATCCGAGAGAAATACATATGAAAATTCCAATTTTGTTCTGTTTAATGCGCAGGAGCTTTCAATAAGTGGAAAACAAAAGATACAAATATGTGATTTTTTTTGCAAGGAAGCCTATATTTACTTTTTTACTCCAGATAGCAGGGATCACCCTAGGCCGCGATTTTGCGATATTCTCGCATTTTTTACTCAAATATCGCATTTTTGCTGCTCTGTCGCGCTAAAAAATCACATACCTCCTTTGCATAAATCGCAATTAAGTTAATACAATGCGACAGAACAAGAGTTTTGTCTTTAATTTTCAAAATTGTAAGCCGATTATTCGAATTTCGCGTGGGACATCACATATGTATTTATTAAAACTCGGCAGGTATTGCCGACTCTGTATATATACATTCCCAATCTTTTCCCCGAAATTCCCATTTCTCGTATTAACGTTTGTATGCGGGCTTTTTTTTATCCGTAGATGCGAGCATTTAGGTTTACATTTTTCTAGCGGTTGTCAGCGGTACGTGCTCTTTTGTCATTATAATACGGTGATTACCAAAGACTCAATAAGTATGAAATATTACAATGCAGTCTCGGTATTGACTTTTGTTTGCATAGAAAATGACCGGAAAAGAAAATTATATACAAACACAGTTGAAACACTTTCATAGTATTGCGCACGCGAGTAGACCAGCTATGTACTCGAAATGTGTCTGCTTGTGGCCAGTACTCAGCAATAACTACGGGTTAGTATCTTCAATTACTTGTAAACAGTTTATAAGTCCTTGAAATCGTCAATGTGAACAATAGCTATACAAATTCCTTAAAAATATTTACAATGCGTGAATTAAAAGTATTGACATACACGGCCCCAATGACCCCATACTCGCAGATTAGACGTTTCCGTAAAATGACTT
Organism: Pinctada imbricata; assembly: GCA_033119305.1. Classification (NCBI taxonomy): domain Eukaryota; kingdom Metazoa; phylum Mollusca; class Bivalvia; order Pterioida; family Pteriidae; genus Pinctada; species Pinctada imbricata. Next base: position 22,650,017 of record VSWD01000006.1, read on the forward strand.
GTCACGACGCGCTGAAATCTGTCGGAACATTTAGAAAAAAAAAAAAACATTCACAAGACAATGTAATTTCCTTTGAATGAATAGATACTTCATATTTAACCAGCGATTGTTAATGAGGCAAGGCTGATATTTTTCACTGAAGTTGTGAAAAAAAAGTCTCGTCGGCGACAAATTATAGCAGTGTATAAGAATCAAAGAATTAATCTTATTTGACCTCATTTGTCATTTAAAATGGCATTCAAACAATGGAAAAAAAATCCATGGCGATTCTCACATTCAAATAATGTGTTGCTAGATTTCCACGGATAAAAGGGAAACGGAATTTTGATTTCTATTTCCCTTTTTTAGCTCAACGGGACGAAAAAGTCAGGAGAGCTAATGCCATACCCTCGGCGTCGTCGTTGTCATCGTCCGTAGACAAAACATTAACCTGGGCTACATCTCTTGAACTATAAGGGGTAGGGCTTTGATATTTCACATGTAGATACCTTGTGACGAGACCTTTCATTTGAGACCATGACCTTCGACCTAGTGACCTTGACCTTGGACTTTGATCTTCTTTCCAAAAACTTTAACCTGGTTTCTGACAAAAACCTGTATAGGCGAGCTATGTAATCTTCGATTACCCTATGTTTTTCATTCAAAATCTCATTGAAATCGAAAAAATCTCATTGCTTTTTAGCAAATGAGATTTTTATCTCATTACTCTGCAGGGCTAGGGTGATCCCTGAGATAGTCACTACAAAAGAAATAACTATTATAATTTGATGTGCCCATGATCCATGACAGTTGAATTTAAATTCCTATATCATGAGGAAGAAATTTAATTGACCAATTCATCCTCTGCAAGAATTCACAAAAAAATATTTATTTCATTATCTCACTATATCTGCCATTGTCCAATAAGATTCACAGTCATTAATCATGTTAATTGTTTTCTGAAATTTTGACAGGTCTTGAACTCTTCCATCTTCTGTGAATAATCCATTTGTATGGTATTTTTGCACACTCACAATTCACAAAGAAGAATATGATGGCAATATGCACAATCTTCAAACCAATTCGATGTAGAATATGATATCAATATACTAGTCTATAGTACACAATTTCCAATCAATAATTCCTTTTAAATGCATGCCTTCCATATAATAAGCCACTTGGTGATTTTCAGACAGCAAGATTTCTTCTAACAAGTTTGACCTGAAAAAGTAATTTTACATTTTCAATTAGTTTTAAGTCATTCATTTATTATTTACTCATTTATTTATTTGTTTATTTTGATACAATTTTCACTAATGCATAGTCATAAACTGAAAAATTAAAAATGATTCATTAATTGTACTTAAATTGTATTAATCCTTTATAACTATTTGATTGTATATGTTATTCATTTAGCAATCATAAATTTATCACTGGAAAGAATAGTATTGATAAATTCAACACTCAACCAATGGAATTCATGAAAAATTATTTTTAATGACTTGTCACTTGAACTACAAGATAATCAAATTATATTATGATGTATTATCTATCTAGAAATTCATAGTTTAAATTACCCATGTTGCATTTTATATGTTTATGTCATTGTGTGAATGTAAATGTGAGTAACCCCCGCCCCCCATTCAATCTCTTTTCTCTTTATATTCTGAATAAAAAAATACAATTATAATATCATGTATACTTGTGAATGACAAAGTGTAATTTTTTTAAAATCTAAAAAATATGGCTTAGGGCCCAATGAGGTGTGTGTGTGTGTGTGGGGGGGGGGGGGGGGGGGGGGAGGGGGGGGGGGGGGTAGGCTTGGTTGGTCAAAATAAAGGCACATAAATGAACTTAATAAACTGATCAGTTCAGTGATTGAAAATTATTAAAAATCTTGGTAGTATTAGTAAAGTGTGTATTTGTATGTGTGAGAGAGAGAACGAGAAAGAGAAAAAAGATATTTGTTTACAAATTTGTTTATTTACCTTGAGCTTGAGGAAAAAGTCGATGTTTTCAATGGTTCCTAGATTAATTTCGTCATCGAGGCATCGGCCTAGTATCCATTTCACTATATAAACAAACAGCTGAACTGAAGAAAGTACATGTATGTGAAGTACACAAGTCGTACCATGTTTTTGCGTCATCAAGTTTACATCACACCGACACTGGCACTGCACTGACATCGGCCTTCGTGAAGTCGGGTTGGACAAAAACAGCTTGAAACCTTCATTAATCTCTTCTTAATTGCAATTCCAAGGTTAGAAATGGGTTCACGAGATAAAAATCATCCAACAGTTATACTTTTTCATACACAAAATACTTTAAACTCCGAATAAAGTAATTCATTCATGTTTACAATGTGACACACGTTCAATGTGTATTGGGTGCAAAATCGTGATTCTGCGCATGCCGAAACGAAGCTAACACCAGCTGATTTCAAACGGGAATTATTTCAATATATGAAAAAGTGGTTCTGTAATTTTTTGATATTTGAAAGATGCCGATGCGAATGTCATTTTTTGAAAATATTATAAAAATCTGTGAGGGACCATTTTTTTGTACCTCATTTTTATTTTCCAATTTTTGGGGCATTTTTTCCCGGGAAAATTTAGCCAACTTCAATCATCGATTTAGTAATTAAAATGTCAGGTTTGTCTAAAATAAACTAATTTAGGGTAAAATATAAAGCTAAAAGCAAAAGTTTTACGATATTTTATTTGCTGAAATAAAAAATTGTGCTGTCTAGAGCTTTCGGAAAAGGACCAAAATTCGGAGGCGTCCATATTTTCTCCGACGAGAAAGAGTGCGTCATGCATTCGCGGACTCACATTTTCCTTTTTACGCCGCACGTGCAAATCCGGCTTGGCCGCCCTACTGTGTAGTATATTCTTTGACTTCATGTAATGTACCAGTCTGCTTTAACATACAGAGTTAAAGAATTTCAGGAAATAAGTCTGTAACTTAAGATAAAATTATCAGTTTCATGCGTACTGTATACGTGTTTTAAGACTTGTTTACGACTTTTTGAGACGATATTTTGAAAAAAAAATTAACATGAACATAGCTTAATGTTATTATTTTTTATCTCCAATACTTACATTGATAACGTTTCAAATTTCATTCTTTTCCAGAGTTCCAATGACAAACATGCAAATCTAAAATTGGAAATCGACGATTCGACCACAATAGATTCAAATCCCCTTACCTCCAATTCCAATAATCATTCCGATGGTTTCCATAAAAATCAAAAACCGATTACGTCACGTTTAGATGACGATATCAACGAAGAAACAATAGAGAGACTGTCACCAGTTCTTGGCGAAAATCTTGACACCGGGTTCCCATCTAACGCAAGAACCAGCACACCAGCCACGTTCTTCATGCAGAATGGCGTCCGAACGCAGTCGTCTGTTGATCGAGGCAACAACGCCATCTATGAAGCAAAGCTTTTTGCATTGACGGAACAGATAAGGGTACTGAATGAGAAGAATGCAGATCTAACAAGGGAGAATTTACAGCAGAAAAATTCAATTGATGAAATGCAATCAAGGTAGCCATTCATGTAACATGACTTTGACTTTTAAAACATAATTGAATGTGACAGACATGAATTTCATCTCTTGAAATGTTATAAAATTCTTTTACAATTTATGTATAGGAATAAACGAGTATTTCTCATTAAGTTATTTCACTGTTCAAAGCAAATTTATGGCATTTATTCAAACAATTTAAAATGCAATTTACTGATCATTCTTGGTGATCGAGGGCTGCAGACGACAGTGACTTCATAACGCCTTCATATGTTGCCCGGATGATGAAAGATGTCAAAGACAAGGAATGGAAGGATGCATTTTATGCAACGAAGGATGAAGTCACTGAAACATTGGCAATGGAAAAACTGACGTCCATTATTGATGTAAGCAAACGCGTTTTGAAGCACTGTCTCTTGTGCCATGTGTTTCTGACATTCTGATTTTTCACTATGGAAGTCTAGATATGTTTGATTCGCCCGATCTGCCATTTGAAACCAGGGTCTGAATGATATCTAAATACGTATACAAAACATAACTGTTTTTTTAAATTACTATTTTAGTGAAATATTATGATCTTCTGTGTGAGTATGCCACTTTTTGACAACTATTTTACACTGTCTTGAGAATTCAACCCTGCATAACTTCTTGGCAAAAAGGAAATAATTTAAGTTGACGCTATAATAACAGTAGAACTACAATCATTATTGTACATGTGCAAACTTTTCGATTGCACATTACTGGTATCTGAAATGCTCCAAATTTGTATTTTGTTTCTATATTCCACAGAGGATTTATGCGTTTTGCCAAGAAGTCGCCATCACACAGCTAATCAAACTTGAGCAACATATGACAAAATGTGTTTTATCGGCCTCAGCAACGTACACGGGAAAGGTATCTACATGGAGCTGCTTTGAACATTCATAATTTCTATCAATTTCTGTCCCCTTTAATTGGTAAAACTCATTGGGGCTTTAAAAAAAATTTTCTTTATGTTGACCATCCATTCGCCTATTATCTGTATGTGCTACGTATACGTTTTCCGTTTTTCTGCCTTTTCATGCAATAGATCTATATTCAAAATAACTCTGTCATGGACTTTACAAATCAAGTTTAAGTATTGGACTCTTTGACTTATAAATTTGACTTGTAGTAAAAACAAAATAGGAAACAAAAAAAAAAAAAAAAAAAATCAAAAAGAACCCAAACAAACAAACAAGAAACCAACAAACAGTCCCTGGTTGCATCCTTCCTCCTTTTTTAATCGACTTTGTACAACAAATCGTCATAATTAAGGAGTGGATATTACAGATGTCTCCACTTACTTGTAACATAAAGTTACGTGCAATGCTGATGTTATTTACAAAAAAGACTTGAGCTATTTTTTTTCTTCCAAAAACAAAATTCTTTTTTTCTCTCTTCGATTGTGATGTAGGAGGTTACGGAAGAAGCAAGAGAGGACACACGTTTATCGACGATTACAACCAAAACTGCCAAGGAGTACAGAAAATCAGTAGCAAAGTCCTGTGTACCTGCTGTTCAAAAAGTAAATTTGGTCTCTATTCGTTTTTTTTTTCTTTTTTGGCAATGTCTTCTGTCGTTTTTGTTTTTGGTTTTGTTCTCTTTTCTTTTCATTTTCCTTTCATTTTGAAATATCTTTATTGATGAATATGCAAGTCCTATTTAATCAAATCAAATAATTAATGATTTTGCATCTTTTATAGTTCGTACAATGTTAGTAAATATTATGTTATGTGAATAGACGTAACATCCGCGAAAAGTTTAATTGTGTACGCAATCTCAAGAACAATATCATTAATGAATATCAAAAAGAAAAGTGGTCCTAAAATAGATCCCTGAGGTACATGTACCCCAAGATAATCCATAATATAGTAGATTCTTTTCCATATACCGCTATATTTTGTTTCGTATCAAATTAGTGATTTTGAATCCAAGCAAATTTGCTGACTCTGGAAGAAATATTTCAATTTGCCTTTCAATTTGCTGAAGATTTTTTTTCTTCTCAATTTTCAGTTGTACCAAAGCACTCAGGAACACTCTCTGCAGACAATTCGAGAAAGAAACAATCCGATCGTAGTGTCAAAAGTGGATCCTTACACCAACAAGTGTGTAGAATTTTGTTGGTACATTTGTGTACAGGATCCGCCACTGAAACTGAAATTCACAAGACCAGGCGACAGAATAAATAAGGAAACATTCTCAATGTATGAAAATGACGGAGAGGTTACGAAAGTCTGTGTATGGCCGGCATTGTTGAATAGTGAAGACGCAGCTACAATCCAGAAAGGTCTTGTACTTCCGGTTTGATAAAGTAAAAACAAAACAAAACAAAACAAAACAACTAGCAGTGGTTTTTATTCTTATAACTTGTTTGTCTTGTGTTATGTTATATATCCGGCATTCTGCGTTGTGTACAAAGTGCTTTGGGTTTTCAAATTTTTATAAATCAAAAAACGAATAGTTTCCATTAACATGATAAACGTTTTAGTTGAAGTTTCAAAGTCTATTAACTGCATGTACATTCGCATTGAATGAGCAATGAGGATCAATACACAAAACAGAAAGCAAAGCAACTGTCAAGAACATTTGGTTGGTTGTCATCCCTTAAGTTCGATGTATCGATTTATCTAATTTATGGATGTTCTTCTTGGTATTGTTTTTAATATAGTGGCATAAAAATAATTAAATTACCTACTTTTGGTAGAATTATGCCCTTTGCCATCTTCTCGAGACAAGTGTACAAATACGTACGAGATGGCCCTTTGTTAACTTCTTTGTGCATAAGAGGGAACTCTTGTTGTACCTTGCTATGAAGAAAATACCACTTTGTTCAATAATCAGAACAGAGGAATTGTGGTATTTAACTTAAATCAAAGTTTACAGAAAAAGAAAGAATAATTACATAAGGTCGATAGAAAATATATTTATCCTCAGAATAAACAACGAAAGAATGGAAGATACAGGATTTTAAATTCAATAACCGAAACATATACAGTTAAAAAATGATCGAAGAGCGCGTTTAGTCATTGTATGCAAGATCGTAGTTTGTGCATAATATATGATAGAGATATTGGATATTTCTGCATTGAGACGTCATTTAATAGGTTTTAAATTTACCTAGATGAGCGAGATAAAAGGATAGCGGCGCTCTATTGATGTTAGGTATACACATGTAAAGGGTGATGGTTGAATGGTTATAGTACAATAACATGGGAAACGTACATCTCCTTTTGACACCTAAACGTAAAGGATGACACAAACAGGCGACTTTGTAATAGTGTGTATGTGGTCAGGGGATATTAGGTGCGAAGTACAAAAAATAACCTTGAACTGAAGATCAAGAGGTAAGAATATGTGTAAATATAGATCTACATGAAGATAAATTGTGTATAATGTCAAATGTATACAGAAAAAAATATTTTCTAAGGTCATAGACGAATACATTAATTTTGTCTATAGAAGTACAATCACCTCTCACCAGCGACGTGAAGGTTGAGATTTGAAAGACGTGTATTGTGTCTCCTTTATTTATTACCATAGGAGAGAGGGAGAGAGAGAGAGAGAGAGAGAGAGAGAGAGAACACGGAAGAAAACTAAGAGCACTGTACATGAATGCACAATGTACATGTATTCGAGATTGCCCCTTGGAGAAGGTTTTATTATAGCAGAGTACTTGATGACCCACGCTTTTATAAATACTTTACCCTGTTAATTCGTGAATTTCTTCGTAAAAGCTGAAATAATATTTCAATAACTCAACGTAAGTTTACGCTTCGCGAGAGCTTAAAAATTCTTTTAAGGGGAATAACTCTTATTCATTCGTAAATCTATTCAATAGTTTATAATATATTGAATAAATGTCCGTCCTATTGGCATGATTTGACAGTTTACTTCCATTCTCACAAACAACTCTTTGTCGTATAGATTCAAACATATTTTCTTTTACCTATCCCAATCACGTTGTGTACTTAACCTTTTCTTATCTGAAATTCAAATTAATGCTTGATTTATTGAAATGAAATAAGGATGTTTTAAATCACGAAAATCGATTTAGATATCATACCATTTCTTCTAATCCCAAGAGAAAATATTTTGACTGCTTACGATACGTTTTTGTGAGGGCGCTATATCTCTCTTTAAACACTACTTATATGATAATCGGTGAATGACCAAAGCAGTTTACAAAGGCCTGGTCAACTCGACAAATTCATTACATTGCAATGAATTCGTAGCTCGAAAAGATACGAACTCCTTCATTTTGATGGACTCTGTCTCATATATTATCAGTTTTAATATAGATTAATCTACTTTGAATACAGTAAATGTATATTAGCTATACGTGTATGGTACATGTACATAATAAATTGGTTTGATTTTTTTAAGACGGTATACAGTCGAAACAGTTCCATATTATGTACATGCATTTCAATCATCCTTTGATATAAAGAATTCTATTAATCATTTCAAATTTTTAGATTGATATTTTGCGAAAAAAGTCTTTGATGTGTTTTATTAAGTATTTGTAAATGTAACTGATCCCTTTTCAACAATTCCTCAGTCTACTTATGTTCATACCTACATATTGTATCTATAGGGATAAAGAAAAGAACGAGTGCGACCCCCTCCCTTTCTCTATCAACGTGTGCAGTGACCATTTTGTTTTTTGTAACGGGATGTGTGTGCGTGTCCTGACCCCCCCCCCCACCCCCCCCCCCCTTCCTCCCTTCTCAGTCTACTTACGTTCATACCTATCTAGGGATAAAGAAAAGAACGAGTGCGACCCCCTCCCTTTCTCTTCCAACGTGTGCAGTGACCATTTTGGGGTTTTTTTTGTAACGGGTTGTATGTGTGTTCTGACCACTCCCCCCCCCCCCCCCGATGTATCAAAGACCTCTTACATAGGCAGTGACGTTTAGCTGAGATTATACATATTGATCTTTTCCTATCATAAGAACAGATACGTTACCTGTTCAGTCAATAATCACCGATCACGTAGCTTACCTTCAGTAATCCCAATCACCCAGGCAAATTGATCGTATCGATTTTACGACAGGTAGATTCTTGGATGCAGGTGAGAGTTCTATTTCTAATTTTAATTTAGATGATTAATTGTTCTGTATTGTACCATCAGGGTTGTTGAAGTCATACATGTATCTAACATTTATCAAATCAGTTTGATTATGAAATTGTCTGAACATGATCAACAAGGCTAAGCTGACGTTCAATACTTCTAATTCGAATGCCGTGCATATATGTTTGTTGGAAATGGGGAGGGGGTAAAAAGAAAGGGTTCCTTTAGTTTGACTTTCTATGAGTATGTGAAAGTTGACATTTTTTAAATTAAGGAGTGAATTTATTACATGACATTCACTTTGATCGGAAGATGGAAGAAAAAAGGTTTGATATAGAGCTATTATATTAATTAAGAATCTTCCACAAATATAGGATGTAGATAGTTTATACATGTATGGTTGGTCGGTGCATGGGTAAGATTTCACCTTCATTCAAGCAAAAGTGCTCTTTTTTATCCATTGATTTCATAAAGTCAAGTACGTAGAATATTAAATTGCTTGAAACTATCATGGAGTTTTCCTTCCCAGCAATATATATTTTCTTGATGCAACCCTGTGTGACCCTCAATTTTCAGTGCAAAATGTCAAATTCATGATAATATACATTTGTAAGATTCACAGGTATGGAATCGGTCTCTTTGTCGATGATAATGACCCAGGTCAGTGGTCAGTGATCATCCCTCCTTTGTCTGACCAGCTTAGATTTGTAATCCCCCCTTAATCCCTTCCCCGTGATAAGCTTTACAGTACTTCAAATACGCCCAAAGTCCCGAGCTCCAGTTTTTACACCTATGATAACGAGGAATGATCTTTATAATTTTATAACCTCTAGTGTAGAAACAAGGTGTGGGTCTATTGATAATACATGTACATATCATATAATTTTGCACTCTAGCTTTCCTTTGTTTTACCAAAAATAATGTGAAAATTTAACAAACAAGCTTCGTTAAAATAAAAAACAAAAACAAAACAAAAACCCCATGAACTCAAAGTTCAAAAAGAGTGGGGGGGGGGGGGGGAGCAACACATATAAATATGATGATCTTTAAACAGAATAATTATTAGGTCTTCCGACTTCCGTCGGAAGACCTATTGTTTTCGTAACCGTGGAAAATTGGATCAGCGATTTCTCAAGAACCCTGTAAGCTAGGACAATGAAAGTTCTCCAACGTTACGTTTGGAGTAAAAGCTAGATTGGTCTTTTTTATTTTTGGTCTCTGTTATTTTTTTATCATGTTTTTAGTAGATTCAAATATTTGACGGGAGCGTCGAATTACTCAAAAGGACCGAAAATTTCATGTTTTGCTATTTGTAAGCTTAAATATCTCGTATTTTGCTATCTACAATTTCCATTCTTTTTGAAAGTCGACAGCCATGCAAGATATGAAATGCTAGATGCACACTGTAACGATTTATTACGATGACGTCCTTCACCGTCCTTCATATTTCCAAATTCAGAAGTTCATAGGAGGAAGACACTTTTTTGCTTATAATAGTAAACAAAAATTAAGCTTATGAAGTTTCCTAAAAATTTCAATAATATTATTTTCTATCCATATATCTGTCTTATTTAGTCTTTCTGATTTTTCCTATCTCTTACTGTTGAAAAGATATGAGCATCGAAATTTTGAGTTGGGTATTTCGATACACCTTCACGCCAACAGATCGGGCGCACACTAAAATTGGTAGTCCGGGTCCGACTCGAGAAAAGCAGTGTTGAGATTTTCAAATTCCGATTTCACGGCAATGATGAATATGCATTTCATAAATACATTTCGATATACACAATTTGATTTTAAAACAGTTGATTAATTTAGAAGAGATCAGCTACAAACCAGAATTTACACACAAAAAGTGGTAGTTTGATTCCGATTTCTAACCTACAAACCTGTTTCTAAACTTCAATAACTATATTTTGAACATCAAGTTTAATTTCTAATTCTAGCAAACATTCGAACATAATTTTCGGTTGGTTTATTTACAAATTGATGAACAATTTCTCCAACATTCTTCCCTCCCCTCGTTTTTCGAAAACAGTTCTGTTTATATTGAACGATGTCGCCATGATGGAAATTCAAAATAAACTTTGAAAAAAGGGAAGGGGGGGGGGGTCCAAATTTGAACCTGCACAGCGAGAACCTCATGGTATTTATATATATATATATATTGAACGTAACTTGTTATTACCATTTCTCTTCTCCAGCTACGAGCTCGTCTTTTTTATGGGGGAAGGGGGCAGGAAGAATTTGCAAAAAAAAAATCCCGGCTCTGAAAAATGCATTTTTTGCATGATATGGAAATTTTTGCTGGCCCTTTGTGCCAGACAATTTAAAGTCAAAAAATTAATTAATATAAATACAAACTGTTCACATAGCTGTATCTACCAGAGACCTAATACGCATGGGCACAAAAATCTAGAAAAGGTTCTATTTAAACATCATACAATCTGTCTGAAATTCGCTAATTGCAAAGAGACATCTGAAGGAACGGTTATTAACTCATACTCTGTAACAGCGGGGAGTTTAACTTACACAGACATTCACAACATTTGACAATTTGTTTAAATCCGGCCCGAAGAACCGGCGAAAATTTTTCTCCGACTCTGGTAATGGCTGAAAAAAATGGCCTGCTCAGAAAATTGCTGAAAAAATTTTACCGGCTGGCAATAGAATTCCTGCCCCCCCCCCCCCCCCCCCCCCAAATCAAATGGTTGCTCACCAACAATTATCGGTTTGAAAATTTAATGTTACTGCTATTTGAAAACTTAAATATATAATATAAATACATGTAATGTGACGTCCTTCATATTTCCAAACCAAAAATTGTATAGGAGGAAGACACTCTTGTTGCAACCGCAACAAGAAACCTTTCTAGTTAATCTTCAAGTTGGTAGAAATTAAGCAAAATGATTCCAAATTGAGTCCAAACTTTCTAAAGTTACGGGTTCACGTACACATACTACATACTTGTGAAGGAAATAAAAATCGCAAATTCCCCCTGCTCATCGAGTACCAGGTGAACAATTTGACCCCATAATTACATTTTTGAGCACCTTATGAAATGAGCCTTTTCAAATCTAATTGCTTCACATGCCCGCGTCAAAGGAGTACAATAAAACTCGAGTCTGACACGTATTGAAAACTTCAACTTTTATAATCGAAATAAAGGAAAATTTAAACGAATTTATCAAATGGGAATATAATATATAAGTACTCGAACGGCATCGTCCATAAATTAGGCTTTAGCATGAGAGATTCGATAAATCATTATTCTACATGCAGGGATACGGTATGGTACAAATGTACGTTGATCCCTTTTCCCTAAACGGAGCTTGGCAAGGGCGTAGCAACTTTCCTGGAGCATGTAAATTATTGTAGTATATAAAGCGGCTCTGAACGAGCATCCCTTCAAAATGAATATGTAAAAGATACCTACATGTAGGCTACACTTGATCATAACAAGATGATCTTTTTTTTCAATCGGTGTCACCCCCCCCCTTTATTTCACATCCCTCCTTTGACTCCTTTTGAAAGAATGTACATTCCTGTACTGCTCGAAATCAGTATGATGGAAAAATAACCATCTCCGTTTTATTTCTTGACCAATCCATCTGAAAATGTTGGAATTCGCATAACATGCTACATACTGTGTCGCATGTTGACCAAAAATGACTAAAATAGATTAAAGTGAAATCCGAACCGTTGTGATTCATACCCTAGCTACGCTCCTTGGGTACGGTGTTGGGGAAAAGTCTTGATGTCCCAAACATCGTATTAAAAAGTTTTGCGTGCTCTATTTGTGGCTAGGTGATGGATTAACCGGTGGAATGCAATCTGACCCCGACTTTTTCTTCTCTACATGGATGAAAACCCACATTTCTTTTTATTATCACCACGTATTTCTTACTACACAACGTGGGCGGATCCAGTATTTTTTTTTCGGGGGAGGGGTCAAATCAAACCGTCGGGGAAGGGGAGGGTTGTCCAGTTTCAGCATATTGTTTTGAAAAAAATACGTGAAAAAGAGAAGTAGAAAAAAAAACAACAATTTTTGACAAATTCAATGGGGTCCTGTCCCCCTAGCCCTACCGCTAGATCCGCGCTTTCACCACGTGGTGTTTTCAATATCCTTTGGGCCTTTTAAATATCACAAAGAGGAATCGAATAATTAACAGTCAGGGAGGGGGATTTTTAGAAAAAAGGCAACCCTGATCCATTTAATGGTGAAATGATTAGATCAAGAGATATTCTTGACAACGTGATTTGAAGAAAAAGCTAGCAAGTTCGCCCTCTTTCTGTACGCGCTGACGCTGTGTTACTTATGCGTTAACCTGTCGACGGTGACCGTGATTCTTGTACATAATGTATACGTTTTGTGACATCTTCCGTCATTTTACCACAAGTTACGTTTGTCAAATACGATCGTTCGTAACCTCATTCATTTTAAAGTCCCAAGGAATTTAAAGTTATGAAGGATTAGAAATTAAAAGTAAACTTTACTAATTGGATTTTAATAAGTCGTGATCTGGGACGATACATGCGGTATTGCTGATATATGTGCGAAGGAAATGTCGTGTCAGACTGATTTTTGGAATTCAAAATTTTGTCGTCTGCGAGGAAATTCTAGAACGTTTTGAAGGAGAATATCTGAAAATTTGAAGGAGGAACAGTGAAGAAAAATTTGTGATGTCATTTTATGATTTATGTTGTGATTTTTCCTACACTTGAAACACTGTGAAAGCATACGACATACATGTAGTACATATTGAACTTCTTTGAAGTGAAAGAATATAGAATAAAATTTTGAAAGAAGGAGGAACAATTTTGTGATGTCATTTGTTGATTTTATGTTGTGATGTGCACCAGATTTTTGCGATATTTAAAAGCAGACGACACTCATGGTTTGCCTCTTTTTGGAGGTAGGAAGAACAGTGCCTGTGGTTCTTCCTTAGATCAATATTGGTAAGAATCGACTAAGACCGAATGATTTGGTCATGACATGTACATGTTCAGGGATGGAAAATTACAAGGCAAACGGGGTGTAATACATTAAAGGAAAGTAATGATGTTAATCGATCAAGACGCGAAGAGCAAGAATTTTGATGTTAAAAAGATTCTATTTTCCTCATATTCCGTTTCTAAGAATATCCACACTTCTTTATTTGTATGTAAATTACTCTGCCGTACGTTTTAACTTTAAATATCAATATATATTCGAAAGTCGTACATGTAACCCTTCACGTGTAACATTCTTTATTTCATAGTTGACATAATATACATTGTACATGTTTTTACGTACATAATTTCAAAATTTTACATCAAAACTAAACATATCTGCTACGTTTATTCCATATTTGCATAAATGCGATAACGATACAAGTCATCTGTCGAGAATTCCTGATTAAATTTCATCTTTTAAGAATCAAAATTTGAGAAAAAGAAAGAAAAACTGAAAAAAAAACCCGCTGTAATTTTAATTTACGTTTGGTTGATCAAAGGTCCGTCATAGGCTATTAGATGCTTTTTTGGTTTCTTTTCAACTTTAGGACCTACCTACATTCATTTTGCACCTATATTTAGTTATTGTTCAGTAGTTTTGGCGCCTATGATTAGAAAATAACAGATGATTTTGTTTACTTCAAAAGTAAATATTTATTGCTTGTACATATAAACTGCTTGAACTAATACTACATGTACATTAAATAAATTCGTATTTTCAAGAAGGAAGAGAGAGAGAGAAAGAGAGAGAGAGATTCTCCTCCTACTAGTACTACATGTACATTTCGCTATGATAAGCACTTTGTTTGTTTAAGTTTCCTGTTTGCCTTAAGGCATTAGGGGTATAATACTCTACTTCCGGTTGTTTTGATATGACAGAAAAAAATACCACGAAGTTGGCCGAAGACGCACGACTTCGACAATGTTCGGGAACATATGTTTTCATGGCAAGTTGAATGAAACATTAAAAAAAATATCAAATATCTGAAAGTATGTAAGATATGGAAGTACATAATCAAATTCTAGCTTTTCCACGATATTGATATTATACCCCTAATACCTTAAAGTTATACTTTATGAGAAAAAATTGTACATACACTTCCAAAAGTATCTTCATTTCAGTGTGCTTCATACGTCATTATCAAGTAGAAGTTCAGCTACGCCGCTGGACGGCAGCATGGAGACACTATTGCAACCCTACGCGCCTGATATAATGTCAGACCAGGGCTATACTGCGGAAGAAAATCCCGAAGCTATGTTTGGTAAGTGACACAGAAAATTCCACTTTAGTAGCAAGCAAAATGTACCGTTAATACAAATGTGTCATTATGTTTGATTTGAAATTAAAAAAATTAAAAATGAAAAAGGAGGAGGAGGGGGGGGGGGAGGTTGTAGGTCCAAGCTGAACTGATTTTCGGATGAGGAATTGGTGAAGAATCGCACTTCAATTATTGTACAGGTAACCTCCCCCCCCCCCCAAAAAAAAGTAAGAGGGAAGGCTTAAGGTGGGGGTGGGAGGTGTTCAAAGCCCAAGGCTGGAACCATACCACCGGTAAATACAGGTGAGTACGTGGAATCAAATTTTAAAAAAGGATATGTGTGAGAAGAACAATTTCAGTATTTTGGTACACGTTACAAAATCAGATCTCTAAACTTGATAAATAATTCATGGTATACCTGTTAGAGGAACTGAGGAATAAATCAATTGATTTCAATTGCTATCTGTACTGCCTATACAGAATTCAACGGACGATCAAATTGAAATGATGAATTGAACAATGAATAAAGCACTCGACCTCGATAAAAAGTTAATATTCATATTTAATTTTCATGATGGTATCGTATTCCATATTTAACAATTTAAGAGGTAATTAAAAACTTGCTGCATACTGTGACTTAAATTAAAATGCAATAAACGATAATGAAAGGCATAACATGTATATGTGCCAACTAATGCATGTCGATCGACAGGAATTTGTAAGATACATTTGTTTATTGAATACATGTAAAAAAATATCAAGTCTAAACAAAACCTTGGAGAGAATTCTTATATAACATACTTTCAAAAATAAAATGTAGGAAATTGTGATAAGAAAAAAAAAGAAAAAAGAAAAAAAAGGAGAGAGAAGAAAGGAAAAACAAATAAACAAACGAAGAGGAAAGAGAAATATCTAACTTTCATTTCTGTTGTCGAAAACGGACTTACATTTGCTCATATGATACTCTTTTTCATGAAGTTACGAAGAAATTTCATTGCATTGTTGTATTTAGATATGCTGACGATACAGACCTTGAGGGAGAGGTACCAAGGGGCCGAGCAGGTGGAGATGACAGACGGGCGACCCCTCATCAACGATCAGGAGTTTGAAATATTTGTCAGAGAATTTCCTATTGACGACAGCATTTCAGAATGTTTCTCCTCGCCGGATAATCCAGTACGCAAGAGTGCGGCATTACCGGTATGTACATTGATGATAATTTACACTGCATGATGTAAATAGTAAATTCGAGCATATGGAATAAGGATGCTGATCTGTATAAACTTAGGTCTTTTTTGCATGATTTATTCCACGGGGATTGTTTGACAATGGTTTATTTTTTGCCCCTGATTTGTGACGTGTCTTGACTTCATTTTTGTTCTTTCAAACTTAAGTAGGTTTTGATCATGTAGTATCGTATAAATTTTGGTCTCTCATTCTTATTACATGTCTAGATATGGATATACTCCACATATTGTAAATTTTTGCTAGTGAGACAAACTCACGTAAAGCTATGACGTTGTGATGCAAGGCATATTTCAAGAAATACGATCGAACAGAAACTCTTTAAATCATTGTAATGTATTGGAATTTGTAACAGTTACAATGATTTTATACCTGCATGTATGGGTCTACTTAAGCACAAAGGAAGGTACTTTTGTGTGATGATACTTGTCGTGTATACATTTTTTATATGATCATAATTTTCAGACACCAAAGAGCAACAACAGCACACCAGTGAAGCAGAACAAACTAAAGAAAAAGTTACAACAGAGGACTGTACAAGAGGACAATGTCCTCAGCGATGAGGATACAAAATCCAGTGATTCTAAAAGGTCAAAGCTAACAGGCATCTCAAGTCTGTTTGGTAAGAAAAACAAGAATAAGGAGGGATATAGACCGCTGGAATCGGGGGAGGAACGGGAAAGTCCAGATATTACAAATGCTATTATCAACGCATGCGCAAATATCACAAATGACTACACTAGCAACGGTTCAAAGCGAAACGCGCAAGACTCTGTTTCGAAAGGCGAAACCTCTTCTAGAACTAGAAGGGAAACTAAGGCCTCTGGAAGGAGAAAGGATGGAAGTGTGATTTTGGAAGAGGACAAGGATAAAGAGACAAGAAAAGGCAGCATTGAAAATGGGTTGACAGATTTATTGACTGTTAGGGGTCTTCCTCCTGTCCCAAGTACGTCGTCTGCAAAACTGAATGACAGAGACTTGTACAATCACGATAGAGATACAAGCGATTTGGATAATTTTAGGTCGGGTGTATCTAAGAAAGAATCTCCTGTAGTAAGGAGGAAGCAGACGACAAGCAAATCGGGAACAAATCCTGACCCGGAAGTTGAGGAAATAGAACGTTTGTTGGCTCTTACAGACGATGCCATGGTAACTACTTTTTTTAGAAAAAAAAGCTAAATTGATCTTTCTTCTATTTATGATGTACATCAATTTATAAATTTCAATTTTTAAGAATGTTTTCCATTTGCTTCAGATAAAATCCCTCCGTCTGCTGTCTGTTGATGACATACACGAGCTCGTAGAGATTTCTGACGGGCTCTTCATGAGACGTTGTATACACGATGGTAAAGTCGATGTAGTTGCTTTCCTGACAGAAGAATTTCCTGATGCTTTGAGCAAAAATCACATCAAAACCGCCATCCAGGTACAGAAACCTAAAATGAAGTCTTATCGTTTGCTTTTCTAGCTTTAGTTTTTGTTTTAGTTCAAATCTTATAGAAAGTTGTGATCAACCATCTTTCTAATAATTAAATAATTGTATCATAACAATATCCAAAATTTTATAAGAAAAAAAAAACTATTTAAAAATACCCCGTATTTCCATTCGCAAATACTAAACAAGGTAAAAATTTCAATCAATATACAGATTGGTCAGACGGAATGTGTAAGGTGTTTCATGGAACAGATGAGTCTACATGGAACTGTGGAACAAACTCTTATGTCAGAACTCTTTGCAATGGCTGTGCAATACAATAAGGTACGCGTACATCTGTATATCTGTACCGGGTATAACAGAATCAAATTATGGTAGTTTTTGCGTTATTATGATGCATTGTATAAATGGAAGTTTCAATTGTTATAATGGTAGTTTATGTTTACTTAGGAAAATTTGTTATAATGGTAGTATGTACAGTATAATGGTAGCTTGAGCGAGTATACGTAGTGTTCAATGTAATATCAGTGCATCACATGATAATTTGATAAATACTTGGAATCCATTGGTTTAGCACCCGGGGACTATGAGACAAATAGTGCTTGGCGACTGGGCACTAATTTGCTTTTTTGCTTTACAGGGTAACGTTGCTTAGAGACTAATGCGCTATATATACGTGTAGGTGTAGCCTCATCCTTGTCAAAGAACTAAATAACTATACTATGTCCTTGTAAAATTACTGCCGAGGACATGTGATGCACTAAACCTATTAATGTCCGTTTATGTGGGTACTGTTCTCTCATACTGTTGCTGTTAGAAGATAAATAGGACCCTCGCTGACGCTCATTTGATGATCACTGTGATCGTCCTATCCTTGGAATCGAAGAGGATTATTTCAGACGACTTTGAAATATCTAGGTGTGAACGCAACAAGAAAGAAGTTTTGATATGCGTCAAACATAAAGCACTATGCTATAAAAGGAGCTGTTAAGATAAGGGCCCTATTTAGCCCTGAATCTCGTGCCGTATTTCTTCCGCATGACGATTCACATGTTGAAAAAAATTAATCATACTTGAAATATGATGTATATGACTTTTGATATGTTTTACATTTTGGTAAAGTACTCTTAAGATTACAAAATTAAGGTCGAAAGAAGAAGGGTACTCGGATAGGAAAATTGATAAAATCGACGAAAAAACGTGTAGATTTGTTAATTTTTTACATAAAATGGAAAAATATTTACTAAAAGACATCAAATATATGTACATTGTATATCAAAGATAGATTTCGAACGTTATATCTACTTTAATTGGCAAATAATGAAATCCGGAACTCAAAATACGGTCTCATTTTGTATTCAAGCCCTACAATGTACATGTACATGTGTAAGCCTTTTTGTGCGAAATACTCACTGACGAAGAAATAAACATCGCTCTTGCTTATTTTGTTCCCAATTCTTGTATATTTCATTCCATCATATTTTGAATACATTTTTTGCTGGATTAAAGAGGAAAAATAGTCAAATTTGTCATATTTTACATAGGCGGATCTAGGAATTTTTCAAAGGGGGGGTTGAAGATTTTGAAAGGGGAGATGTTGAATGCATACTATCAAAAGCTTGTATTTCGCAATAATACCTTTATTGACTACACAAAGATAATCTATATATCTGTTTTATAATCTTTTAAAGCAACGGCGTAGCTCTACCTGAAAAAAGTGGAGGGACACAACATCCCAAAATTTCTAACAAGCAAAAAAAGAAAAAAAAAAGGTGGCGGGAGGAGGACGAGATTTAAAAAAAATATGGGGTTTCATGCACAAATTTTGAAATTCTGGCGCAATTCTAAATTTTAAGTACATGAATAAATGTCTGGCGAGCGGTAGCGAGCCATGAATTTTTTTTAGCAAAATATTGACTTATCAGAAAATATTTTCTATACCCTCTATCATAACAAGTACATATAGTTTGAGTTAAAATTTAATGTCTTCATGTACGTTGAAGATGGATCAGAAGTCTATAAAGAACTGGCGAGCGGTAGCGAGCCAAAGAAAAATTTTGAAAATTGACCGAAAAATTGTAGATTTATGGTACAAAATATGTTGCTATTTTAAACAATGTTGATGCATCATAAAATCTTGTAATTGAAAAAAAAGGGGGGGGGCATGTACCCCCGCTGCCTCCCCTTCCTACGCCCTTGTAAAGTAAAAACAATTTCCTATTTATAACTAAACACGCCTCGGAGCAAATATTATTTTATAAGCCTCAAATCTTCAACATTATAATATTCAGACTTCATGTCACAAATGTTGTACACCTTGATGTCGAATGCTTGTTAAGTAAGAAGGACAGAGATTATTTTTTTTTTATATAAGCTCTCTCTCTCTCTCTCTCTCTCTCTCTCTCTCTTTGTTTGTTTTGTTTTGGGTTTTTTTGGTCCGACCAAAGGGGGGGGGGGGGGTTGCAACCCCCCTATCCACCTCGCTAGATCCGCCAATGTTTTATGGTCTAAAAGGTCGATATTTTCGAAAATGCACCCCTTCCCTTTATGGTTTTTCGTCTCTGGGGTAGTGTTCCCCCCGGAGATACAGAACCCCACTATTCCAGAAAATTTGTATCATGGATATACACCTCCAGTAAAAGTGGCATTCTGTATATCCGGGGGAACCAATGTTCAATAAAACTTTTCCGCTTTCTATTGATTTCTATAGGAAAAATACAAGTTTTGACCAAAACTTATATAAAACAGATAAAAAATTACTTCAGATTCTGATGGGATACCGTATAGGTATAAATTTTACGATGAATGTTTCTTGAAATTTCCATTTTCACTTTTCAGGGCTGATTTTACGCCTTATCTTAACAGCTCCTTTAAAGCAGTATATTTGACAAAATGGATTCTTTTTCATTTTCCCGTATCTTTTCCTGGTTTTCAACGAAAAGATTAAGGTCGTTCGGTACAGGCGTCATATCGAAGTTACGTTTTCCGTAAAACGAGTATATTTTGTTATAATTTAAACACATTCTAAAAGCTAACTTTCAATACATTATGTTGTGCTAACCATATACATTCATGAAGTTGGTGTTCTTGAGTAATTAAGACACAAATATAACAAACGAGAAACAATATTAATTTTGATGACGTAATTTCCACGAATAGATTCCAGGATTACTAGTACTTACCTAGTATTTGACTCATTGTGTTTTACTCTGTCTGTATACTCTCCCTATAGGCAGATTCCCTCGCTGAAATCATCCCATATTATGATGCCGACCCTCCGTCACAACTTCCACGTGACCAACATGGCGACACGGCAGCGCATCTTGCAGCAAAAGAAGGAAAATTAGAATGTCTGCAGGTACTAAACAGATCTATATTGCTATTCATTGAAGATGTAATTTTGATACATGTATAGACAAATAAACGAAAGTTTTATGTCGAAATGATAGAAAGATGTATAGATTGCATTGCATTCATTCGTCAATTAATCCAAAATTAATTGTATCTCAGACATGTGTTAAAGAGGACTAAATACCAGAGGCTAATCTGACCCATTTTGTGTAAGTGTTCGATTGTTACTTGAACCCTTTTGTAATATGTGTTCGTCTGGTTAAAATCTTTTTGCACTGGCGAGAATGGGCAATCTAATCTTTGGCATGTGACGTCCTTCTTTGATGATCATCCTTAAGGGATTTGATATTATTTCTTGCACCTGGAACATGGTTTAAAAATGATCAACAATACTTATGCATTTCTTTACAATGTATATGTTCTCTTATTGCACACGGGATTCTGGTATTTTGACAATGACTTTCCTTTTCATTAAGATTCGAAGAATCGATGATATAGTTCTTACACATGGTATATACATTTGTAACTATTGGATTAAGGGATTTTGATTAAAACCGGATGTTTCGGAGTTTAGTTGAATAGAATATTGCAAGCGAAGAATTTTAACGATAACAGGGCCAATGTAAATATGCAAAACCAATTATTATGTTATTCTTAAGGAATGTGTGTCTTATTTTTTTGCGTTCATGGCTTTTACACTCTGGTTTACACTCTGGCGCAAATCTGGTGAACCGCGAAACGGTTCGCGAAAGACTTGCGTCCAGAGTTTAAAGCCATGAACGCAAAAAATAAGACACTCATTCCTTAAACTACATTCAGAAACATTGAGATGTAAAATATCTTTGAAATATCCTCGAAATTTTATACAAATTGAGTGAAATTAAGGTCTAAATGTTTCACGTGTGTCAATTCTTCCTACCAGGAAAGACAACCTGAAGGACCATTGCAAAGGACCAAAATATACGGTTTGATATAAAAAAATAATTTTTGTTTTGAAAGTGTTTTCACGATCAGTCTTGATTTTCTATAAACAATTGGAAGAAAATAAGGCATTATTTATGACAAGAGAAGGCAGTGCTGCAAAAATTCAATTTGGTAGCGCCATCTACATTGAAGTGCATATACACTCTGTTGAAGATCACATTTTTAAATGGACTATTACTACGTTTTCAAAATGTAAATATCAGGTGTAAATATCTGCTTAAACGTTTTCTTGATGAATTTTAACTTTTTATAAACAATTTGAAGAAAATAAAGCCTTGTTTATTACAAGATTAGTCAGCGCAGCATAAATTCATTTAGGTAGCGCCATCTATATTGAAGTACAAATGGACAGTGGTTTAAAGAATGTTTTCGTTTTGCCCGTCTGTTTCTTCTTTTTAATATTGTCTCATTCCCCGGAGAAATTCTTGCGCGCATGTTATGTGATTGGGCCAAATCTGTGTTCATTGTGTAAAATGAACGTCAAAATTGAATAGTCGTTTAACAAAGGAAATCAACTTGCAATGTAAATATTTGAAGTTGAATGTGTCGTTCTTTCGAATAAACAATGTGTTAACTGGCAAAGAGACATCTTCCATGACGGCTGTTATAACTTGCAACAATTCCAAAAATAACGCAAGAGGGCGCTAGTGGAATTAATTTGGACTGCTTATAAAAATTACTTTGATATTCGAAACACGTGTCTGGTGCATGAAAATTGGTTAGAAATTTTCTTCAAGAGAGTATATTGAGTTGGCACCCTTCCGTATTATTGCAATTGCAGACAGAACCGTCAATGAACTAAAAGTAAACATATTTTTACATGAAAAGTGGCGATTTCAGGAAGCAAGATTGAAGCTGACAACCATGATACATATATCAATTGGATGTTATGGTTTGTTTTTATAATGAGTATGCAACACAAAGGAAGTGCGCTTTTTGAATTAAATGCGATAACGCAAAATGTCAAAATGCCTAAAAGATTATTTTACGTTCGGCTTTCAGGTTTTACTGGAGAATGGATTTGACGTATTGAAAGCTAACAATGACGGACAGACAGTGTTACAGACGGCTCTGAATTATAGACAGCAGACTGTGTATAAATACCTCATACTTTACCAGACTTGTCAGTGCCTACTACAGCAGACGACACTCAGCAGGCAACTTCACCAGAGGTAATTAATATCATTGACAAATTCATGAGCAGATATAGTCTAAGAGATTTTGGAAGTCCAATCCCTCTTTGGGGTTGGGGAGGGTTATTGCCTATAATTTAGAAAGGAAGATTTTTTACATTGTTGATAAACAGAAAAAAATACAAGGAAAACACAGGGGAGATAATCAACCGATACCCTCCTTTAGATCCGCCCTTGAAGTTTTATTTAATGTATTTCATTGAGGAGAATGTAAGAACTACAGAAAATACATGCAACAACATCGAAATTCTTGTACTTTTTACAACGTTGATATGATTGTTTAATATTGACATTACCTACATCTTAATTCACAGTACGCAGTGAGTCCTAACGCATGTTTATCTCCTTCTTTCAATTCATCCATCCATCCTTTCATCCATCCATCCATCTTTAAAAGCGATAAGATGACAAATATGTATAATGACCATATCCCAATACACAGTGACAGTAGAAAATCGATAATTCAGGAAATCACAAACCAAAAGCATACGAAATCCAGGAACCAAAGCAAACGAACAAAAACCTCCACTACATGAAAAGAAGCGAACTCCCAATGAGGAGTGAGATCAGGTGCCTAGGAAGAGTCAGCATCTCTTGCTTGCATACAACACCCGTCGCTTCAAATTGGCAGAAATATCGCATCCGGTTACTATCATTTCGGAAGATATAAGTATAGTCTGTGATTGGATGGTCTAAGACAGAATATCATTCACCATTCTGGACAATGGGATGTCATAGTGTATGACACGAGAGATAATTCAATATAAAGGAGGGGATTTCCAACAACATTAGGTTGTACATATGTAGCACCCAGAGCAAAATTCCAAAACACCCATGCAAAAACACGGAGCAAACACTCATAGAAAGAGACCTAATAGGGACATGGAACACTCACATTTATTTATTGAAACATCAAACACAAACGATCCCTCATAAAAACGAGGCCAATGGGCAACCGGTGCCGACATACAACGGCGATCTGCCACGCAAGTAGCAGACGGTGTGGTCCAAAACCAAATGCTTCATCAGAGATTAACAACATATTGTCAGCAATCAAAGTGATCTTAAGGCATAACCATTTCCATCTCTTGAGTCATAATGAGTTGTAGGTCTGTTCACAATGTGCGCATACACTTTGACATTGAATTGTTGTTTTCAAAATCGTTGATTTGTTTTTATTTCAGTTCAGCTGTACGCAACGCAAGCACATGTAACAGGCAGCATATCTGTGATATAGATATTTGCATTCGTACTCAAGTTGATGGTGCTATAAATACATTAATGACCAAGAAACCGAGTTCTAGCAGTGTAAGCCCTGCAAGTTCTAAGTCTGGATATGACACCAGATTTATTCATAGACCAAGTGTCTTGCCGACCGTTGGTGTGTCAAATGAACCAAGCTCTGGTTGTTTGAACGGGCTTGGTGATATACCAGCGGGGCAGTCTGTAAAATCAGTACCTCAACATTTACATAATGACCTTAGTCATTCCCCACAAGGTGGTGCTACAGCAATTGGTACATCACCGTCACGCGGACGACCTACTTCACTACAAATAGGACCTTCAGTGCCTCAGCCACTTGGCAATTCCAACACACTTGCAATGGAAGAACGAATATATGTAAATGAGGTTGCGCGAGTGCTGCCATCGCAGCATGTGTCTGACACTTGGGGAGCATGGCATGATAATTCAGATATTAAATCAGTATCAACAGTTTCTGAACATCCGTTCCTAGAAAGTCCCTCTAACACTGAATCTGTTTGCTCAACATTAGTTACATCGGGTGTACTTGAAAGTGATAACACTTCTAATTGGACGTCTCGATTTGGTACTCTTACATGTGATACCAGCGAATCAGGTTCTGATTGGTGGGAAAAACCACGTGATCAGTTACGTGTCCATTCTCGTCCTTCGAGAGGCATCGGGAGTTTCTCAGAGAATGACGAAGAAAGTGTTATTAATGTGAGACTAAATCTAGAACACGAGGATCTCCCGGATGAAGAACTAATGAAACATAGGCTTCAACAACATTTGAAATCCGTAGATAAAATGCATAATGCTAGAAGTGAATTTGTAGAACGAGTTGTGACTGCAACAGGGAGGAGGGTTGGTAAGAATTTGGATCCGTCTTACGTTAAGAAGGAAAGAAAACCCCAAAGTGGCAGACAATTAAGTCGTAAAAAGAATACTGGAGAAAAGCGAAGAAGAGGTATCAAATTATTCAGTGCCAGTGATGTGGAGAGTGATGATGAATCAGAGAGCCATGGAATTTTTTCCAAGTCAAAACCAAACAACAAAAGATGGGAGGACATTTCTATAGCGGTAAATATTAAAGAATATATCCAAGAAAAAGCATAAATAATTATCTTAAAAACAATACACAGCAAACTTTAATATTTTTGTGTGCTTTAGATATACATGTAACATATTTTGTTGGTGTCAACCCCTTTTTAGCTCACCTCGACGAAGTTGAGATGAGCTTATGCAATAACCACGGCGTCCGTGTCCGCGTCCACGTCCGGTTAAAGTTTTTGGGGTCACTCAGTATCTGACAAAGTACTGATGCTACAGTAACCAAACTTGCACCAGTGATTCATCTTGGGATGCTGAGGTGCACCCATGCATCGGATGCAGCATCTGACCTACATTTTCCGGTTGAATGACTTTTAAATGACTGGTTAAAGTTTTCGGGGTAACTCAGTATCTGACAAAGTACTGATGCTACAGTAACCAAACTTGCACAAGTGATTCATCTTGGGATGCTGAGGTGAACCCATGCATTGGATGCAGCATCTGACCTACATTTTCCGGTTGAATGACTTTGTCAATGTCTGGTTAAAGTTTTTGGGGTAGTTCAGTATCTGACAAAGTACTGATACTACAGTAACCAAACTTGCACAAGTGATTCATCTTGGGATGCTGAGGTGAACCCATGCATCGGATGCAGCATCTGACCTACTTTTTCCGCTTGAGTGATTTTGCCTTTTAAGGCCAATATTGAGCAAAGTATAAGTGCTACATGTACCAAACTTGCACATTGGATGTATCTTTGATCAAACTTTCATAAAATGACCTAGACCTTTTTTTTCCACTTGAGTGTTTTCTTAATAAACATGTACTTAGAGATATGTTTAAACTGAAATTTGCTGCCGTGAGGTGAGCTTCGTAATCTTTGATTACACTATGTTTTAATATAACCAATTCGATCTTAGCTCACAAGCATTATCAAAAACGTTCAGCAAAATGTTATTTTCACATATGAAATGTAAATTTGATAAACCTATATAAATGTGTTATCATCAACTAATTTTCTATTTCAATGATTCCAGGACTATGGAAACGGCGAAGAAGCAAAACCATGGTGAGCATGAATTAAATTTTGATCTGTCATGTTTATTCTATGAGAAGTTTTCTATTAGATGTTATCTAAACTAACTTAAAGTTGTGCTAAATGTTTTGAAAAGCAATTTGTGTGAAAGAGTAGGAAAGTAGGAAATGACAGGTGTTGCATGCAGGAGACGCTGGCTCTTCCCGGGCACCTGTTCTCACTTCGGAATGATATAATTTCTCGCGTTTGAGGAACGAATTAGAGAGAAATTATTTTCCTATTCGGTTGTCAATTCAAGTGGTTCTCATCGAACACTTGTTTGTTCTATTCGAACACTTCTTTGATTCAATTCGAACACTCATTGAATCTATTAATACACCACATGTTCTAATCGAACACTACCTCATTTAAATATCACGAGCTATGTAAATTAAGCTCGGTAATATATACTATGTGGTGAGTAGTGCATATCAGTTTAGGACGACGCAGTACGTACGACATGGACGAGGTTGGGCCGTCTGCTCTTGATCAAATTTTACTTTTTATTCAAATTTTCTTTTCATGGATTGAACGCATAATCACGTTGTTAATTAAAGTGCTGCGTCGTTGACTAACGGCAACAAGGTGTTGTTATTCTTTGAATGGTATTAAGGTGTTGTCATTCTTTGAATGGTATTAGAAAGGAACTATTCATTCCGATGTTCGCAACTGTTCCAATGAAAATTCTAATGATTTTTCCTTCTCGACTTTGATACTGATTAACTGATGTTTATGGTTATATTCACAAGAAATTCGACGGAAAAGGAAGGGTTAGCACAGCTCTAACGCATTCGCTTCTCATCTTTAATGTCCCAAGATAGAAGGTCAAAGGTTTCTTATGTTGGGAAGAGGGAGGGGGGCGGTCGCCACCCAGTCCTTGGAAGTTTTTCTCCTGGTACTATGCTTTCCTCCTACTCCACGGACCCTCTCTCACGCCGACATCTGAGCAAGCATGAGAAAATTTAATATTATTTTGTAACTTATTTGTTAAGCGTTGTAAAATAAAGTTTGAAAAAAGGAATTTGAAATGTTTCTATGCATTGATTCGTTTTGAATATTAATATGTAAAGCAAAATACATTCATCCTTTTCCGGGATACAGTATTTTCTTCTGAAGATTCGGTATAATTGTATATATTTTACAGGTATGAGATGTCAGAAGATGAGGAGAGTATAATTCAGTCCCTGAAGAGTGAAGAAGAAGATGACGCTTCCCTTGTGTGCCATATATGACTTTCTTCACTTATTGACAACTCTGAAGATATATTGAAAATAAAACATCGAGTGAAGAATGATAATGGAAATTGAATAATATTGAGAGAACTTATGGTAGGACGGACACAACTGTCTCGAAAAATTACAGCTGCAAAATTTTTAAGGAAAAACTGTTTTCAATTTTTGCAATTTTGTTTAATGATAAAATACTTATCATCTTTTTATTATATGGATGTGTTATAAAGTTTGCAATGTCAAGTGTAAGATTTATTGTCATTAATTATGTCAAGCTGACTTCTTAATCGTTTACTATAATTGTTATTTAACAAATGATATAAAAATATAACACAGGTATATATTGAACATATATAAATGATTCTTTAATTAGAAAAAAAAAAAACGTTGCTTACTTGTACGCGCAAGACATTCACTTAACTGGCATTGCCTGCAAAACTGTAAGGATAAGAAATATGTTTAACAGGAAATTCCATAAGTGCAAGATAAGGAAGATTCCAATCAATGAATAAGTTAGAGAACAAAATCCAACAGAATGCAAAACTCATAATCAGTAGACGTACAAAATCATGAAAAACTCAAAACGAAACAAATAAAATATTACAGTGAAATCCCAAGGGGAATGAGATCATGCGTTGGGTAAGGGTTAGAAAACATGATGATCTCTATATGAGAACAATACGCTTCACCTTCTTGAAGAAAATCTTAAACCAATTTTAATAAGTTAAAGGACAATAAAGCACAAAATTGATCATCCTTGGACCCCCAGCAAGCCAGAGGTGGGACCAGGTGCCTGGAATGAGTAAGAATCTCCTGCTTGACTAGCCGCATCCGCAGTCGATGTTCATGCATGAAAATGAAAACAATATTTAAAATGCATGCACTGTCTGAGGTTATGTCTGTGCAGAAAGTGTTATGGTGACCATGTCGGGGAAATTATTCAAAACACTTACTGTCAAAAAACATATAAGTTGTCATTGCAGTTTTGAAAGTAATGTCAATTAATGCACCAATCACGTGTTTCGGATAGTAAAGTGATGCTTCCTGCTAAAGTGATTTTCAGTCACAGCTGGTTTTATTATTTTATTTAAATTTGTGCAATTGCTATGCAGAGCAGAGCGTGTGCGGCTCCAGAGTTTCTATAAGGTCGATTCAGTAGCGTAGTTAAATAAAATCGATGACGAAAATAGCATTGGTGGGATGGGGCTCAGATGTTAACCTCCTTTAATTTCGATTTCATGAACCATTCCTGGCATAGCTTATCCTGTTTTGTATGATATTGACAATTCCTGTTACGGCCTTAAGAAAAGTATTAAGTAGTTAAACAACCTGATATAGATATTAAAAAAGGTACTCTATTGAAAATATACATGTATGTATATAGGTTTTATTTGGAAAGGAGACCTGCTCCAGCAATTTATCATTACTCTTTTCTGCACGTGATCGTGGTAAAACTTTTTAACCCCATGAAAGCACAATGTAACTGTGGACACTGTAATATTTGGGACATAGTTTTCACATATCTTTGCCATATTTCATTATTAGGATTGAGGATCACTGACGAGGATTAAAAACCCGAAACCTGCATGTCTAGTCCATGCTGTAAATTAATCCGCTTTAAAATTATATTTATGAATTTGAAGACTTTATCATTTGAAATCAGAAATAAAATACACAAAATCAAGGTTGATTCTGACAAAGGCTAATTTAAAATGAAGCGCTCTTTTTACACAATTTTCATATGAAGGAATATAAAGCGATGTAAATGTCCGTCTGTCCGTCCTGTTTGCTATTTCCAGATGTTTATTGACAAAGAAAGTGTTCTAAAGATGATGACGATGCGATCTTGCCCGTCTTACACCGTAACGTCAAAGGTTCCCTTCACTATTTTTCACTCTTAGTACTTTGCAACGATGGGTTTTGCGGCATGCGATGAGACCCTGGGTGCAACAAGATGTGATCTTATCATTGCGCACTCGCAAGGGACAAGACAAGGAGAATCACATACGGAAACAGGTAGTAGCTCAAAACTTGAAAATTAAAATCAATCAATTTATTTCCTTCATATTTCTTTAACCCCCTTGAAATAAAACAAAATAACTATCTTGAAATTTCATGAGATCTAAGGCTAGTGTTGCAATACCGTGGTGCATCTTGATAGTTTGTTTTATGACTCTTGCGAGGTGGCATGACTTCATTTTGTTCTCTTAATGATTTACTGTCTTGTTACAGAAATGATTGGTGCTCTTTGAAGAATAACATTTTTTTTCGGAGAAAGTGTCTTTTAATGCAAAACTATTTTTTTTTTATTTAGGATGAAATGGTGTTGCTTTTAGCAGTTTTGATATAAATAGCAGAAAAAAATATCGCTTTGCTATCGATGTTATTTCATTCGTTCCGAATGCACATGTAACTGCTAAAATTGGAATAATTATCAAATACGAAAGGCTTGATAGGTCCATGTATGGTTTCTGTTGGAATATGGCCTCCTAAAATCTTAGAAAAAGAAATTATGAGAAAACCGGTTTTAAAAACTCCTCGCATTCTAACGAAGGAGAGGATCTGCAACAACACTAGGCTGTAGCACCCACAGCAAAACATTCAATGCAAAAACACAGAGCAGACACGCACAGAAAGCGACGCAAAAGTGACAAGAAACACCAACGCACAACATAGAAGCATCAAACACAAAAGACCACAAATAAACCAACGAGACCAAAGGGCAACCGGTGCCGACTTTGGACGGTCATCTGCCTTGCAAGTAGCAGACGGTGTGGTTTTCCGAATTACATGCGCACTCTTCAACTTTATTATTACCCAGAGGTCTCGAAGAACGCACAATTGTGGTGTAAAATAACCTCCTCGCTTTTGGATAAACATACAAACAGACAACATGACGTAGGTGCCCAAGAAACACACATGGCCGGATTTGTAAATGGATAGTAATAACAGAAGGCATACGAAATATGGTCCGTGCTCCGCCGGCTGTAGCTCTAAGACAAGTTTTGCATAAATATCATGACAATTGGTGATTTTGTCATGTTCTTAATAAAAATAGCATTTCCATTGAGAAAATATAGTGCAGTTTGCTTTATAAACCATGTATGCTCTCTTGAAATGGGAACATTCATTGATTTCTCACATTAGAGACGCATCATTTCAAAAGTTAAAAACATTGGCAAAAAGTAACATAAAAAATCATATAACACGATTCGGGCAAATTATCTTCTTATAGCCTAGATGATTTGAAGATTTGTTAATTTGTTCCTCTGTTAAATTTTTGTGTGTAAATTCTGTGAAATGTAAAAATTACAAAAAAATGTAATTTTGTTCGTCTCATACCTTACCGTTCTTGGGAATTTTTTTTTTTTGGATTCAGCTTTTTTAAAAAGATGTACATTGTATGCTGTTCATTCGGTGCAGAGTGTACCTCTAAAGCCGCGTTTACACTATCAAAGTTTTCTTGGTCAAAGTCCGTCAAAGAAAACTTGGTCAAAGTTTTCTTGGACAAAGTTGTCTGTTTACACTATCAAAGTTCTTTGAACGACTTGTACAAGAAAACGTGGTAAATATGCACCAAAACAGATATGGTTCCTGTAAATACTGTGAAAATTTTTCATGAAAATTAATAGTTTATGTTTGTAGTTGTTCATTGGTCTATATGGAACCTTTAAGCACGAGTTCAAGGATTTTTAAAACAAAAAACGTAGATGGAATTCACTGCATCACGTCTTCTGTCTTTGTCGCTATATTCTTTACTTTTAACGTCCTAGATTACATATATTTCTCTCTTTGATACTTTAAATACGTCTGAAATAATTTAGAATCTCTATTCTGATTGGTCGATTCCCGTCAAAGTCCGTCAAAGTTTCAAGAAAAATAGGATGGAGTTCTATTCCGTCAAAGTCCATCAAAGTTCTTTGACGGAATTTGATCAAAGTTTTCTTGGATCGTTTACACTATCAAAGTTAGCGTCAAAAACTTTGACCAAGTTTTCTTGTACAAGAAAACTTTGATAGTGTAAACGGGGCTTAACATAATGGAAAATGTAGTAAGAGCGTATGTAATTTTCCGTGTGTATGGTATTAAGTGATCTTTTAATGAAGATGTCTTGTATTTTCAAAGTTTGCACGGTGCATAGTCTCAAAGTTCTTTCTTTTGAATAATATACATTGTATAGCCTATATCATTATTATTTCTTGTTTCCTTTCGAATAGTTTGTTCATGAGATGCAAGACGCAAGATACGCAAAATAGTTACATGACCGATAAAAACAAAGAACCAAGTGCTTATTAAGCGGAAAAACAAATACAAATAGAATAGAAAACAGCTTATTAAAAGGTTATTACAGTAGAGCTAAAATCGATCACTGTATGCCTTCTCTTGCATCCAAGAAACAACCGTGGATCCTGTAGCATCATATCCCACCCATTCTGCTACGTCTTTCGGTACAGTTTTTGGACATAGTAATTTCACGCGTTTTGGTCATATTACATTGTTTAGACTGAGAATCACTGACGAGGGTTTAGTACCCGAAACGTGCACGTCTGGTCCATGCTGTAAATTTGTCTGGTCTTAAATGATGCCATTGAATTTAAAGACGTTTAACATTGTGCTGAAAGAATGATATAAATTCACGTACTTCCGACGGAAAATACCTTTCATCATGTAACCCTATGACCTCTCCCCCACAATAATTATTAATTATGTTTATCAATTAATGCTAATTAGTTAATTACTTCTTGATGTACTTTTATTATGTTGATTAATTGTCATACTATACAGGGAGACTTCCACTCTGGGCCAAGAAAGATAATTTTGAAGTATATTTTGGAAACACATTATTTCAATGTGTTATGAAATTCATTATTCGATCACGCCAAATTTTGGTAATATTCCATATAAGCGGTCCCATCCAGCTAACGCTGGCTGGCACCGGACAATCATGAGTGTAGATATGATCTAATAGGATGCAGCTGCAGATATTTCGTATATCGGTGGATGTACCTGTCCTCACCTAGAGTGATGGGGTGACAATAGTTCATATCTCTATGTTAAGTGCTGTCGGTCTCTGTGCAATGGCTCCAGTTTGACGGGTGCTTTTGACAGATTCTGACAGTTCGGTCCCCAAATTGGGAATGTTTAGTTAATCATCATTTTGGGACACTCGTGATGCCCAGATGCTGGAATTCCCACTGAATAGTATATATTCGAGACCTAGACTCGGCATGTTAGACCATGTTTAAGGATTAAGCTCACATTAGTCTCTAAATTAGACAGTAAAAACACAACGCGGAACAAAGATCACCGGACTACAAGGGATCTTTATTGGTGCCTTCTTCCCTGGATCTTAGACAGCCAGAAGAAGTTTCTAAAGACAAAGAAGAAGAAACTAAGGTAGGACACACTTTTCTTTCTACTTAGTACTTATCGACGACCATAGATTTTTCGAAGACTATTTTGTTCAAAATATGTCAACTGATAAGTTAAGAATGACGGAAGCTGTAGATCAGTTATGTAATGAAATGTCTTCCTTGGGTCAACCTAGTCAGTCTTCTCAGTTACCCCCACACTCTCAGGTATCCCCATCTTCTCAGTTACCCCAGTCTTCTCAGTCAGGAGAGTCCCAGTCTTACTTCTCTTTAGATGATGTTAGACAAGATGTTAGACAAAAACTTCCTAGTTCAAAAGACGAAGATGAAATGGTCAAATGGTTGGCAGGTCAAGTAAAAGGTCTTCAGACCGCTATCTCGGTCCCCCTTCTCCAAGTTGTCAGGACTTTTGAAGGTGATCCTAGTAAATTCAAACAGTGGATCAAAGATATCGAAAGATATGCTCAAATGGCACGACTGGACAGTAATGACATACCGCGAATCGTCCTCATGACATGTTCAGGGTCAATAGCAGATTTCGTTAAAAGATATTTAGACGAAGTTGACAAGAAAGGCGATCCCCCTATTTGGCCCCATCTTAAGAAACTACTTCAAAAACGGTTTGCAGAAATAACGGACCCCCAGCAAGCAATGGCTGTGCTGCGTAGAATAAGACAAAAGCCTGAAGAAAGCGTTCAGCTTTACTCAGAACGTCTTCTCAGAATCGCCGAAGACGCGTACCCGACTCCTTATGATGAAAGGGAACACCAATTAGTACAAAAGCAGCTAGTCGACATCTTCTGTGATGGACTATGTTATGACTACCTCAGAATGAAGATCTTGAGAGAAAACCCCGATACTTTTGAGAAAGCGCTAGAGATCGCGATGAGAGAACAAAATTTGAGAAAACGATTCAATTTGAGATCAGACTCAGAATATGCCTCGATGTTGGCTGGCACGAATCCAAATTTGATTCAAAACCAAAATTTCGGTGTAGGTTGTAATCAGAGTGTCCCACAACAAAATTTTCAGAATGTAAATTTCCCCACAGTTTGGCAAAGTGATGCGCAAAACGCGTTAAATAATCAAAACTCGAGAGTAGTAGAGCCCATGGAAATTGACTATTTCAGAAATCAAAAATGTTTCAAATGTAACGGTACCGGACACCGTGCTCGTGAATGCCCGTCCCCCGGACAAATATATAGTAAACAAAAACATTGGGTAAAAGCTGTTGACAGCTCTGACGACGACTCCGATGAGTCAGACGAAAACGAAGTAGTTCCCCCTCCCAAGGCAAAGAAAACCCCAAAAACTGAAAAGACTCCTAAGAAAACTAAAAGCCCCCCACCTAAACCGCAACCTAAAAAGACTACCCCAGCTCCCCGACAAAAGAGGGCCCCTAAACAGAATCCCCCTCAAAGAATTCCCCCGGAGACACCGGAGTGGATAAAAGGAGCAGAATGTTGGATCTGCCACATGATAGGTCACCTTAAAAGAAATTGCCCAAACAGGAGAATCCCCGACAAAAACAGAGTAAATCTCTACCCTCAGCCCCACTTCCCATGGAGACATGGCCCCGCCCCTCGACATAATCAGGAAAACTAAGACGCTCTCTTCAAAAGGAAGCCGTTGAAGAGAGAAGAAAATTAAGTGAATCTAAAGACTTTAAGAAAGAAAATGAAAGCAAGAAACCCGTCTTAGAACTTAATTTAGCAGGAAACCCCAGCTCTTGTATCATAAAGGTAGGCAAGTTACGTTGCCGCACTTTAATTGATACTGGCGCTGAAGTTTCAATTATGAGTAGGAAAATATATAATCAATTATCACCTAAGCCGAAACTGACACCGGTTGTCAACGATTACGCGCAGTAAATAATGCACCGATACAGATAGCGGGACAAGTGACATTACCTTTCAGCATGAACGGAGTACAAATGTCACAGAAATTTATAGTGGTAGAAACCGTCAACAGAAACTTTATATTAGGACGAGATTGGCTCAAAGAACATGGAGTTCGACTTTACTTCGATTTAGGAATGTTACGTGTAGGAAACACTTATGTGAAACTTGAAGACGATATTCATATTTCACAAATCTTAAGACTTAACAAGAAGACGACTATTAAGCCGCATACTGCGCAGATATGTCATGTTAAGTTACAAAAAGGCTTCAAAATACCGGACTCCAGACTTCTTGAAGTCACAAGGATAGACCCAGGATGTATCTTAGACGACCCAGGACTTACACTCACAGAAGCAGTGAATACAGTGAAATCGCCGTTCAAGGTACCAGTCATGATTGTCAACGAAACGAACAAATACTACCGTCTTAAAAGAGGAAACGTGGTAGGTAAGGCGAGACCCATCACCACTCAAGAAATCTCGGAAATTCGAAAGGAAGAACCAATGGAAGTTGACGAACCAAATACCGACTTTGAAGAACTAGTGGTACCTGACGACAAAAGACAAGAAATCATCAAACTCCTTACGAAAAACAAGGATCTTATTGCCAAGAAAGACTCGGATCTTGGAGGAACAAAGACAGTTCAAATGAAGATCGATACTGGAGACCATGCCCCTATCAAGAACAAACCATACCGGACTCCTTTGAACAAAAGAAAAGTCATTGACAAAGCCATAGACGAAATGTTGGAAGCCAAGGTGATCCAAAGATCTCAGTCACCCTGGGCGTTTCCCTTAGTAGTGGTAGGAAAGAAAGATGGCAGTGACAGGATGTGCGTCGACTTTAGAACCCTCAACAAAATCGTGAAACCGATTTCTTTTCCACTTCCTTTGATCGACGACATCTTATCCCTGATAGGAAACGCAAAGTATTTCACCGCCTTGGACTTGAGAAGTGGCTACTGGCAGGTAACCCTTGACGATAGCAGCAAAGAAAAGACAGCTTTTGCTTGCCACCGCGGACTTTTCGAGTTCAATAGGATGCCCTTTGGTCTCAGTAATGCCCCAGCCGTGTTTCAAGAACTCATGAACATCGTCTTACAAGGATGCGAAGGATTTGCCATGGCTTATCTGGACGACATCTTAATCTTTTCTCAAGACGATCCGAACCAACACATGAAACACATAGAGGAAGTGTTCAAACGACTCCGACAACATAATCTTAAGCTCAAACTTAAGAAATGCGCCTTCTTCAAAGAAGAGACCGAATATCTCGGATTCGTTATCAACAAAGATGGCATATCTCCGGATCCTAAGAAAGTTGAAGCAATCAAGAACTTACCAGCTCCTAAGAATGTCAGAGAAATCAGAGGATTCATCGGAATGTGTAGCTACTACAGGCGATTCGTACCCAACTTCTCAAAAATAGCGGAACCTCTTATCGCCTTGACCAAGAAATACGCAAGATTCAAGTGGACAGAGGAATGCCAAACTGCCTTCGATTACCTTAAAGAAAGTCTTACAGTGGTACCCCTTCTAGCCTACCCAGATACCAACAAGCCTTATGTGCTTTATACAGATGCAAGTAACAACTGCATAGGAGCATGTCTTACCCAAGAAACTGACCAAGGAGAAGAAAAACCAATCTACTTTCTGTCTCACAAGCTTAGCCCCACACAGACAAGGTGGTCAACTATCGAAAAGGAAGGATTTGCAATACACTACGCTCTTCAGAAACTTGACCACTACCTACATGGAGCACAGTTTACCATCAAGACAGACCATAAACCCTTGAAATATCTTTTGGATTCTCCAATGCAGAACAAGAAAATACAGCTTTGGGCACTCAGTATCGCAGGATACAACTGTAAGATTGAGTACGTAAAGGAGAAGATAACCACTGTGCTGATCTTCTATCCCGAATACCGCACCCCAGAACATCAAAGACGACTAAGAAGTCTAAGGAATGCGAAGACGAACCGGACATAGATGACAGAGCACTTGAAATAGGAGCTCTCAACTCCAATGAATTCATACCCAGAGACTTCGCAAGCTGTCATGTACAAGATGACAATGAGATCGCCAAAGCTGTCTCTGACTTACCCGAGGAATTCGATATGAAGGAAGCACAGGAAAAAGATCAAGAAATCACAAAACTCAGAAATAGGATGAAGAAAGGAACGGCAACCAAGGCAGAACAAACACATTACTTCGAAGATGGAAATGGACTCCTTTACTATCTCTCTCAACCAGATTCAGAGGACCCCAAGCTAAGACTGTGTATACCTCAAGAAATGGAGACAGTCGTCCTCAAGCAATACCACGACCAACTTGGACATATGGCATTGGACAAGACATACGACTCTATCCGTCTAAAGTACTTCTTCCCGAACATGTACAAGAAGATACATTCACACATAGAGAAATGTGTCACGTGCCAAACAAGGAGTTCGAAGACGTCAAGACCACCTATTAAGGAAACAGAAATACCACCTTATCCTTTCGCCAAAATTGGACTTGACTTATCGGGACCATATCCTACAACAATGTCTGGAAACAAATATATTGTCTCCTTCATAGACGTCTACTCAGGATGGCCAGAAGCCTTTGCTGTCCCAGATAAATCAGCAGACCGGATAGTACATCTAATCTTGGAAGAAATCTTTCCAAGATTTGGTTGTCCCCTTGAGATTGTCTCAGACAACGGAACAGAAAATGTGAATAGGAAAGTTCAAGAGACCTTAGACGCCATGAACATCCACCACATCAAGACGTCGTACTACAGCCCTCAGGCAAACGGAAAAGTCGAAAGATTTCACCGTACCCTTCACGACGTTATGTCTAAGAAAATTCAAGAAGATGTTCAAACATGGGATTTATACCTGAATCAGACACTAGCAGCAATCAGGTTCCACGTCAATGAATCATCTAAATTCTCTCCGTACTTTCTTCTGTACAACCGAGACGTTGTATTACCATTGGACACCATCTTGAAGCCAAGAAAGCGATACATGGGTGAAGATCAACACCAGATTGCCCTTCAACAACAACACAAAGCCTTTACTCTTGTTCACAGAAACATGAAGGAAGCCAAGAAAAAGCAGAAGAAATATGCCGACAAGAAAAGCAAAGAAGAAAACTTCCAAATCGGAGACCCTGTTTATCTCAGGAATCATCGGAGAAACAACAAACTTGACATCAAGTGGAAACCATACTTCCGAATAATAGATCAAACCGGACCACTCTCCTTCAAAGTGAAAAATCAACTTGACGGAACAACAACAAAGACACATGCGAGACATCTTAGACAGGCCAAAATTGACGAATGGAAAGTTCCCAGAGACTCGGAAGGAAACATCTTAAGGAAAACGACTTACGTTGTACCTCCTGAAAACTCTGATTCTGAAAGTGATGTTGATGAACCGACTCCTCAAGACGTCGCAATAAGACATAGACTACAAGAAAGAGAAGGATCGTCTGACGAAGATGATATTCCTCTTATGGAACTCAGAAGACGACTTCGAAGCCGCGAAATACCACCGACAGAAATAAAACCCGAAACTGTACCCGTCGCTGGCGAAAATAGTCGCGATGGGGAACAAATGGAAATCGACGCCGTCTTAAAAGAAGACGCGAGTTTCTTGCATACCGAAGAGGCTTCCCCCCTTAAAACTTCCATTAAAACTGTCCCCCATAAAACCTCCCCAGACCCAAATGCCCTCATCAACAATTTAGTTGAACTTGCTAAGATGATGATTTCTCAAAACAAAGACTAATACTTTTCATTTCTCTCCTAACAACATCAGATAACTACTGTTAGACATAACCTCTTTATTGACTTACTAGCTAGGTTTTCACTTTCTTTAGAGATTTTAAAATGAATAAGAAACATTGTAAAAACGAAATAGTATGAAAAAATAAAAGAAAGATTTTTCCCTTTTGACCCTGACACTGACCTTTGGACATTCTACAAGACATTGACGTGTACTACTCTTGTACATCGTGATCAGTTAATTGTTATTCTTTCAATTCCATTGTTAGATACCCTAGGTGCCTTTGAAGTGTATAAGGTCTATAATATAGCCTTACCTCGCAACGTTCCTAACAGCCACTTGCAAGCCCGTTATGACCTAGAAGCCCCAGCGTTATTAATCGATAAAAGAAGAAGTCAGTTTTCGTTACTTTCATCGTTTGAACTCTCAGGTTGTATGTCGTCACTAAGACCCTATTGTACAATAAGGAACCCAGTTTATTTTATCCTTTCATCTTCCATGTGTATTATACACTTGTTCCTAGGACATACAGAAAAGGTTGAGAAATATTGTAAAATCATTGTTACCCCTAACGCCCCTACCCCTTAGGCTAGGTATCTTTCGGATGGTCATTGGGTGATAACATCGGCGGCCTCTCTTACCTTTAGTGTGGGATGCAATGCGTCTTCTTCTACTCAGGTCATTAAGACTTCCCCTCCCCTTGACATCATTCACCTTCCACTGGCTTGTTCAGCATTCAATAACCGTATGACCCTGCCTCCCTTCTTTCATAAGGAAAGTAAATATAATTTGTCCTCACTTTTTCGACAATTCCTCCGAAATTATAAGTTTGGGCTCATTAATGTCTGGAAACCTTTTGTCATTTCTCTCCCTTCTTTCGGCAATATCAAGATACCAAAGAAGTTGAAAACAGTAAAAGAAATGCCCCTCGATAATTTGATTTTTGCACTCAAAAACAGTATACCAGACATCGAGCCAATGCCTGCAGATACCCCTTTTTATTATTACATAATAGGTAGTTTAGGCATTATCCTTTTGGTACTTCTTTGTTGCTTTCGGCGCAGGCTTCGAAATTATTTTTCAAAATTCAAAATCTGCTCGTGGTCGGTCGAGAAGGGAACAGTAGAGGAACCACCGTGTCCAACCATAACCAGGCCTGACCAGCCCGATGTGCGACCTTCGGCACCCTCCTGGCAAGAAAGTGACCATGCACCAAGTAGTTACCTACCTGAACCAGAATCTGTTGCAGACGTAGTTCGAAGACAATACCAAACTCTCGTAGATGATCAACGCCCCTGGAGTTATATGGACAATACAAGAAACACAAATTGGGAACCACCTGTTGTATCCAGATTCAGTGATGGACACTATGTCTACAGGTTAGATCCCCATGGACGATATAAGATAAGAAAACTGAACAAGAAGCAGAACAAGAAAAGAAATTCGTATCCAGGCGCCGGAGACGATGAATCTATCCAGGTCCCTAACTATCCAGGTGTGCGAACTGAAAACATTAAACTAGAACCAAATGAAAACGTCAAGCAGATCGAACCGGAACAAATTCACGTGACGTCGGGAAGACCCGAGTGCGATGATCCCGTACGGCCGGATGTACAAACCAGCCCGCCACAAACAGAAGCGATTCCACTTCGGACATTACCGAGACCGATACCGTCCATTTATCCCGGACTTTCAAATGAACTGAAAGAACTGTAATTAAATTGGGATTTACCTTACCAGGACGCGGAAATATGTGAGCATGACAATATACCCCGTCGCTTTTCTGAGTGGTGCCACCACTTAGATTACGGGAAGATCTTGGCATCATCACCATTGTCAAGATGCGTCCGAGTAAGAATAACCCGGTAAGAGAGATATACATTTGAAGAAACTTTAAGAAAAAGACTAGTCGAGAAAACTTTATTTTATCACGTGATGAGGAACTGTATCAAGAATATTACGACCCAATGATGAACAATGAATACAGGATGATATCCAGGCATCCAGGTCACAGACTATATACTATCATTGGACTAAGATTGTTTTCTTTAATGGTGCCATTTTTAAGATTTATTAGTTTACTTATGCATGTATATATCTTGTATATAAATCCAGGTCACTTCATACCTTTATGTTTGTCTACGTGCTGGCCTTGTAATATTTTAAGATGTGATTATCCAAGTCAAGGATTACAATATCCAGGTCACTGGATTATCAGATATAAAAAGATGTATTATTGTTACGATAATTTTGTTGAATTGGTAATTATCCAGGTCACAGGTGAATCCAGGTCACTGTGATAGAATGTACATATGTATATATTATTGTTGTAATTAAGATTAATTAGAATATTGTTGAGTCAAGGCCAGGCGTAGAGAAAATAACCAAGGACCATCTCATGACACACTATTTTGTAAAGGAACCATCTTGGATCGGCTTTATTAATGAGTCTAGACATTATATCCAGGTCTAAAATTTCAGGTTATAATAGTCAGACTTTCCAGGTCAATCCCCGATTAAGCCAATTCAAGTTATGGTCCCTTGATTGTCCTTTTATTTCATGTAAGAAAGTTAGAAATACCGTTTTTATTTAGTTGAAATAGCCAGGTCTTTAGAGTAAAAGAACATCTAGGTTACAATACCTTGTTAAAAGATATTGATAAATCCAGATCTCGAAATCCAGGTCTTATTCAGGTCTTAAAAGTGAAGCCTGTGTATCCAGGTCTTTAGAGTAAACGAAAATACAAGTTATCGATATACCCAGGTCACATCCAGGTCAAGGAGATGAGTCGTTATAATCTAGGTCGCACAAACTTGGTTATTTTCTTAATTGGGGGAGCATTGTAACCCTATGACCTCTCCCCCACAATAATTATTAATTATGTTTATCAATTAATGCTAATTAGTTAATTACTTCTTGATGTACTTTTATTATGTTGATTAATTGTCATACTATACAGGGAGACTTCCACTCTGGGCCAAGAAAGATAATTTTGAAGTATATTTTGGAAACACATTATTTCAATGTGTTATGAAATTCATTATTCGATCACGCCAAATTTTGGTAATATTCCATATAAGCGGTCCCATCCAGCTAACGCTGGCTGGCACCGGACAATCATGAGTGTAGATATGATCTAATAGGATGCAGCTGCAGATATTTCGTATATCGGTGGATGTACCTGTCCTCACCTAGAGTGATGGGGTGACAATAGTTCATATCTCTATGTTAAGTGCTGTCGGTCTCTGTGCAATGGCTCCAGTTTGACGGGTGCTTTTGACAGATTCTGACAGTTCGGTCCCCAAATTGGGAATGTTTAGTTAATCATCATTTTGGGACACTCGTGATGCCCAGATGCTGGAATTCCCACTGAATAGTATATATTCGAGTCCTAGACTCGGCATGTTAGACCATGTTTAAGGATTAAGCTCACATTAGTCTCTAAATTAGACAGTAAAAACACAACGCGGAACAAAGATCACCGGACTACAATCAGGTATTTTACTATTCGCAATGAAACACGTTTTAAACAGGGTGATTTCAGCATTTTACGGTTAAGAGGAAGATGAAGATCATCAGCATGACTCGGCTGAAGCTGCTACAGCAGAGTATTGAAACATACAGATTAGGCAAGCAGAAAAAGGGACACAATAGTGACAAGTCAGTCAAAACAAAAAAGGTATCGACGTCATCAAACACTAAGACTTCACATATACAAACCAAACCACTTTTTTGGCAAATTACATTGTTTAGATTTGAGGATCACTGACGAGGGTTAAGTACCCGAAACGTGCATGTCTGGTCCATGCTGCCAATTTATCTGTTTTAAAATGATGCTATATATAATTTGAAGACGCTTACCACTCATATGGCAATCGATTTGTATTGTTGTAACAATGGAACTTCCTCGCTGATATATAAGTAGTAAACTAGCACCGATTAGGATTCTTTCTCCGAAACATGCATTTGTGATGTCACATGGATGTGTGATGCACGTGATATGATTTTGAATGTCTAGAAGCCTAGTATTGAGCACCTTTTTGTCAGATAAGAAAAATTCGAAATCACAGCACTGTGTCGTTATTTCTCTTCAATGTTTTAATCACAATTTACAATGAATTTTTTTTTATTAAAAAGCATTCAAACCGGCGGTCCTCAAAGTGGTAAACTATCTTTAGAAAAAAAAATTGTTTCAAGTGAATATTCAACACACATACCTATCTAAGATCAAGTATGGATAAACTTGAATCATTGGTATCGAGGAGTTGCGGGTATAACATAGATAGTATGGAGGGGGGTTTTTTTTTTGGCCAAAAGACTTTTAAATCTCTATGTCAATGATAAAAATATATACATAAATTTATTTTAAATTATGTTTCATACATACACTTTTTGTCAAAGCCTGTGCGACAAGTAATGCATGCATACATTTACCTGTACACATGCCTGTGTGCATTCGACCCATCGTTTTTTTTTTTTTATACTTTTTTACAAAGAGGCATAAAATTTACTTCCTTGTGTGGCTTTTTGTTTCGTTTTACATTACTACAATAATTTGTTGACTTAAACCGTACAATTCTATAATCATAGATTATTGACGAGCGGACATAGCAATGATTTGTTTGAGCCTTTTCGAATTAGTATATTGTGTTGTTTTCTTGATAGGTAAGTAAACTTTATTTGATCTAGTAATATTTAGTTTTACAATTAAAGTATTTTGAACAAATATCTGAATATATACCTTAAAATTCCGTACATATGAAAGAACATTCTGTAACGATTGTTCAAGCAATGTCCAAATAAATCGGAAGGAGAGTGTTGCGCTAGCTATGCCTTGTTGTCCCATTCTGTTTGTTGGAGTTGTTTTTCTGTCGTTGCATCCTGGGTAGTAATGCCAAAGATATCTTCAAACACATTCCAAAATTTCTGTTTACAATTTTTTTTTCAAATTTCTAAAACCTGGGTCCTTAGATTTAGGATCACTGGCGTCTGGTCCATGATGTAAATTCATCTGCTTTTAAATGATGCTAATGAATTTGAAGACGTTTAACATTTCATATTAATTTTCATTTCCTTCTTTTATATATTCAATTTTAACATCAATTTTAAAGAGAACGCTTTCTCAGCTTTCTGAACTGTTATTAGACATTTTTCATGGTGACGAACTTTGTGCTTCGAACTTCGTACTTTGCACTTCGAACATTGAAGAATAAGTGGCGTAGCTGCCAATCGAGTATAACCTCATAAGCAGAGTCATCTACATTTTGATTAGTAAACTCAATGGAATGGTATATTGAACTTCCTGTACAATTGGCGCGCTTTTTTCGTCAATCCACTTATGTAATTAAAGTTCGAAGAGCGAAGTGCGAAGTTCGTCACGGTGAAAAAGTCTAATA
This sequence comes from Pinctada imbricata, assembly GCA_033119305.1. Taxonomy (NCBI): domain Eukaryota; kingdom Metazoa; phylum Mollusca; class Bivalvia; order Pterioida; family Pteriidae; genus Pinctada; species Pinctada imbricata. The sequence goes on from VSWD01000006.1 coordinate 22,694,124, forward strand.
TTAGGTTAATGACACAAGTATATGGCATTATCCATATTTGTCATATATAAGATATATAAAGAACAATCGTTTCCGGCATTTGTTCAGTATAATTATTATGATTTACATGTATTAACGATGGTAATTTCATGTATATATTTTCTTATTTTAGAAACTGTACAACCACAGAACCAACTTAACATAGCAGTCACCAGTCCTATAAGACTAGGACAGAATGACCTTAGGATAACTTGTACTGCCAGTGGAACATATAGCAGCATCACTTCCTACTCTATATTTAGAAATGATAGTTCTCCAACATTGAAAGCCCTTATTACTAGGACGTACAATGTAATATCTCAAAAAATTACAACAACTTGGCCCAATGATAATCATAATGTACAAGGTAGAGCTGTCTTGTCTGGGAATCCCCTGCCATATTCAAATGCTACATTGATTTTGACCATACGCAGAGCTGACGTGATCTGTCCTGGAGGATACCAGTGCCAATTTTCTGCTACTGTTAGTGCCGGACAGGCACCTGACCCTACTAGTACTCCAGAATTTATGGAAATCGAAAGTGAGTATTCTTTGGGATAGAAAGTCAGTAAAAATACTTTCGAATTATTATTTCGATAAAGTGCTGTTCTGCGAGGCTGATTCGGGGGCATATATTTTTTGGCTTGTCCGTCTGTCTGTCTGTCTGTCTGTTTGTCTGTTAGTCTGTTTGTCCGAAAAAATCTTTAACATTGGGCATAACCTTTCCATTGATACCAAAATTGTTCACCTTGACATTTCACATAAAGTTAATACTAACAAAGATGCCACCGGGGGCATTCGGTGTTTCACAAACACAGGCTTTATTGGAGATAATCTATCAGCAGAATACCTTCTGCATCTTAGAAAACCTCACAGCATATCAATCAGTCCTCTTATTTGGAACATTGTAAAGGTGTTTATCTTAATCATGAAATACCTTATCACACTCTACCTATCATAAGTTTTAAATTCATTAACATGTTAATTATAGCAACACCATCTCAAATGAATCCGATGACGGTGCTTTCCAACAACGGTAACGGAAATGTACCCGTCACTAATTATGGATTTTCTATTGGCACCGTTCTTACTCTACAATGCACAGGTACAGTTGGTAATCCTATTCAGGTAAGGGTTTTATTTCTTTTACTTACTAAGATAGTCTAATTTAGTCTGATACAATAATGCCACGAGATTTACATTGCTCTCCTCAACTTGTTTCGGCGTATCATAATATGTTGTTTAATTGTCTATTGATGTTGATGTCGTTGTATTAGGAGCGTAGCAGCTACGTAGCTCCGGGTGAACCCTACGTAGCGTAAAAATCTGTACTTCATTGTAACTAGTGCTTTACATGTACGCGTCAGGTCGTCTGCTATTGCATAGTTACCGTAGTTCATTTCTGTGTCACAGTTCAATAAAAATAAGACATCACATACATCACAATATTGAATAACACTATATTGAACCCGGGCCATAATTGAGCTGTGAGACACAATAAAATGATAACGTCATTAAGATTTCTTGGTTTATCAACTTAATATAAAATCTGCTTTTGAATTTATTCAGATAAAAAAAGCATATTAAAACGGAGAAATGTACAAACTTCTTAAAATTTCAGTATATCTAAATACATGTAAATCACTTTATTTTCACTCAATGTCGAGTTAATGCAAAGATCTAATTTTAGACATTGTCAAACATATTTCATCTGTTAAACTTTAATAGAAAATATGCAGGTTCTAAAAATATCTAATAGATATAATCCTGAAGCTTCAATTATAAGTTGACCAAAGAAAAAGGACATTTTTATAAGTTAAAGAGAGTTTTGACTTCTAAACAATTTTGAAATAACGAGCTTTCTTGACACCAATATACGAAGGCTGTTCCAAATGTTCATGGACAATGCAATTTAAGGAAAGATCTAGAACATTTGATAAAGACCAAATTGATTACTTTATTTTATAAATAATTGTGAATACATATACAAATTTTCATCACGATCGGTCAATAACAACGTTACCTTTCAAATCCCCTATTGAACAACGTAAGGTCATAGGTCACGGAGCAGCTAACAAAAAGTAATGACGTCTTTAGATGGCTTACATACATTTGACATTTTAAAAGAGATATAACACCTCTCATCTGTACAAAATTTAGATATCCTTTCGTGTATTTTTATGAGACAGATATGTTCTATTTTCATGTGCATTTGTACCTCTATATCATCATGTACTATCATCTTTGAATGGGTCAAAGGCAGATCACCATTAAGCGTAGGAAAGGCATCACTTTTATTAGTTTCTTTTACTTTTTTGTTCCACTCTATCCAAAATCGTGTATCTATATATCTATTCATGATGAAAACACTTTCTTCTGTTTTCACAACATTGGTTTTGGTATATTTGACCCATATCAAGATGTATCCATAAGCTATTAAGTCTGCGTCTGTTTTATTCAACCGAGATTCAAAACTGAATGACTATCCGGTGGACCGTAAAGAAGTCTGACGTCATCAATTTTTGGTTTGTTTTATAAACAATATCATGCATAAATCCTCATAAAATCCATAAATTTCGTTCGATTTCGTTAAAATTTCACAGGGATCATGGCAAATAATAATTTTAATGATAAAGAAAGTTTCATTGATAGCCAAGTATTTTTTATTATTTTATCAAGCAACATAGCGTAAGGGATGGGATCATTTCAACAATTCACATTTCCCTGCTCCGTATCCTCTACCGCTCATTTATAAAGATGACAATTCCGTCATTTCTATAAATTATTTAAACCTGATATTTTTTGTTTCTTCACTCTGAATGTTTCCCTTCATTTCTAGAAAATTTCATTCACATAACACTTCAAATGTGATTTTTCGAGCACGTGTCCACGAACTTTTGGAACAGCCCTCGTACATATAAATAATTCACATTAGGCAATTAACGCATATACATGTATATCTTTGTTTGTCTCTTACGCTTCAGGAGCGTAGCAGTCACTTCCACAAAGCTTAACACACTGCTAAGCGAGCACCTAAGTAGCGCTTTATGTACTTAGCGTAAATGTCTATGCTACATAATGAATTTGTAACTCTCGCTACGTGCCATGTCGTCTGCTATTGCAACGAGGTTAATAAACGTATCATCCTAAACTTTTGATACAATTTCCATTAGAATATCTTTATTTCATGTCATTATGCAACTTTGAATAGATTTACTTGAACAATTTACGGTCTTCCTGTACTAGGAGAGTGTCTGACTACTTTGCACTGATCCTCGAAGGATGTCGTAAATTTAACAATCGGCGCCACATTAATTTATCTGTCTTCATAGATTCAGCTAGCCGCAGAAACGGCCAAAGACACTTGGATATTTGGTTGGTAGGGGTGTGTTGGCAGCAGGAATCTACATTGAACAAACCCGGAATCCAAGTTTAGGATATGTCAGGCACGAATCGGCAAATTTTCTAGGGGATTATTGACTGTGTCTCACTCGAATAACATAAAACTAAACGATCGGCAATCATATTTTACCTTGTTAAGCTTTAATATCAATGATACGGCCGGGATTCCACTTGCCTCCGCTTCGTCTCGTCAAACACGTGACACCGCGAGGTTGTTTCCATAACAACGTCCATTCATATGGATCGAGGTGTCACGTGTTTGACCTGACGCATGAGTGTAAACTTTCAACATGGCGCTTGAATTCGAAGAAACGAAGCGGAGGCAAGTAGAATCCCGGCCGTATCATTGATATTACAGCTTAACAAGGTAAAATATGATTGCCGATCGTTTAGTTTTATGTTATTCGAGTGAGACACAGTCAATAATCCCCTAGAAATTTTGCCGATTCGTGCCGGCCATATCCTAAACTTGAATTCCGGGTTTGTTCAATGTAGATTCCTGCGGCGAACACACCCCTACCAACCAAAAATCCAAGTGCCATTTGCCGTTTCTGCGGCTAAGATTCAGCCTGCCTTAGACAGGTCGATTACTCTATGTGGTATTTAAAGCCGGAAAATAACGAGTACTATTTCAGTAAAGAGTGACTCTCCGAGTTTTCTCGAGTGAACTGAACTGGCATTATTGGTCGATTTCATAAGCGCTTTAATATTGACGACACCTGCGAATATTGTAAATAGATTACAAGTTCTTACTTTTACTGTTGGAATGCTCTGGGATAAAACTTTAGGCCTGGGATTTTTTCTATCAGTAATCCCTCATTTTTAGATATATTTTCTTGAAATCTACCGTTGACATTTTGTAATTCAATACATGAGAACAGTGTAAATTACAGGTAAAAGCTGGTGAGTTGTCGACAGGAATATTCATGCACGAATAAATGTGGTTCATCTATGTTTTAAATCTTATTCGAATGCGAAAGTACCGTCGATAATATACGAGTATATCACAGGAGCTCGATGCCAACAATCCTCAATGACACCCGACCCTTCATATCTCTCTTTAGTCGAAGCTCAAGGAATATCACGATTTATTTCGGAAATATAGTGGCCCACTTGATCGATATGATTACACAAAATCAATAAATTTTTCACGAGAAATTGTATCTGCTATATCCTTTCTTATCTTTAAACTTTCCAAAACTGTATAAAATTTCAAAATATTTCATCGCAAACCATCGTAAATAAGCAATTAAACATGATAGATTAACGGAATGGAGTCATCTTCTCATTGTGTAACGTCGAAGTAGACCGGAAATACGTAAAGTAACTAGGAAAGCTTTTCTCTGATTGGTCAAGTATATTTAGGAAGCAGTAAATTTAGAATAGAAAATTCCAATACATGAGACATGTCAATTAACGGCATATTCTTTGGTCAGAAATGCATTCGTATATCGATTTTTTGTTTAATTACTAAACAAAGAATATGGACCTTATCATAGGAAAGAATATATAACAAAAAGAAATTAGATTCAAGATTGGGAAATTCCTTCTCTGTTTCAATTTCTAAACTTCCGGTCTAATTTGACGTTCCAGAGAAGTTTTAGGGTGTATTGCGTTGATAAATAAAAAAGTAAGGTATCTGTTCGGGTAGTTTTAACATTATAAGAAACACGACAAGCACAAATTTATTTGCAAAATAGATTTATTTCGAGAAATTCGATGTTCAAGAGAGACTGTTAGATTTCATTCAATATGCATAGTGGTAGTCCTTCTATATAAGGAAAGTACAGTCGGATATTCTAGTGGATCGTTGGCATTGAGCTCCTGTGGAGTATATCGCAACTTGCCATGCGGGATTCAATATAATATCTGCCCAATTTCTTTCCTTGGATAGACGTACTGAAGGATAGATGGATCTTTTTATGCCCATGGGAAATTCTTCCCAGAGAGTTGGTCTAGACCGTCAGGGGAGGGGTCAAGCCTTGGGTCAAATTAATGAAATCATTCGTCAAATGGGGAAAATCGGTATTTTTAGAAAAACTGCTATAGGGCAAATTCCAGTGACTTGGTCGTGACTCGCATATCCCCTTCTAGATTTGCTCTTGATATCGATGAAAAACTCCTTCGCCACAAAACATGCGACTTTTTTGTGCTTACTCATCATTTACCCACTTGTTACGTCGACCGCATATTTTTTTATAATTTCAAAACTACATGTACCATCTGACGTCTATGTGCATCCAAAATATGCCAAAATGAAATACATGTATATTATATTTTTTTCACATTGTACATGTTTGCCTGACTCTCAATATATATAATATATATATTTTTTGCGCCATATGATGAATTCAGATGAAATGTAAAAAAAGAAAACTACATAAATTCATTTTTCTGTGGTCATTGTTCATGAGTTTGAGAAAATCATACAAATGTTCGTTCAAGATGGAAAATATAGATCATACACTTTAGATCAATTCCGCGCGCGCATTTGTAAATGTCCAATTTCATTTATCAAAGAGTACCACTGTTTTTAAAAGATTATCTTAAACATGAAATTCATTTGCACCAAGTTTGAAAGACTATGTCTATGCTGATCTCTGACAGTAAACTGGACTTCTTTCTTTTCAATCATTGGAATGTTCTTTGCTGTGGCTATTGCATAGGTGTTTTGTAAGAGATCCTTTCTTATCCTTAATAAGTTTGCCGCCTTTGAAACACAACCACTTCTAAGGTGCAGGTCTTGAGAGGGACATTTCGGAAAAAAAAAGAATCCCCCCAAGAAAAGAAAGTCACAGGAGAACTGCTCCCTGGCAACAGACGTTAGAGACTTTGTTTTGCATTTCTAGTTCAGATCTTTATATTTTATTACTTTTTTTATATCTACCGTTAGACAGAAATGACTAACACATCAAAAGAGAAGACAGCTACATGTATACACAGGCAATTGTGCCGCACGTGAAATTCACGTGAAGTTAACATGAATTTCACGTTAAAAATTTCACGTGAAGTTCATGTGAAAAGAGCTCACACGCTAAATTCACGTGAAGATATTCACGTGAAATTCACATGATTTTCACGTTAACTTCACGTGAAATTGCTTTCACATGAAATTCACGTTATTTTCCTCACGTTAACTTCACATGAAAGAGCTGTGACGTGAAATTCATGTTATTTTCTTCATGTGAAATTCATGTGAGAGCTCTTTTTATCCATATGAAATGGTTGTTTTTTTTTCTCTAATATTGGTGTTTTTACTTTTTCCCACTGGACCAGTCATTCCAGCATATGATTCTTCAACAGAAAATATGTGTAATCAACTTTTATTCAGCTGGTCTACCAGTTAAACTACAGCATAAATCTAAAAACTGCAATTATTCAATATATACTCTGCTATCACATTGTAAATATCCATGAAAACATTTGGACATGTGTAGGTATTTGTCATAATTAGACTATACATGTACTATTAATCTTTATGACACTGAAAATGCTTGGTATTTTGTAACTATAGGAGCTAAGTCAAAAGGACATGATGTATACAAATTTTCTGTGCAAGTTTCTTGTGGATTCATGAATTTAATAAAATTGTTTGCTCCCTTATTCTGCTAATTTTGCATTATTTCCAAGTTCAGAAGTTTGATATTTTACATAAAGAATACAATAAATACATCTCAATATTCCATGACATTTATTTCAAGGTAACAGAAATTTTTATCATGATCAATTCTTTTTCAAATATTTTTCAAATTAAAAAACATCTGTGAACTTTTATCAATTGCCTAAGTTATCCCTGTCTCAATCCTTGCAGAAATGATTCATCACTGAAAGTCCAGATGTTATCATAATCTTCTTTGCCTTTATAGTCCTAAAAGAAATGGATTGATCACTGCTCTTTTTCTGTTTTGGAAGTCCAAACTGTTCTTCAGTTTATCATTTCTTCCATTACTGCCTGGTGTGTTAAATTATCCATCTTCTATTGATTTTTTTGCTCGGTACATCCTGTGAAGGAAGAAATTTCATTCATGAAAGGTAAAAATACAAATAATATTAGATTATCAAAACATTTCCTAGGTAAATTGAACAAATGAATTAGTAGTAGGTATTTCTGAAAATGTTCTCTCAAGGGCAAATTATAATTATTTTCATATATTACTTCATGATTAAAATGTCAGAGTGGATAGTTGTAAAATGCACAGGAGTCTGACACACTATTCATTAATCCCAAGTGGGTCAAACAACCCCTCGTCAAACACCTATAAAGCAAGGTGTTTGACTCTCTCAAAGGGGTATAATTTGACCCACGGGGGATAAATAAATAGTGTGACAGACTCCTGTGGTAAAATGTAATTATCAAGTAATGCAAAAGCCATATCACTAACCATTTAAGATTGACAGATATAGAGGTTAAAGCTTTTCAATTTAAAGTATGTCAAAATTCAAGGTCAATGAAACAAGGTGCTTTCGCATCCATCTGTCACATATCATGTCAGACTATATCTCATGAACCGTTTGCCCGATCACTTTCATATTTCAGTATGTTGTTCCTTATGACAAAAAAGGTTTCACATCACCTTAACCCAAGATCATGTGTCCAAGGTCAATGTCAATTATTTCTTTTTAATGAAACTGTACATGCTAATCCTCATGATCTTGTCCAGGCTACATCTCTTGAATCGATTTTACAATTGTTTTCATATTTCAGTTTGTTATTTCTCAGGCCTAAATGTTTCACATCACAAATGTCCCAAGTCACTTCTTACTTTAGTAATGAAATTGTATATGCTAATCATGCCCAGGCTATATCTTTTGAAACATGTATCCAATCACTACTATTTAAGTTTGTTGTTGCTCATGATCCATAGGTTTCAGATCACCTATATCCAAGGCAATGTGACGAAGGTCAAGGTCACTTAATATGCTTATAATGAACTTGTATATGCTAATATTATCATGTACGGGCTATACCTGACTCGAGTCTATACAATATAATGAATAACTTTCAAATTTTCGTATGGTGTTGCTCATGACTCAAAGGTTTCACGTCAACATTGCCCAAGGTCAAAGTATCTTAGAGAGAGAGGGAGATCTGTTTTTTTTCTGAAAACATTTTTTACTTGTATAGGAGAGAATGACCACACCCATTTTCTAAGATCCTTGGGGGCATCGGCTCAAAATAAAATATTGTGTGCACAACTAGGCCATGGTCCCTTTAAGTTGCAAAAAAAAATAACTTTCCATCATCAACAGTTTCAGAGAACTGATGACCATGAGAAATGTTTAACAGACAGACAGACGCCGGACACAGGGCGATCGCATAAGCTTGACTGGTCTTTGTCAAGTAGAGCTAAAAATGTGTTCGTGAAACATGAAAGCCATCATCAGTCACTATTAACACCATTTTCTGTTACGTATGTCAAACTCGATTAGAAAGAATTTATTTCAAAATATCTAAAATGTAGGGCAAAGGTCAATGTCAAGGGTAAAATAATTTGTTATTAATCAAAAGTCTTGTCACAAGGAATACACATATGAAATATGAAAGCTCTATCACCTACAATTCAAAAGTTATGGCAAAGGTTAAAGTTTTATAAAAGTAGGTCAAAGGTCAAGGTCACAAGGTCAAAAACTTTGGTATCATCGTAAAGGTCTTGTCACAAAGAATACATAAATGTGAAATATAACAGTTGCAAGGAAAAACAGACGGACAAGCAAAACACTATATGCCCCAATCTTTGATTCCAGTGTCATACATTAGTTTGTCAAATGGTACCTACACAAATCTTCTCTTATCTTCCTCGAGCCAATGGATGCACCTTGGTTTGGATATTGGACTCCTGCTGAAAAAACAATGCAGTCCTTAGATTACATGTGACATACCTGATAATATATATTGATGAACAAATGATATTTTCCTTCTTCATGCACACCTACATGTACATGTTATTAGAGAGGTATAGAAACCGTCCTGGGTATGGGTAAAGGTGTATTCTAACATGACTTGAGATTTTCTCCCTATATGTACTATAGAACTTGCCTGGTGTAAAATCTCCAACAAACTTCCAGTTCGCTAAGATCCGCCCATGCACGTGCTATAGAGTTCGTGCAGAACAATATTAGAATAGAAATAACAACAAGCTAGCTGTTATTTGTTGTCAAGTAATTCCCCCAAGTCGCATGAACCAATCAAATTTCATTGGTTCATGCGACTCGGGGAATTACTGGACAACAAACCACGGCTAGCTAGTTGTTATTTCTTAAACATGTTGACTCCATTACTATGTATGACGTCATTCTTTATTGTGTACGGAAAATTGCTGCAAATTGTCGAGAACGTGTCAATCTTGAGCTATATGTATACATGAATATAAAACGGGTATACATTTTTGGTTTCTTTTTTTTTTTTTTTTTTTTTGTTTAGTTTTATAAACAAAAAAGTCTACCCGTTATAGCAGATGTATTTCATGAATAGTTGTACTGGGTAAAATACATATTTCATAACTTTTAATTCAACATTTATCTATATAAAAGTTTTACACAATTGCTAAGAGCTATACTAGTACACGTAAACATACTTGTCAAATTTCTAATCTTCTGCTATTTTCTAAATGTACATGTATTTGTAGATTACATGTTCACTGTATTTACATATACCTGTAAGCCTTCTAAACCTCTCTATTTTCCTGAATTAGTTGTACAGAGTTTTATTGATGTTCATAAGTTTTGTGGAGAAAATTCAATGACAAAATTTCTGTGAGGAATAAAAGATGTAGATCATGGAATAATTCTGCCTCTAGTTGCTACATTTATCTTATATGTTGTATACTAGAGAAGGAAGTGAAGTTACTCTTTTTCATGTTAAACACTGTTGTTTTGAACGTTATTAATCATAAAGCCTGTTTTGTTGTCATATTATTTTATGCATGTTTATTGACAGAGATATATATATATAAGATTCTTTTCTGCTAATAATAGATCCAATTTAAACTTTAAAGTGCTGCCTCTATCTTACAATGTAGCTGCCGCATAAAACACCTTTATCAATTTAATTAACAATAAACTACCCTCTGGAATCCATTTGACTCCCCCCCCACCCCTGGAGCCAACGCCGAAGGGATGGGACCGAAATGAACAAACTTTGTAGAGGACCTTTAGTACTTCATGCATACCAAATTTCATCAAAATTCTCCTAACAAAATATTGAAAATGCAAAAGTTTACTGTCTAGCGACTGACAGCTCACATGAACCTTAGGCTCAGGTGAGCTAATAAAAAATTTGCCCCATACAGGACAAAAATAACCGATGCAATATTTTTTGAAAAATTATCTTGGAATCAAGGTCAAGGGACTATTGTGATCCTGACCTTTGACCTATGACCATGGTTCAAGGTCATAACATATCCTTAGGCTTAGGTTCTACAGAACATTTCTGTGAAATATTGAAATCCATCCATAGGGGAAGGAGTTATGCTCTAGACATAGTTTTACTGATGATGTCTATTATGACCTTGACATCTGACCTATGACCTTGGTTCAAGGTCACGACACACCCTTAGGTCCTAAGGAACATTTCTAAAAATTGTTATTGAAATCCATCCACAGGGAAGGATTTATGCTCTAGACAAGGTTTTACTAATGTCTATTGAGACCTTGACCTTGGTTCAAGGTCATGACAAGACAAACCCTTAGGTCCTATGAAACATTTCTGTGACACATTATTGAAATCCGTCCACAGGGGAAGGAGTTATGCTGTGGACAAGGTTTTACTAATGTCTATTGTGACCTTGACCTTTGACCTTGGTTCAAGGTCATGACACACCCTTAGGTCCTATGGAATATTTCTGTGACATATTATTGAAATCATCCACTTGGGGGAGGAGTTGTGCTCTGGACTTTGACCTTTGACCTATGACCTTGGTTCAAAGGGGGGGGGGGTTATAAAAATAGTTGCCAGAGTCACCTAATGCTTGACTGCATAACATAATGTCTTTTATGACAGCCAATTTCTTAAGCTCACTTTTCCCTAAATTGACATAATTATACACAATGGTATACTCATGTATTACCTATACTTTGCTCAATATTGGCTTCTATAAACAAAATCAACCCAGCAAAAAAAGTAGGTCAAGGTTATTTTATGAAAGTTTGATTTAAGATACATCCAATTTGTAAGTTTGGAATATGTAGCACTTGAACTTTGCTCAATATTGGCATTTAAAGGCAAAGTCTCTCAAGGGGAAAAAGTAGGTCATGGTCATTTTATGAACGTTTGATCAAAGATACATCCACAATGTAAGTTTGGAACATGTAGCACTTATACTTTGCTCAATATTGGCCATTAAAGGCAAAATATTGCTACCGGTATCTTAACATTTACCTTATCATCTCAACATTTAGCTAGACGCCGACACCGAGGGTACTGCAATAGCTCTTTTGCACTTAAGTGCAGTCGAGCTAAAACTAAGTACATGCAATGTATAATATGCATATATATGAATTACTACCTCTGACACTTAATTGTCTCATTCACAAAATGCCACAATAGAGCTGCATTATCTGAGCACAATGTTGAAAGTTCATCCTGAATCTGAAAAATAAAGAAAATATTCTTAAATGTGATCAGAAATAACGTCTCAATTCATTTAATGTTGAAAATACCCCCTTCTCCCTTTCCCTCAGCAGCTTGATCATTATAAGAGGAGCTTTTGGGCAAGTACAAAATACTGTAGTACATCAAAACTTAAACACTGTCAAAGTTGTAAAATGCCCTGCCAATGATCTTGTATAATAATTAGGGGTGTAACAATAGAGAGGTTGAGATTTCCTACGTGTAACTTGTACGTGTACTTGTATTCTGGTCGGCTATTGTGACGTCATCATTTATTGCATTTGACGTCATTTGCTTTACAAGTTACATGTCGCATGTTATGTGTAGAAAGGTCTTGTCACAAGAAGTACACATTTGAAATACCAAAGCCATATCACTTACCAATCAAAATATATAGCCATTCTTAGATTTTGTGCAAAGTAGGTCAAATATCTAGGTCAATGTCACTAGGTCAAAAATTATGGTATGTGTAGAAACTAGAGAGGTCTTGTCACAAGGAATACACATGTGAAATATCAAAGCCCAATCTCTTACCAATTAAAAGTTTTGGGGTGTGTGACACCCAAGTATGACAGACAGACGAACAACGGACAAAGTGTAACCATAGTGTCGCTATGCTTTGCAGGCGACACAAAAACATAAGTTTGTGAAACAAAAATGCCCCAGTTGGCATTTTTGTTAGTAAAACAGCTTAAATGTCAAACATGGTCAAAAGTAGTTCACATTTTGAGGTCAAGGTCAAATTTGGTATCAGTAGGAAGGTCTTGCCACAAGAAATATGAAAGATTACCTGGAAATGTCTGATGAACCTTCACGTACACTGCATATATATTCATTGTTTGATACATAAATTCAGAAGAAAATTGCAATACATTGGTCCCTGCCTGAGCTACAATGTACATCTACTGTACTGTACACGCGGCTCACTTCGGAAACTGGATAAACACGATTTTGATAACTTTGTCCTGCAAAATTAAATTACAGTAAAATGAAAATATATACTATAATTATAATGGAATAGATCTTGCTTAGTAATATTGTTTTCAACATTAAATTTCGATGTGATGTCGCTGAATAGAACATTGAGCCTACTGAGAACATCATGACGTCACTGGAAAAATTAGCTTGGGAAATGATTTATCTAAAAGTTGTTCTGTCTACATACACATGTATATATAGTTTAAGTGTACAAATAGAGATCTCGCTGACATCTCGTCCATTTAAATAGTGTTAAAATTCTCTCGGTAATCTTGGCAGTGTCTCGATAGTTTTCGTGGCTTAGTTAGAGGTTGGCATGTTTAGCTTTGATGTTGGAACCCAACTTATATGTTACACTATGGTATATTTAGGTATAGATATGCCGTAATTCTAACTATATATATACTTGATATTTATTTGTACAACGGATACCTTAAGTTTGATTGCGTGCACTGAATATCATACAACTTCACTTGTATCAAAATTTACGACTAAGGGAGATCTATTGAATGGTATCAATTTCATTTAAATTTTTTCAATGATAACGTAGTCAAAATCGTGTTTATCTAGTTTCCGAAGTGAGCCGCGCGGACAATAATGTACATTAAGGACGTCTTTACCTTTTTTGAATATATATATATGTCATTAGACTTTGTTGAACTTCAATAGTTATTTTACTATAACTCAATAATGAACCCTACTGTATAAAGATTCTAGTTTCCTATTCATTAGTAAAAAATCTTTCAAATGCTCATCACAAAGATCTTGTATTTACTCCTCCCTCCCCCCACCCATTTTTTTTAGGCTGTGGCTCTGGATACGAACGTTCGTATCTTTAGAACTATGTCTCGGCGTACGAACACAAATCGTAGTGAGCTACTGCATATATATTTCAATTTGGTTCTTTTTTTTCAATGCATCTTGTGTTCAAATTGTATCCTTTTTGTGACATATTCTGAAAAGTTAATTAAGTAAAAAGCACGGAGTTGCATCTACATGTACGTATTTGTTATTGTCTCAAAACTCTCAAAAACTTCAACTGCCGCTGGAGCGACGGAACGTCAGTACGTGCACACAACAGCCGACAAACTTGTGCGCGTCTATTACTGATCAGTGATCACTATAATGGCTGAGAGCATAGAAAATAGCCTCTTGTCCCGGTTGCGAAATTACAGATTATGCAGAATAAACTCGTATACCTTGATATAGTTACAAAAATCAACTTTTTGATTTTGTTATGAACACATGACCCCAGTCACGTGACAGTTACAGACCAATCAGAAACATGTTCGTACGCCGAGACATAGGTCTTAAGATACGAACGTTCGTATCCGGAGCCACTGCCTTTTTTAGCTCACCTGAGCCAAAGGCTCAAGTGAGCTATTGTCATAGTGTGGCGTCCGTCGTCCGTCGTCCGTCGTCCGTCCGTCGTAAACTTTTAACATTTTCAACTTCTTCTCAAGAACGGCTGAAGGGATTTTGATGAAACTTGGTATGCATGAAGTACTAAAGGTCCTCTACCAAGTTTGTTCATTTCGGCTCGATCCCTTCAGGGGTGGATCCAGGGCGGGGTCAAATAGGCCCCGGAGGGTACCCCTCTTCAAAAATCTTCTTCTCCAGTTCCACTGAATGGATTGAAAAACTAATTGTATCTATGTGATCTAGAAGGATGTATGATTCAAGTTTGTTCATTTCGTTAAAATCCGACAACTAATTTTTGACGCGTTTTTGACGTCTTTTCGGACTTAGTCAGAAATGCACATTTTTGCACTTTTTCTTTGAATAACTCAATAAGTGTATGATTTTACACACTCATTTACTACATATTTATCATATTTAACTTACTTAATGCTTTGATATGTATTTTATGCTTAAATTTTATTTTTTTGATTTTTTATGAATTTTTTTCTTATGTAAAAAGGAAGGGGGGGGGGGGGGTGATTTTCATACATTTTCTGCTTCTTTTCTATAACCACTCTTCAGATTGTCATGACAATTTGTAGGTATGAGGTACTCATGCATGGTACCTTACAAGTGAAAGAATTTTGTCCAAATATCCACTTTTGGATTTTTAAGGAATATTTTTTAAGATTGTACATAGGTATAATGTATGTTTTCCATGCCCAATGGACCCATGGGGAGTGGCTTCAAACCCCGGCGGGACCCCAACAAATTTTTTTTCCCTTTTTAGCTCACCTGAGCCAAAGGCTCAAGTGAGCTATTGTCATAGTGTGGCGTCCGTCGTCCGTCGTCCGTCGTCCGTCCGTCGTAAACTTTTAACATTTTCAACTTCTTCTCAAGAACGGCTGAAGGGATTTTGATGAAACTTGGTATGCATGAAGTACTAAAGGTCCTCTACCAAGTTTGTTCATTTCGGCTCGATCCCTTCAGGGGTGGATCCAGGGCGGGGTCAAATAGGCCCCGGAGGGTACCCCTCTTCAAAAATCTTCTTCTCCAGTTCCACTGAATGGATTGAAAAACTAATTGTATCTATGTGATCTAGAAGGATGTATGATTCAAGTTTGTTCATTTCGTTAAAATCCGACAACTAATTTTTGACGCGTTTTTGACGTCTTTTCGGACTTAGTCAGAAATGCACATTTTTGCACTTTTTCTTTGAATAACTCAATAAGTGTATGGTTTTACACACTCATTTACTACATATTTATCATATTTAACTTACTTAATGCTTTGATATGTATTTTATGCTTAAATTTTATTTTTTTGATTTTTTATGAATTTTTTTCTTATGTAAAAAGGAAGGGGGGGGGTGATTTTCATACATTTTCTGCTTCTTTTCTATAACCACTCTTCAGATTGTCATGACAATTTGTAGGTATGAGGTACTCATGCATGGTACCCTTCAAGTGAAAGAATTTTGTCCAGATATCCACTTTTGGATTTTTAAGGAAAATTTTTTAAGATTGTACATAATGTATGTTTTCTTACCAAAAAAGAAAAGAAATTCTCAAATCGCACCGGGTTATACACATTGATACTACTTTTGAATGAAGAAATTTTATTTGAATCACAAAAAACAAAAATGCCGTAAAGATTAAAAGTACACAACTTTTTTAATATTTTTTCTAAGCCATGCAGCTGGTTCCGGACCGGAATTATTCGAATTTTATGATCTGAGGACCCATTTTCACACGTATTCTTCCACACATGTAGATGGTAAACAAAGACGCCATGTTTCTTGTGTTACAAATTTGATTGGTTCAATACCTCCCCGCCCCCTTTCACACGTATTCTTCCACACATGTAGATGCCTCACACACTTTAAAACTATATTCAAAATTTTATTTCATCTATCTAGTAAACAATCACGGGAAGACAATTCAAGATAAACATTGTGTGTATTTTCCACCAATTGTTGAAAATAATAAGAAAATAATCGGAACTATTTGACCAATTGTTGAAAATAATAAGAAAATAATCGGAACTATTTGACAGGACAATGACCTAGATATGCATTAATTCATCTTCGTCCCCAAGGCGCATCGTATTCCGCTAGGCGCTTCATTGCAATACAAACCGCAAAGGAGTACTGCGATATATTTCAGGAGATACAGTGCAAACGGAATAGATTTTTATACTCGGAACACTTTCATAATCTGTATCTGTATCTGTATGGGTACGTTGAATTACCAATACTGGCTTGTGATCAACGGAATGAGAGAGCGCATAAACTTACTTAATCGCGCTTCAGGCTGGATCTAAAGCCTTCCACAGTCCTTGACGGCGTCGGGATTTTTCGTACGGATGTCTTTTCGTACTGAGATCTTTCATACTTTTCGTTCCGAAAATCGGGATTTTTTGTACCGATCGGTGGGATCATTCGTACCAGTACGAAAGATAAGTATTTTGTTACTTATGACAATATTTTTGTTCGGAATCTTCTTTATTGAAGTTCACAATATATGATAGGTGGTCGTATACTAAATTTCAAAGGGACGGATTTATTTAAGTTAGTTGAAATATGTATGTTTTTACTGAAAATATCGTTTAAACGGCGCCTGTTCGCTAAAATGCCAAACTTGTAATGAAAACAATCGTTTTATGCTGTACATTAAAAATTTTAAAGTATTTCTTTATTCCATCTAACAAGTACGAATAATCCCACTATCAAAATTATTAGAGGCCCAGGTTAATCAGATCTTTATAACAGAAACATTACATTTTTTCTGCAACTAGTACGAAAGATCCCAGTAACAGGTACGAAAGATCCCGTACGAAAAATCTCGGTACGAAACGGTATCGGTACGAAAGATCCCGGAACCGACGGAATTACATGTAGGTATGTTAAAGCAGCGAGTATGGTTTGAGCTATGAACAACGTTCATAATGGTTATCATTCATGTACTTGGAACACTTGCATATAATTGTTATCATGTATAAAGTTTGCTCGAATTTCCTCTGTCTTAGACTCTCTTAGATGAAGTAATTTACGGACTGATTTCTTGAAGAAACGTCTAATGAGTAATCTCTTCCTCTGGATTTTGAGAATGCATAGGACATTTAATATCTGAAATTCTTGAAAATAATTCCGTTCAGAGTTCCTGAAATCTTCCAATGAAATGTTGGACCACAGATGCTGTTGTTTTAATAGAGAAAATAAATTATTATTCACAACCTTAAGCCACTGTGTTCGTCATCTTGTATGTATACTATTTCTAAGAGGAACACAGAGGCCTGAGGTTGTGAATAATAAAACATTTTCTCTCATAAAACGACAGGATCCTGTGTTAAGACATTTGGGAATTTTTATCTGTTCAAATAATAGATACATAATGAGTTTTTATCGGACCAAATAACTTCTTGTCGGCAAATCCAATGCAACCGATACATTTCATGAACTCTCTCCGCTAACAACTTGTCCGTGTAACAGACCTATGATGAGGTAAAACAATTAGTTAACAGTAAATAACGATGTCGTAGGTCTGCTAGTTGGACAAGCTTAACAATTTCATGGGCCTTTTAATTTGTTTCAAACTGCGAAACCTTAGAGAAACCACTTGAGTTGTTGAACAGCGTATGCTGAAATGCGACGCTCCTTCTCGCCTGTTGAAATATGCATAGGCAAGAAGCGTCGCATTTCAGCATATTTACTGAAAATTATTTGTTCAAGTGGCTTCACTGGGTCATGAGGTTTGATACAACATACACTGCTTTTTTGGAAAACAAACTGGCACAATTTCTGCACAACTCACTTGAATTGATGAATATTGGATCAAAACGATTTTAACTGTACGTTTCATGTATTTGAGATGAAATCAATACTATTCAAAAGCATAATTCATAGATTTCAGTGAATAAAGGCAAAACCGAAAAATCTTTGTTTTTTATGCCCCTGGAATAAAAGATTCGGGAGCATAAAGTTTTTGGCCTGTCCGTCTGTCTGTTTGTCTGTCTGTTTTCCGAAAAACTTTAACATTGGGCATAACTTTTGAATGGAAGCTGGTGATAGAGGTTTCATATTTCACATGTGTATTTACCAAAATTTTTGACCTCATGACCATAACCTTGACCTTTCACGTACTTCTCAAAAACTTTAACATTGGGCATAACTATTGAATGGTTATAGTGATAGGGCTTTCATATTGTACATGTGTATTCCTTGTGACAAGATCTTTCCATTGATACCAATATCACGCTGACCCTGACCTCTCACATACTTAACAGAAAATGGTGTTTATACTAACAAAGATGCCGCCGGGGGCATTCTCGTTTCACAAACACAGGCTTTATAATTTCTGGCATGCTAGCTATCAATAATGAAAGGTTTTGTGTTCAATTTTAAATAAACTTAATTTGTGAAATCATTTCATTGTTTTATTCTTTTTCTGCTGCACATTTATGTGGAATTTTACAATATGATTTTATTTTTGATGTTGCATAATTGAACTATAGTAGCTGGGCATATGACGTTGGACCACTTTATCCGTTTTTTTTCAAATCAGTAAAAAAGTTATTGTTTTGAAATGTGACTATTTTTTTCTTTTTTGTACCTTTAAAGGTTGTCTGAAAAAAATACTTCTCTGCATCCGGCAAAAATCTTTTTAGAAAGGTTGTGGGCTAAAATCCTGGTACTGGCACTATCAGTATTCAATGTCAGTTAGAGCGTGCATGGGTATCAGGTGAGCGTTGTGCCCCCTGGGGCTCTTGTTTTATAAACATTGCATTGTTGGTTTGAACAACTTCCTCCCCATATAAAATCAGTGCCAACTGATGTATTAACCTTGGTCTAGCCATACGAATGTTCATTGGCAATTCTGCAGTTGCAAAATAAGGGTCCACTTCTTTCCAGACACAGACATCACAATATTATACGTTTCCGTTTTTGGTCAGAACAAACTCGGAAAAAATGTTCCATAAACGTCTAGACTTACCTAAAAATGATTTATCGATTAACCTGGGTCTTTTCTTTTGCATTGGCGTCCTGATTTTCAATTTAAAATGAATTTTCTGTAAATATTGAATGTTTCTGGTCTCTTTTCCTGTGCTTCTGCTTTGCAAGGTGAAGTCGCATTGTCGTCTGCTTCGTGCACGCGCTGGTTTGCGGTATTGATTGTCACGCTCGTCGTCTAAGCGTCTTTTCATTTTAAAGATAATTTGTCAAAAGGAAGGTCACTTCATGCAACTCTGTATCGAGGGAGATTGAGGGGAGGGTAACTGGATATGGTGATGGTGGTAATCCGGGTGGGGGGGGGGTCGGCAGGGCGGATCCAGAACCCCATATGCACGTACACTTTTTGATGGGAATCACTTGCGAGGCCCGAAGGACCGAATGGTAGAGAGTATGGGAGGGGGTTTCCCTCCCGACTTTGAAATCTATCCCCAAGAAAATTTTTGAAAATTTATTAAAATCGGTGGTTTTTTGGGGTGTTTTGGGGCTATTTCTGACTAATTTCATATTTTTTTTCTCAGGAAACAGTAGTTTAATGCTTCCATAAGCATGTCATAAGTGCCCCTTTGATGGACACTGCTGGGGGGCACATGCCCCCGTCTGAATCTGCCACTGGGGGATGCTGAGTCGGCTTGTAACTTGAGATGATTATGTTATAATATATGCCTTTTGTGCTCAATTTAATACTGTATTTTGATGATGAGCGATTTGTAACTTTTCTCTCTCTCTCCCTCCTTTTTTTCAATAAGACAAGCGCCCCCCCCCCCTTTCCAAAGTTCACCCACATTATCAAGTCAGTCAGTGGTACCCCGAGCAGGTTAACAGAGTATTATAATATAAGACTTCGACCTTGTTATTTTGAGTGGGGTGTTATAGTGTCATATATTATAGGACTTCAACCAGAGCATTTAGTTGAAGGTGATGAGCCATAGATTTGGATAATTATGCAGAAAAAGAATTATGAGGGGATAGAATTAATTACCATGTACACTTTGTGTAATTTGAGTCTGAGAAACTAAATCATGGGATCAAATCATGGGATCAATCTTGAAATTGCATTTTTTTTAAATATCCGTATATAAGCCAAAAAGAAACTTGTATCAATAGAAAGGCATGTTGGTCGAAATAGTTTTTGGCCAAAGTGTCCGACAATTTTCATGATGACAACAAGTAAACAACATGGCTTCAGTCGTGTGAGCCTGGACAATTTATATGAATTAAAGTAAGATACAGGCTTGCATGATTAAAGCATATATCAACATGGTTTAGATCAACAATTAAAAACAGAAATGTACAACAATGGCTTTCAGACCTAAAACCACTTTGATAAGGTATGTACATAGCATTGATAGGGCTTTATAAAAAAAATTTACAATATAATCTGCCCCTATCTGTCTGTCTGTACGGTATGTCACAAATTCATATGAAAATACCTTCATGGTGAAATTCATGTTACAATTTTTAAATGAAATTCATGTGAATTAGATTTCACGTGAAATTCAAATGAAAAATTTCACATGAATTTCATGTAAAGGTACCTTCACGTGAAATTCTTGTGAAAACATTCACGTGAATTTCATGTGAATGTACCTTCACATGAAGTTCATGTTAAAAATTAATGTGAAATTCACGTGAACATACCTTCACATGAAATTCATGTGAAGAAATTCACATTAATTTCACGTGAACATACCTTCACATGAAATTCATGTGAAGAAATTCACGTTAATTTCACGTGAACATACCTTCACGTGAAATTCATGTGAAAATGTCACATGAATTTCACATGAATCAATTTCATGTGAAATTCATGTGAAGTTCACGTTAATTTCACATGAAGCTTCGCATGAATTTAACGTGAAAAATTTTCACGTGAATTTCACGTGCGGCACAATTGGCTGTGTATAGATTGTGAATAGAAACAGTTCCACCGGTTAGGCATTTTAAATCCGCTTTCACTTCACCGTTTGTCACATAATGTATTGTCACTATTGAGATTTATGTTCTATGAAATATATGTCTCACTTAGGAAAGCTATTTATTCTGGGGTTTTCAACTGTTCAAATTGAATCTCCAATGATTTTGCTTTACCTTATCGCCTTTGAGACTATATAACTGATGGGTAATTATTCGATGCTTTTTCAATTATCAATTTCAGTGTACCATAAGCGTACTTCAGCCGGTCATGTATCATCAGTGACGCTGAATGCTAAAAAGAGGAAATATCATATGTTAAACACAAAGTAAACAAGCACAGAAAAGGACACAAAAGAGACAAACGACATAAAAACATGAAACACAAAAAGCTACACATAAAAAATCGAGACCGATGGGCAGGCAGTGCCGACTAAGGACGGCCATCTACCAAGCAAATAGCAACTCGTGTGGTTATCCAGATTACATGAGCACAACCCTCACACTTTCCCAGTCACCAAAATGTCTCGAAGAGCGTATAATTGTAGTGTAAAATTAAATAGTTATCCAGTTTGAAAATCGAGAAGGCAAGGCAAAATCATTAGAATTTCCATTGGAACTAACATCCTCACTGTAAGATGAACAAACAAACATGACAACAAAACGCACTGGCCCAAGCATCACAGATTGATATGTAAATGATATAAATATGGGCGTAGGAAATACAGTCCGTCCTCTGCCGGCTGAAGAGAGCTCTTGCATGTTATTACAGTAGAAGTCCAGCCGACATTCAGCAAGGACACGTGGTCGGTGCCCTGCCTTCTCTTAAGAGATTTAGACAGGGCATGTCATACAGTATAGTCCCGTCGTCACAGTCAGTCAAAGTACAAGTCTTAAGAATGTACTGGTACAAGACTGTAGATTGGTCAAGTATCATGCCGAGTGTTCGTCTGGTGACATTAGGATCGTATCCACGGTATAAAAAGGGTTTTGTGATTCTGATGCATTTTCGATAGTTATGCTGTCTACCTTTGATCATTGACATTTTGTTGATTATGTTACCATAATAGGCAGGTTGTAAAATACCCAAAGTTATATACTCTTGTATAGTCTTAACTACATGTAATTTGTGATAGCGGTAACCTTGACCTAAAAATTTCTTTGTAATTTGTAAATTTCTTCTACGAAAATCCGAAACATTAATACATGCTCTAGCCTGCGTATGTCGGTAGTCTTGGTACATCACCGTCAAGCCAGGAGAAATTCACCATGTTAAATAAAAAAAATCAGCTTTTTATTTGTCATACACACTTGTATGAATATTTCCGTTCATAATTTGAATATTTAGGTCCAAAAATGGTGTTTCTGTGTTCGTAAAATTTGCCTTCTTGGGTGTCAGTTCGTGTATTATTGTATTGTATATTGAAATAGGTGTTCTATGAAATATATTTCAACTCATGTACCAAAATACTAAGAAACTTGGTGAACGATGTTCTCGGGGACTAAACAATTAACCAGCAGAAATACCAACTCAGTGGTTGAAATAGTCAATACTTAAATATATGTTATATTTTAAAACTTCAGTGCACCATATCTATACTTCATCAGAGATGATCGATGTAAAATAAGAGAAATATTTACAATTGATATAATTGTAATTGATATTCCAGTATCCCCGTTGGTGTCACAAAAAGACCAGTGACTTTGGATGGCAATCACCTGATTCTGGAGTCTTCACAGATGCACCTGTTGCGGTAGGCTGTCAGAACTCCATAACGACGACGTATATTCACAACGTAACTACGAATGATAACGATCGTATGTTTCTGTGCGAAGCGGGGTCTAATCCTCAGTGTGGATTTGGAGTAATAAGCTCCAACATTACAATGTTTTTATGTAAGTTTTTGTTTTAGTAAGATTCTATTTCTTTATTTTCTCGTCTACTTATTAAATATTCCGCAAATAATACTATAATTTCTAATTATTACCAAGTGTAACCTTATTATCCCCTCGCAGTATATAGCAGGAGATGCTTACTCTTCCTGGGCACCTGGTCTCACTCTCATATCGGGAGTTCGCTTCTTTTCATATGGTGGAGGTTTTTGTTTGTTTGCTTTGGTTTCTGTTTTATCCTGATTTTGTACGCCTTCGGTTTCTGATTTTCTGGGTTATCGATTTTGTGCTGTAAAGAGGGATATGGTCATTATCCATATTTGTCATAGTTGCAGGAGGATACATGTGCAATGTAAAGTATCACCGCCGTCCATAATTAATGTAATCGACTATCCAAAGAGAATTCTACGAACTCGTAATTATTGTGTTTGGCGGGTTTTCAGGTCGGTCGGGTTGCGTTTTTGAATTGTGGTGTGTATTTCGTTTGTTCATTCAATTTGTTCAGGATGACGCCGCTTGCAATGATTTATTTCGTGGTTTTACTTGTATCATGACGAATATCTTTGCTTGTGATTGTTCAAAATATCAAAAGATGAAAATGCAATCAATGGCATTTAATTTGGTTTATTATGGTCCGAAATATGAAAATAACAATGTTCTCACCCTTGCACTCGCATTCACACATAGAATTAAATGCATCTTTTTTATGGTACTTGGAAAGTCCGCTGTACGTAAATCAGTTAATTTTCTGACGTCGGAAATTCCGGAACAACTGCAAATCACACCATGGCGGTCAACTAACTCTAACTAACTAACAAAGAAAGTGTCAATACAAACAATTAAAAGATCAAAAGTAACAAATAAAATAGGAAAAGACAAGCGGCATTATACAGAAAATGACATCAATGTAAGATTTGTTTGAGGAAATGATTAAACAAACAGTTTAAGTTAAATGTAGACCAAACGATTACTTTTGACGGAAATATATCTGTCTGATAAAAGTCCGAATTGTCACATTCATATGAAAACTATGAATTAATGGAGATTAGAGATAAATGTAATACAAATCAGCGCCACCTTCTGTATTTGCGTGTTGCTCACCGTGTTTCTGCGTAACTGTGTTGTGATCTACTTCTGTTTATCCAGTGTTTCTTTTTCCATGTGAAGGGACTGTTTCATTTGTTGCAAGGGTTTTGCTGCCCATTTGGATGCAAATTCATTAGCATCATTTATATTTGAATGAATATCAAATTATAAAGATAATTTCTGATAATTATATCTCGCTTACCATATTTACATCAAGGAAAACCCGAATAATCTCGATAAAACCACCTCACTAACACAAAATAAATCAAAAGACATACGAATAGCGGATCAAGAAAAACTACAGAATAAGTGCATTAAAGTCAAATACAAAAGCCGAAAACAGATTCCAAAAATCACAATCGAAAGCCTTATGAATTTTGGTAAAAAATACAAAACAGGCCTTCTGACGCGAAAAGAAGAATTGGACAAACAGACGGAAACAATGACACAGCCGCACAGAAACACGAAGGACAACTTACATGTACCTAATAATCTCCAGTGCAAGTCCGGAAGTTACTGTAGGATGTATTGTAGGTGGCACTGTTCAAAATTCGAAAGCAAACAAACTTAAGGATCCAAATCTACCTATCTTGGGTACACCATGTTTATTCCTCGATATCAAATTCGTACGCTCAGAAATTCATGCAAAGGTATTTAGCAAACATGATTTTTATGGCAACAGCAAAGTACAAAATGTAAATAAGTCAGAGCCTGAGGGCGATGTTTCTCAAATTCCCTCCGACACTTTTTACATAACTCGACTTGTCATGCAATCTAGAGCAATGAACAATTTAATGAATTATTCTGCATTGCTTTCGAAATGTGTAACAGCTGTAGCATTTGAATATACATCAAATCTTTTGAATGATATGAAGGCGGACATCGGACTTATTGAAGTGCATAGGCACTTATTGCATGTATATCGAAAAATTATTCTGAATTATGTACTGTGCTTTCAAAAACGTTCGTCATCCAGGCTCGCGGTTACGTTAGATGGCATTGATCATTCTTAAAAGTATTTACAAACCTTATCTCAAATAAATTTTCATGAAGACAAAAACAAAGCAAAACATATATGTTTACTGTGATGAATTAGTCCGATGTTAATGTCATTACCAGCCAGATAACTCTACTGCATAAAAACCGCTATTTTTGTCAGATTTGTCGTGTAATTCTGAACAGAAATACACGCACGGATTATTCTTTTCCGTCACGGGGATTTTCGTTTGGTAAGAAGTCGAAATAGATTTCTTTCTTTTGGTTGATATTCGATAACAAATTTCTATTCATTCAATATCCTTTAATATACAAAATTAATGTAGCGAATGTGGAACATTTTACAATGTAGTAAATAGATGTATGTATTCAGTTCGAACAGCGTGAGGTTTTTTTTTTCGTAAAACAAGGTCATGCAGAGGTGCCTTTGCTGTCCATTAGTATTTTCATTGAAATTTGATGTTTTCTTTTATTCTGTTAAGACAATTGTCAGTTTGCTGGTGGACCAGGAGTCCCCGAGGGCACATGTAGCCAAGTTCGATCAATTTCGGTTGATCGTTTCTTCAACGCATTCTAAATTTCTGTTATCAAAATTTCTTGAAATTTCTAATCAGTGGGTCCTGTAGCATCATATCCCACCCATCCTGCTACGTCTTTCGGTACACTTTTTCGACATAGTAACATTCATACTTTTTGGCATATTACATTGTTTAGATTTAGGATCACTGATGAGGGTTAAGTACCCGAAACGTGCATGTCTGGTCCACGTTGCCAATTTATCTGTTCTTAAATGATGCTATTCAATTTGAAGACGTTTACATTTATTCTTGTTTTCTGAAATCGCCTTTTCTGCGTTAAAAGATGACGGCGGGATCAGTTTAAAAAAGTTAAAATAGCCACTGCTGTATGTTTTTGTGGAGCTTATTCATTGTGACGTCAAAAACAACGTGCAACACGAACTACTTTAGTAGTGCCATCCCAGGGAATTACATTGGTGGAATGTGCTTATATATTCATGACAAATATGGACAATATCCCTATTTACAACACAAAATCGATAATTCAGAAAATCAAAAAAAGAAGGCATACAAAATCAGGATAAAACAGGAACCAAAGCAAACAAAGAAAAACCTCCTTCACATGAAAAGAAGTGAACCCCCGATATGGGAGTGAGACCATGTGTCCAGGAGGAGTCAGCAACTCCTGCTTGCATGCAATTCGGTAGAATTGTCGCATATGGTTACTTCCATTTTAAAAAGCACAACCCCTGGCCGGATGGCACAAATGGCCCACGACAGAAAATCATCCACCACCTCGGAGAGCGGGAAACCACAGTGCACGACGAGCCCCTTCACCAACCGCAGAACCTCCCCAGCGACAACTTTTGGTCTGTCGATGCTCAATTTGGTGTTCTATTGTGAGTGGTGAGATTATCGTCAGGATTTTCTATAACTCATTTAGTCGGCCACAAACGCGTTCCCGAGCGAGAAGCCCATCCGAAAGACGCCAAGCTCTCACAACAAAATCTGCTCTTGCATAGCGTACCAACTGAGACATAAAAACGCCATATACAGGCTATGATGGGACGTCGCCACCCAGAAAAGGAAAGTTCGTGATGCTGAAATTGAAGTCACCACGCCTGTCACAGAGCGAGGCGCTCATTCGACCACCAGTACCGCAGGACAACAACATGTCCAAACGGAACACCGACTCACCTGTCCCCGCAGCCTCCCTGACCCCAAGGTCCAAAGGACAAATTCATGATAAACCGCCATCGTGTAAGATTCAAGAATATAGATATAGAGATTTTTTTCAATTTAAAAACATACCTTTTTTTCTCCTCTCTCACAAAAGGCTATACCTTGATTTATATCAAAAGTAGACGAAAAGTAGAAAGAGATGCAAGGATATGACCCCGATGCCTACAACATGGTATTGATGATACTACTGGTACTTTTTATAGTTTTTAACCAGCATCTTCTTCAAGAATCTAGTGAGGAAATCCCTATTCGTCCTTGATAGCTTTGAAAACAGAGAAAAAAACCCGGTGCCTTTTCTTTGTAATAATTTTTCCGTATAACAAAAGCACATTCCATGCATCGCCGATAAAAAAATTATTTCGTTTAGAACTTTTTCATGTGATTATAAGCTGATACCCTTTTATTTTTTTGTTTCAGTATCCAGAACAACTGTACTAAGGTACAGTACTGTAGGTAAGGTTGAATAATTCACCATCATAAATAATTTGTTTTCTTTTGAATGACATAAAAGCCTATGTAAGTTTGAATAATTCACCACCATAAACAATCTCTGTGTCTGGTTAAAAAAAACAACATTTCAATGAATTAAACAATTACTATCGAGCGTCCAGGAGTTACTTTAAATAGCATGTATTTGCACTCACGAGTGGTGCTGTCAAAATGTGAAATATAAAATTAAATGATCCAAAATTAACTAAAAAAAAATTTTCTCTCTTTTTGTTGACACTCGATAAGAAAGTTCGAATTATTCAACCATATCCTTTAAAATACATTAATTTAGCAAATGTGGAACAAAATGTAATTAATATGTATTCAGTTCGAACAGGGTGATTTTCTTCGTAAAACGAGGTCAAGCAAAGATGACTTTGCAGTTTAAAAGTATTTTCTTTGAAACTTGATCTTTTCTTTTAGTCTTATAAGAAATTTATTTTATAAATAACTGCCACGATTTTCAGTTTCATTCTTGTTTTCTGAAATCGCCTTTTTCTACGTAAAAGGTAACCGCGGGTTCAACTTTCAAAAATGTTAAAACAGCCACTTTTGTATGTTTTGTGGAGTTTATGCATTGTGACGTCACGTACCACTTTAGTAGTGCCATACAGGGAATTACATTAGTTGTGCATATATTAAGTTATGATAAACCATCCTCGTGTAAAACAAAGGAGGAGAGTAGTATTAGGGTTACTTATAGCAAATTCTATTGTTCTTCTATTGTTTTGGAATGTAATAATACTCCTGGGAAATAATAGGGGGTTTATATCATTAATAAATGATGGCGAATGATGTTATAACAATGGTGATGTATGTAAGTGATTATTTGTGAAGAACAAAGGATTTAAAATGATAAATGTAGAGTGTACGTTGTCCCACGGCATCTGAATAGGATCAAATGTCTAATGTAATAAAAAGACGGAAGTTGAATGGAATTGAATAGTTATGAAATAATGATGAATCATGATGAATCATGGTAATGTAAAAGTGTACAGTTCGGATCACGAGTACATAACGTACCCTGGTACGCAAGAAGAGTACAACCGAACATAGGAGTACTTTGAATGGATGACTTGGACTTTGGGTCTGTATGATATAATTCTGTAAATCAATGCGCGGCGTCCCCTCCCCCACCCTCCCCTCGATTTGGGGGGATGGTTAAGGGTTGAAGAAGAATATAAGATTAGCAGTTTATTTGTAAATTCTCATTTCGATGCAAAATGTCGGTTCGAATGGTTGTCGCTCGACGGACTGTATGGATATATTTCTTACCAATACTCCTTCCAATTTCAGAATAACCGGACACCTGGCGATCGTTTTACATATATATCGTAAGTCGTAAGTCCTTTGTCGTAACTTTCATAACTTACGACTTTTCTTAGGACCATTTTACAAAAGAGGTCGTAAGTCGTAAGTCGTAAGTCGTAAAGTAACTCTCCCGTTAATAAAGGACGTAATTGTTCACAAAATCCGGTAAATAAAACGCATAAGTTTCCCTCCGTTAAGATTAATAAATTTTAAAATGAATTAGAAGATACTATTAAAATGTAAATTTCCAGTAGATTTAAAAAAGCGTAGACAAAAGTAATCATGTGATCTTTTTAAAGCTGAAACGAATTTATGAATATTGGTAATAGTTATCACCAAATTCTCAAAAGAAAAATTTTATTCGAAAATTTTATACAGTGTTGTAATCATGAAGCAATACGTGCTATTTCTGCCACCTCCCAACCGGCGTTCCAGGCTGATCAACGCATATGTGATTGTTTTTCATGTACGCTATGCTAACTTTAAATAAGAATTACTTCCAATTCTAACGTCATTTATACAAGTCATGTACATATAACTACTTAGTTTTAGCGTACATATTTAACGCACATGTAAGTTTAAAACCGACAGTTTTGATATTTCTAATTAATGAGATAGGACGTATAGATGGCGCTTGTAATCGAATATCATTATTAGAGTCCGGTACTATTTACGTTACGTTATCTCGTGCGTGGTATGGAGCTGAACGTCGATTACGACCAATGATTGAATCGCTCAACGTAAATAATACCTCATGTAAACTACTATTAGCACTACGATTTTTATTTGTGGATAGGAAACAAAAATACGACGAAGAAATGTATTTTAACTTATTTCATACAGATTAACTTGATGTTTTTGTATAGCACAAACGGACCTTTTTAAAAATTGTTACAGTGGCAAAAAAAATCTTCTGAGTATATGTAAGAGAAGTGAATACATCATGTAACAAGTATGCTGTCACCAATACCTCCAGATTAGCCAGTGCCGTAAACTTTACTCGTCATAATACGAACAACGTTATGCTTGCGCTAGAAATATGAGACACGCAACGTCCGGACAAGTTTATGACAGTTTTATAGGATAGTATAATTTAAAAAAATATTTTTTCAGTAAAAATCATCAAATGAATAGATATCTCATATTTAACCAATGATGATCAAACCTAAGCCAGGGGGATACTCGTTAGAATTTTTTTTATTAATTTGTCATAGGCGCAACATTTCAGTGCGCGACCGTGTCTTAAAAATAAGAAATTAAACAAGACGTTGTAACTAAAAATAAAAACACCAGCGGTCAAATAAAATTTTGATGACGACACATCTCAGAAGAATAAAATCAATTTGAGGGGATATATAGTTAATAAACTTATTAAACTGACAAGTCTAAGATGTCACATCGCAATATAGCGCTAGCACATTGGATTCCCTTCCTTATTTTCCATGGTAACAACGACGATTTGAGGCTTACGACTTACGACTTAGGGTCGTCCCCTGGCAGTCGTAGGTTTTCAACCGGTTTTGGTCGTAAGTCGCAAGTCGTAACTTTTTGTAAAATGCTCGTAAGTCGTATAATATGACTTACGATCAAAGTTAAGGCTCTGTAAAACGGCCGCCTGGTCCCAACTCTAGCTTGCTAGGGGTCTGTCGATGCTCAATTTGGTGCTCAATTGTGAGTGCTGTTGAGATTGTTGTCAGGATCTTCTTGATCTCATTTGTACCCCTGGGACTCTTGTTAATTATGCTTCCGAATCAAAAAAGCATATTCAATGCATTTCTGATTTTCTGAATTATCGATTTTGTGCCGTTTACAGGGATAAGGTCATTATCAATATTTATCATACCTGATAAAAGTTTGTTTCGCTAAGATTTTTTTCACGTGATTAGAAGCTGATGTCATTTTATTTTGTGTTTCAGTTTCCACAACGACTGCACCAAACGTAGGTAAGTTGGAATAATTAACCACCATAAACAATGTCAGACTGTATCTGGTTGAAAAAAATACTTAAATGAATTAAAGAATTTTATTAAGCGTCCAGCAGTCACTTTGAATAACTTGTATTTGCACTTGTAGTGCTGTCAAAATGCGAAAACATACAAACTAAAGGATCCAAAGCTTACTACCTTGGGTACATGTACACAATGTGTAGAGCTCGATATCAAATTCGTACGCTCAAAAGAAATCATTCAAATGTATATAGCAAACGTGATGTTTATGGCAACAACAAATCAAATATGTCATACCCTGAGGGCGATGTTCCCAAATTTCCTGAGACTTAATTTTTTTTACACTTTTCGACTAGTTTTAAAATCTAAAGCAATTAACAATTTCATAGGAATCATTCTGCATTCCTTTCGAAATTTTTAACGGCTGTAGCATTTGAATATACGTGTACGTCAATTTATTTTTTTTTCTTTTGAATGATATAAAAGCGAACATCGCAACGCATAGGCACTAATTATATCGAAAACTTATTCTGAATTACGTAATGTGCTTTCAAAAACTTTCGTCATCCAGGATCACAGGTACGTTAGGATGGCATTGGTCTTTCTAAAATGCATTTACTAAAAATATCTCAAAAAAACTTTTCATGTAGTCAAAAATAAAGGAAAACATATGAGTTTACTGGGATGACGAAATCCGATGTTAAGGTCTTTATTAGACAGATAATTTAAACTTTGCTGCATAAAAACGCCATTTTCGTTAGATTGGTCATGTCATTCTAAACCGGACTGTTCGTTCGGAAAGTTTTTTCCGTCCCGGGGAGTTTCGTTTTCTAAGAAGTCGAAATAGTTTCTTTCCCTTTTGGTTGATGTTCGATAGGAAATGACTATTCATTCAACTATATCCTTTAATATATAAAATTAATGTAGCAAATGTGGAACAAAGTCCAATGTAAGAAATATGTTTTCAGTTCGAACATGGTGATTTTCTTCGTAAAAAGAGGTCAAGCAAAGATGACTTTTCTGTCTATGTCTATAAGAAATTTACTACATATATATACCACAAATTTCAGTTTCATTCTTGTTTTACGAAATTGCCTTTTCCTACGCAAAAAGGTGACCACGGGTTCAGTTAAAAAGTTAAAACAGCCGCTGCTGTATGTTTTTGTGGTACAAGTACAAGCTTATGCATTGTGGCGTCACGTACAACATGCCTCACATACCATTTTAGGAGATGTGACAGCTGTATAAGATTTTATGCAGTTTTCAACCAATTTATAAGTGACATTTATACACAAACATTGTGGACACTTTCACTTATCAAGTATTGAAGTCTGATCTAAACTCTTTATTTAAAAAACAAAAAAAAGTATACCTTGTGTTTATAAATCGAAAAATCATTACACATAATGTACACAATCCTCTATTTACGTACATGCGTGCATGATTACCTCTTAGGGCCCCCATGGTCAGAATCGTATAGAATTTGATATATAGAATGATTTCAGAAGGCGCTCCCCGGTCACCTGGTCTCACTTCGGAATGTTATTCATTCCGAGATTTGCAACCGTTCCTATGGAAAATCTAATGATTTCACCTTGCCTTCTCGACTTTGAGGCTGAATAACTGATCGGTACCTCTTTAATGTTTATTCACATATGTATTATTTTCTGAAATGCTTTAGTAGGAAACCTCTTTAATGTTTATTCACATATGTATTATTTTCTGAAATGCTTTCGTCTATCCTCAAAGATTATACTAATACCAAATTCAAGTTTACAATGTTCATTGTCAACATTTCATTGTAAACACGTGGTAGCTCTGACATCATTTTTCGTGACCTGAGGCGTGTTACAAATTTGATTGGCTTACACAGCCATGTTACCTTAATTAGTAGTGCCATCTCCGGGAATAACATTGGTTGAATGTACATTTATTAATTTATGGTAAACCGTCCTTGTGTAATATACAAGAATATAGAAAATTAAGGGTTTTTTTTTTCTATTTTTACACATATCTTCTTTTTCTCTCCTGTCACACAAAGGGCTTTATCTTGATTCATATCAAAGTTAGAAGAAAAGTAGGTAGAGATACATGGGTATGACCCCGAGGCCTATAACAAGGTATTCATGATACTTCTGGTACTTTCTATAGTTTTAAACCAGCGTATTTTTCAGGAATCGTATTAGGAAATCTCTGTTCGTCCTTGATTTCATCGAAAGCAGTACTATAAGCCCTGGGGCTTCTTTTTCTTTTTAATTTTGCTTCCGAATCAAGAAAGCACAGTCCATGCATTGCTGTTAAATTTGTATCGCTCAATTTTTTTTTCACGTGATTATAAGCTGATGTCATTTAATTTTTTGTTTCAGTTTCCACAACAACTGTACCAAACGTAGGTTAGTTTGAATAATTCACCATCGTAAACTTTCTAAGACTGTGTTTGGTTGAAAAAAAACATTTGATGAATTGATCAATTTTTATCAAGTGTTCAGAAGTTACTTTGAATAACATGTATTTGCACTAACGAGATCATATAATTGTGTATGTTTTTATTCTAATAAAGGACAAAGGAATAGAAACAATTTGGTTTTTGTGGTAATCTGGTTCAAATGTTTGTTTTAGATATGACTGGTCAACTTGACCATTCCAAGGCAACTCATATCAATAAAAGAAAATTCAATGCTTATTGTAGATCAGTGCAAGGAAAAGGATACTTCATTCGTCGAAACTAGAGGAAATATTATGTTTGGAATAGGATTGACTACATTCCTGCTAGCTCTTGCAATGTTTACAGCGATGTTTATCCTATGTAGGTATACATGTAGTGTGTGCTCTTAAATTATTTCAGATTCATGAAGATTGATAAGATAACGTTTAAAAAGTTATCTTCGGTATGATTTTTTTCCTACAGTTATGGTTTATATTTCTTCTCAAAAAGTGCACAATCTGTTTAGATAAAAAGAAATTCAAAGGAAAGAGGTAAGTTTTACAAAATATAACATGAAACAGTATTTAGTTTACCTTGTAGTTTCCAATACTTGAATAACAAGTTCAAGTTCAAAGTTATGCCTAATAAAACAAATACAATAGCTATAAGACAGTAACAATGTACATAATGTTATTTAAAGCAACGTAAAACTTATAATCAAGAATATGGCACCCTGCCTAAAAGACATACAAGACACGCATTTCAATTAATTGTAAATCAATTGACTGTAAATAATCTGATATGATGAAAACATATGATATAGATTAAAACTGTAATCATTATTCTTGAATGTTTCCTTCTCTTGTATATCTGAACCATAAAAATTGATAATTTCTTCTGTATAAAATCACTATTCATCAAAAAATGTAATTTTTCGTCTTGAGTAAAAGAACAGAAAGTTGGATAAACATTCAATATATGTGGCACTGCATAAAAATCATTTCTAAGGTCACTAAAAAATCACATTCCAATAAAAAATGTTTCTATTCCTCCACTGTATCAAGTAAACACTATATACATTTTCTTTTGTGTAAATTTGTATATTAGGCGTGATGAATATGCCTGTTTCCACTGCTATGGTTAGTGAACCACGGCGAAAATTAGATTAAATTCTTCTACATTCTCTATGCTGTACAAGCTCTGTATAACTACTAGTTTCTAAGTTCCTAATCCATCTTTAATAATTCTATATGTACGAAGCTTATTTCTATATACCTTTTTTTAATTTTCTCTCATCATATTCCCTTAGCCGACGTTTAATAAGATAAATTCGATATCTTGATAGTATAGTTAGAGTAAATGATATCAAAAACAAGTTGAATATGTAAGCTGCAGTAAGGAAAAAAAATGAAATTAAAAGTAGTATAAAAGTAGTTTATTGTAAAATCATAAGTTTATGAGCATTCAGTACATTAATTCAATGAAACAGAAGGAAATGAAATATCGGCCTCATGTTTTATTTACTAGCAAGAATCTGAAATTATAACTTACTGATAAATCTGGAAAAGAGTCGCACATATAACTTGTAATAGACAATTTTCATATAACCGCTTGTATTTTAGCCACTCCAAGACCCGACATAACAACTTTAATGTCACTTTTCATTATGACGTCATCGGTTCGTTACGACGTGACAGTTGAAAGTTACGTCAAATGTTGTCATGTTGGGTCTTTGTCTGTATGAAATTCAAGTCTACTGCGTTAATGTGACAATCTATTTATGATAATTAATCCCTATGTACTTGTTAAATACTTGCAAGTTGTGTGCAACATTTTGATTTTCGTCCTACAATTATGCAGATATCAGAAAAAATTACGATCTATGTCATTTCTTCCACAGAAATGAACTGTATGGTATGTATAAACATGTGCTCTTAATCTTATTTAAGCCATCATACATATGTATATAGAATGATCTACTTCCGGCATGTTTTGACTATGAACAATCTATGTTTCTGATGTCGACGTAATTTCGCCAATGCTTGAGGAAGGTTTGGCCACACATCTTTTATGCCGAGTTGAATGGCAATTGGAATAAATTGAAAAAAAAATAAGACAAAAAAGGAAATACTTCATATATATATGCGAACTTGGTCAATAAATTTACTGGTTTTCCACTATAATTCATACCTTAAAGTAGATTCCTACTTCACCGCTTACAAGTTTTCATTCCCATGTTGTTATCATGACTGAATTCAAGACATGAATTTCAAAAAGAAATGTCTGCTCTATTTCTATAGATAACACGTAAAACTGATTCTAATGATTCTTACTGTGTTAGAATCATCAAACGCCTTATATATCGTGGATATAACCCTTCTGTTACCATGGACAATAAGCGCAGTACTGGACAAATCTACAGCCTTGTACCAGCGCATTCTTAAGAATTGCAAACTGACTGACTGAGACGACGGGACTCAATGAGGGGCCCTGTCCAAACCTCTTTAGAGAAGGCAGAGCCTTCTCTGAATGTCAGTCGGACTCCTCGGGTGATAACATACATGAGCTCGATACATCCGGCAGAGCATATCATATTCAAATGAAAAAGTACAGAACTTGTTAATATTCCTCCCCTGCAGAAGTTTTTCATTACCGAAAGTGTGTAAATTTAAACGTCACATTTGCGGCCCATTGTGGGGCTTTCAATGAGTGTATATGCACGTCCGTAGCTTAAAAACTAACGGTAAAAAATTGATGAAACTTTGCATGAAGAAAAAGTAAGTTTCAATTACTAACATTTATAATCTTTAGGAAAATAAAATGATAGTAGTTTCATAAGTCTGGCTGTCCTGGGCCTCCTTAATTCTTGTCTTTGTAGCTATAGAAATATACTGCTCAAAACAAGTTAGGAATCACATTGGGTTTTCTCTATACCTTCTAGCCAAATACCACCATTTTGAGTAGAATAAAACTATTAGATAAATGATTGATTAAGAATTCTTATAATCTGACCTGGTAGGTAAAAGATATCTCTATTGGAATCTTTCTGTTATTTGTTTAAATGTACCCTCCAGGAAACTACTGAGGATTTGCAAAAAAAGTTATATTTTTTAATTTTTCCAATTTTTGCATTTCAACCATTTCTTGTTGATTTCTGATCAAAATGGCACCGAAATACCATCATCACGAAGAGGATACTTTATGTCTCAAAATTGCAGGGCAAAAAGACTTTCATTAAAATTGAAGGCTTTATTCCGAAAATTTCTAAGATTGCTGAAATTAAAAAAAAAGCAACATTATTCAAAATTCTAGCAGTTTACTAGAATGACAATTACATTAAATTGATTCCATATTTATATTCAGTTTTGTATTGACTTTGTAATGTGAGAAGTGGCATGTTTACATTTTCCTTGAATTTTGCAAAATTTATACGGCAGTAGAGTACCTGCTGGCTGAATACATACGAGAAATGGTAGTGTAATGCTATACTTTTTTAGCAGTATAGTATATCGAAACTACGAAGGAAGTTTGGGGTACCCTATCTTTCAAGTCATATAGCTTCGCTCTTAACAAAACTGTATTACCGGTACATGTATTTTCCCTTATATATCTTCTATATACATTATGTTATGAAATAATTCAGAATAAAGACATTCTGTTATTTTTTGGAAAACGTTGGATATAGCCTATTTTAGTAGTCGAAAATGTAAATAAATGAAATATCGGGAGTTATTTTCATGTGGTGGAGGATCTGTTTGTTTGCTTTTGTTCCTGTTTTATCCTAATTTTGTATGCCTTCGGTTTCTGATTTTCTGAATTATCGATTTTGTGCTGTATACAGGGATATGGTCAGTATTACCATATTTGTCATATTAAGAGGGTGTCCTTGTGTTTGGCAATTATATAAAATTCGAATAAAAACACAAACACTCGTTTACACAAACTTTCGGCCCCTGTGTGTAAAAACGACAAAGTGTACAAAAAGACTAAGTGAGATTCATCCTTGCTCCTATGGCGTTAATTGCAATTAATATGCTTCTTATTGTCGTTCTTTATTGTATGATTAATGATTTAAACTAATTTGCTTGGCTAATAAAGAATATGTAAAATCTACAGATTTCTAAGCATATTTCATGAGATTTTTCCTAATTTTGAGATTCATATTTAATATCTGAACTTGTCAGAAGTATATCTGGGTTCCTCAAATTTCAACAAACATTTTGATATTCATCTATGTATATCATTGCTGGAACATTTTCATTTGATTTGATCAATACAATGTATATTATATTTTATACACTTTAAATATTCCAAAGTTTAAAAAATAATAAATTATATTTTCTACCAAATCAGCGGCCAATACAACGGTGTTATCAAAATCTCTTGTTTTCCTATCAGTAAAATGTGAAACTTTTAAGAGATCAAGTATAACCATCTTCTGTAGCACATTCAATAGAAAGCATTTTAAATGGGTAATTCACAATTATTCAATATCACAAATGTCCTTTTTCAGAGACTGCAATGCCGTAAGTAAAAACGTAGTTCATACTTATACGTTTTAGAAATTTAGTGTTTATGTTTTCAATATTCACTTCTTTTAGTTGAGAAATAAAGATTCTAATTATGAATTATGAGACGTGTAACATTTGATATGAGCTTTCATAATTTCAAATTTATAACTGCTAGTTATATCTGTTTTGCTTTGGACTGTATTTTCAATTGTATTTATTCACCAGAACGCATTCACAAGTCAAATCAGAGGACCATAATTACTCTACTCTCGGAGCTCAAGGTAGGTTTCATGGTGTCATTTGCGAAAATTTATTTAATTAATTTTAAGAATTTAGATACAAGCATATGTCACATGATTCATTCGATATCAAAATATGTTTAAATTTTACAATCTTGAGCGCCTGCAGTCAATTCCGCACTTTTAACGGAACTCTAGAGATTGTACATTAAATACAGTGCTGATCTTTGTGTTTCTATGCAGCTGTGTTATTGTCTTCGTATCAATAGCTCGTGTGATGAAGTTCTGTTATTAATATATATTTGTTTCAAGAAGTTTAAGCCGTTTTGATTGTGCTTTTGGAAGCTGATTTTGGGTTTTTCGTTCGACTTTCATACGGTGATCGGTACAAGTAATACATTTAAGGTCAGGGTTGCGATTTTTAATTGATTTGAGCTAGAAGAAAGATGGATGTTGATAGATGTAAAGGAACGTCTTCTCGAATTATTCAAACAAACACAATAGCGTTTTGTGTTTTGGCATCAAACATCAACTTTTTGCCTATTTCAACATTTTCGTCTTTTTAGAGAATTCCACATGACAACTTTACACACCTCTGTAAGGAGATTTAAATTTCAAGAATTCATATGTATCTGTATTCGGATTCTTATAGCTTATGTATAAATAAAAGGCTTTTTTATAGAAATTCCGAAAAATTAAACAGTTCTATGCACAGTATATTCTTACATTTGTATAACTACGATTTACCCAAATTAGTTTTCTGGCAAACTCCATGGATCTATAAATAGGACAATGGTTTATGCCCAAAAAATGACATTTTTTCCAAACATAGAGTTTGATTCGAATTTTATTTTTTTTTTATTTTGAAGTCAGAGCATAATGAATCATAAATATTCTGATTCTTGAAATTTTGATATCAGAACACGAAAATGCAAAATTTTCCTTTTTTGCAATTTTTCATAAAAATATGCATTCCCCCCCCCCCCCCCCAAAATACACTCTCAGAAATGAAGATTTCAACTGAGATCATATAATTTATCGTTTATGTTGATATCAAATATTACGTAACATGAAAATAGAGGTACCCCTTATAGTCGCAAACATAATCTTTACATACATTTACTATTTTTAAATATAGGATATATGGTAAATCTCTGAGCCTCATTCTCATTTACGCACATTTCAACAAATAAGGTATCGTCAGTTATACTCGGGGCCAAAGTAAGGGAAATCCAAATAATGAATGTATATAATGTGTGTCATTATAAAGACAGATACCAAGTATTAAATGTTACCTCAACTATACCTTATTGTCAGTTTGCCGCTTGCATCCATCGAATTTCTATCTAAAATGCTACAAAATCATCAACCACCATTTGTAACGCTGATATGGGTCTGCTATCACCAGACGGACATCCGGCATGGTTATTGACCAATTGTTAGCCTTGTAACAGCACTTTCTTAAGAAATGTTCTCTTACTGACCATGACTTCATAATAGAGCCTGTCCAGACCTATTTAGGGAAGACAGGGCCCTGACAACCTTTCCTCTCTAAATGTCGGTCACATTTCTCGGTTGATTGTTACTAACATTGAAACTTTTAGGTCAAGGTTTTCGCTTTCACAAACTTTTCAAGACATTCTGGAAATTTTACAAAAATTATTGTCAACTACTTTTGAAATTCGGACCCATACAAGCAACAGAGTATATTACTTTGGGTATTTCGCAACCTGCATTTTATGGTGACATGATCAACAAAACTAGAAGGATCAAAGGTCGACAGAATTACTATCGAAAATGCGTCAGAATCATCAAACGCCTCTTATACCGTGGATATGATCCTAATGTCACCAGACGGACACTAGGCTTGGTACTTGACCAATCTACAGTCTTGTACCAGCGCATCTTTAATACTTGCACGCTGACTGGCTGTGACGACGGGACTCCATGACAGGCCCTGTCCAAACCTCTTTAGAGAAGACAGGGCCCCGACCACCTGTCCTCTCTGAATGTCAGTCGGACTCCTCGGGTGATAACATACATTAGCTCGCTACAGCCGGCAGAGCACAGGTCGTATTACGCATGCCCTCTTTTTATATCAATTTACATATTCATCTGTGTTGCTTGGGCCCCTGCGTTTTGCGGTCTTGTTTGTGTGTGGTCATCTGACAGTGAGGAGGTTGTTTTACACCACAATTGTACGTTCTTCGAGACCTCTGGGTAATCGGAATAGTGGGAGGGTTGTGCGCACGTAATCCAGGATAACCACACCGTCTGCTACTCACGAGGCAGATGGCCGTCCTAAGTCGGCAACGTTTACCCATTGGTCTCGTTGGTTTATGTGTAGTCATTTGTGTTTTATGTTTTTCTGTGATTTGACGTTCATTGTACTACTGCGTCTCTTTCTGTGCGTGTCATTTTTGTGTTTTACAGTGGGTGTTTTGGGAGGTTGCTGTTGATGCTGCAACTAGGTGTTGTTGGAGATCCCCTCCTTTCTAACATGTAAGATGACTCTCCTTTTTAATTTCATCACTTCCGTATTCCTTAGTCGGCACAGATTGTCCATAGGTCTCTTTTGTTCATGAATCATATTTTGTGTTTGTTTTGTTAATGTCGTATTCGGTGTCCCATATTGCGCGTATGTCTTCTCTGTGTTTTCAACTTGGGGTGTTTCGCTGTTTTGTTGTGGATGCTGCAACCGAGTGTTGTTGGAGATCCCCTTCTTTCTTGTATAAAGCCTTTTGTTAAAAAGAAGGGGATCTCCAACAAGACTCTGTTGCAGCAGCAACAGCAACACACCGAACAGCCCAAGTGAAAACACAGAGAATGTTAAAAGTCTTAAAATTCTACAGCATCATTTCAGAACAAATAAATCTATAGTATAGACTAGACATGCACATTTCGGGAACTTTAACCTCGTCAGTGATCCTCAATCTAAACAATGTAAAACGCCTTCAAATTCAATAGCAACATTTAAGAGCAGATACATTTTCAGCATGGACCAGGCATGCACGTTTCGGGTATTTGTAACATGGCCAAAGAGTGTGAAAAATATGTCCAAAAATGTACCGAAAAACGTAGCAGGATGGGTGGGATATGATGCTACAGGACCCACGTTTTAGAACATGAATTTTCGATAACAAAAATTTCGAATGCGTTGAGGAGACAGAAGAACAACCAAAGTTGATCGAACTTGGCTCTGAAGACACACACAGCAAGAGACAATGAACAGTAAACGAGCCATCAAACATCGAACACATAAGACCACACACAAACCAACAAGACCCATTGGCAAACCGTGCCAACTTGGGGTGGCCATCAGCCACGTCAGTAACAGATGGTGTGGTTATCCTGGATTGCGTGCACACAACCCTCCCACTTTTACGGTTACCAAAAGGTCTCGGAGAACGTACAAATTTTGTGTAATATAACCTGGTCACTGTAACATGTGTAAGATGACCGTACAAACAAGACAGCACCACGCAGGGTCCCAAGCAACACATATGACTATGTAAATAAATAAATATATATATAAATGGGGTAGGGGTACGAAATGCAGTCCGTACTCTGCCGGCTGTAGCGAGCTCATGCATGTTATCACCCGAGGAGTCCGACCGACATTCAGAGAGGACAGGTGGCCGGGGCCATAACTTCTCTAAAGAGGTTTGGACAGGGCCCGTCATGAAGTCCCGTCGTCACAAGTTATCAGAATGCAAGTATTAAACTTCGGTTGATCGTCTGTCTCATTAACGCATTCAAAATTTTCTGTTACAAAATTCATTGAAATTTCTAAAACGTGGGTCCTGTAGCATCATATCCCATCCATTCCCCTACGTCTTTCGGTACATTTTTGGACTTAATAATTTTCACATTTTTTGGCCATATTACATTGTTTAGACTGAGGATCAGTGACGAGGGTTAAGTACCTGAAACGTGCATGTCTGGTCCATGCTGCAAATTTGTCTGGTTTTAAATGATGCTATCGAATTTGAAGACGTTTAACATTTGAACTACTTGGTGAGTGTCACTGCTGGTGGACCTGGAGTCCCCGAGGGAACATGTAGCCAAGTTCAATCAACTTCGGTTGATCGTCTGTCTCATTAACGCATTCGAAATTTTCTGTTACAAAATTCATTGAAATTTCTAAAACGTGGGCCCTGTAGCATCATATCCCACTCATTCCGCTACGTCTTTCGGTACATTTTTTGAATTAATACTTTTCACATTTTTTGGCCATATTACATTGTTTAGACTGAGG
This sequence comes from Pinctada imbricata, assembly GCA_033119305.1. Taxonomy (NCBI): domain Eukaryota; kingdom Metazoa; phylum Mollusca; class Bivalvia; order Pterioida; family Pteriidae; genus Pinctada; species Pinctada imbricata. Next base: position 22,736,367 of record VSWD01000006.1, read on the forward strand.
ATCAGTGACGAGGGTTAAGTACCTGAAACGTGCATGTCTGGTCCATGCTGCAAATTTGTCTGGTTTTAAATGATGCCATCGAATTTGAAGACGTTTAACATTTTAAAAAAATGCTCTGATACAAGGCTGAAGATTGGTCCAGTGACATGTCTGTTGACATTAGAATCATATCCACGGTGTAAACAGCGTTTGAAGATTCTGACGCATTTTCGATGGTTATGCCGTCTGCCTTCTAATTTTGATAATTACACCATGTTACCTTAAAATACAGGCTGTGAAATACCCAAAGGTATATACACTGTTGCTTGAATAGGTCCGAACTTTAAAAGCAGTTGACAGTAAGTTTTGTGAAATTCCCAAAACGTCTTTACTAGTTTATGAAAGCGGAAATCTTGACCTAAACGTTTCTTGGTTAAATGTAAATTTCTACTATGAAAATCCAAAACATTAGTGCACGCCTAAGCTTACCGGACGAGCTGTGATATGCATATGCCGTACATATGACGGTAGTCTGGGAACGTCACCGTCAAGCGAAGGAAAATATACTAGCATGTTGAAATCAAAATCATCTCTTTTGACATAAATAGTTGTATGAATTTCTTCGTTTGTAATTTTGATATTTAGGTCCACAAATGGTGTCTGTATTTTAAACGTTTGCTTTATTGAGTGTCAATCCATGTGGATAAATTTTATACAGTATTGTCAAAAAGTGAGAATATCATCCCGGTACATAGACGTATAAGATAAGCATTTCAAATCAACAAATTTTCTGTTCTTTTCAAAATTTCGGATAAATTCTTTTTCATAAGTGTATAGAAATAAATCCGCAACAAGAGGCGCACAGTTGGTACCCTTATGAATCCCTACGACCTGTTTGTATAGATCCTCATCATATATAACATAAATACTGTCCAAGAGGATGTACAAGGCAGTACACAGGTCGCTACATTTCCTCGATTCAAATGAAAGTTACACTTGCCATAATCTTTTATGAAAATGTTAGTTGTTTTCAATCAGAATAATAGACAAATGAAATTTATGCAATAATTGTAATGTCACAAAATAAAATATTGATGTATACATGTTTTTTTTTTTAGAAAATTATGTTACAGTCACCTGACAAAGAAGAAATGATTGTTTGTGCCCAGCAATACCGATGAATCGTAACTCTCTCTCTCTCTGTTTGTGTCTCTTTCGATCTTCCACTCACCGTATCGTAAACCCTGAACCAATGAAAGACATATGAACGTAAACAATTAACCTTTAGTTTAAGGTGATAGTGTCAAAAGCCACCGAGGAAGAAGTCGATATTGAATTCAACTTTTTAATTATATTCTGGATAGAAGTTATAACATCGAGAAATATTTATTCATAACTGCATGATTTTATTATTATTATTTTTTTTTTTTGCTTTGAATAATGTTCAGGTTTGCGTATTCTCGAAAATGTGAAAGGTATATTTTCATTTTTAATGTACCCAGAAAAGGGAACTACTCTACTTATACTCTTATGTAAACATTTGTGTATATTTTATTCGAATAAAAAAACCAGATGTCTTTTTCAAAACCATGTCGCATGTTGTAATTTACACTATATAAATACTTGAGAAATTATTGTTTTTGTTTATTATTTCGTTCAACTCTAATGTTCAACTGATTTTGTACAGGCTGTATAAAATTGATAGTTTTAAAAGAACAATTTTAAATTTTCTACAAATATGAGCAAAATGAGAGAATGCCTTCTAATACAGTAAAAATCTCAAACTGTAGTAATTTCCTTTTATTTTAAACAACACAGTTTCCTCTTGGCCTATCTGACATTGAATCTGCCTGTCTTCCAGTCAGTCGGTCTGTTGGCCTACCGTTTTTTAACAACGGAAAAAGATATTGTCATTTTATACACAGCTTGGTCTTGGTTAATTACAGTGCAAGATTGAATTTAGCTATTGTTCAATTATTATTAGAAGAGCTTATGGCCCTTGGATCTATTTCAAATTTAGTATTACTCTACCTTTTTTTAGAAGACTTATGGTCCTGTTCGTAACAGTTAAGATTTCCGGATTTCTTTATTGTTGATGATTCAAAGATTGGTAATATATTGGTGAATATAAAATGTAAAACCTGTATGAAACTAATTATAAGTTCGAGTTTGGTTTCGAATGCTACGGTACTTGGACTAAGCAGGTTGCAAGAATTTTCAGTTTTCGGCTTGGCTTTCCTTCAGTGTGATTTCACATACTGAAATTAATTTTGGTGTTTGATTAGGTCCTTGTGTGGTACAGGTAAAAGATCAAGTTGAGTTTAGATTCACTTTTTTTACAAAAGGTTCTGGTCATTGGATTTAGCAATTTTTTTTCTTCGCTGTTACATGTGTATGTCAGATATTGCCCTGGCAGTATTTGGTATGAGAGTACATGGTAGTGTGAAACAAATGAACTTGAAGTCTAATAATCATTGATTTGATATTTGTACAAGAACAATGTCGAAGGGTTCCAACTCTATACCTTCTTGAAGAAGATTCCAAAACAATTTCCATGCACCAGACCCGTTTTTCGAATATCAAATTCTCATCAGTGATGCTTCTAAAGAAACCATCAAAAATCATTTCAAGAGTAATGACCCCTTAACTTGAATTTTTCAGTTATCCAGGCTTTGTTTTTCCTCTTGATACAAATATAATATAATGTCTATTTGTTTTTGTATATAGTTTTGTGTAGTCATCCATCATATGGTGTAAGTAAAGATTATTGAATTTGAAGACGTTTAGCATTTGAACTACTTAGTGAGTGTCTCTGCTAGTGGACCAGGAGTCCCCGAGGACACATGTAGCCAAGATCGATCAACTTCGGTTGATCGTCTGTCTCTTCAACGCATTCAAAATTTTCTGGTACTAAAATTCTTCAAATTTCTAAAAAGTGGGTCCTGTAGCATCATATCCCAACCATCCTGCTACATCTTTCTGTACATTTTTGACATAATGATTTTCACCCTCTTTGGCCATATTACATTGTTTGGATTGAGGATCACTGAAGAGGGTTGAGTACCCGAAACGTGTATGTCTGGTCCATGCTGCAAATGTATCCGTTTATAAATGATGCTATTGAATTTGAAGACGTTTAACATTAAGTAAGTTCTTATTTAGTTGAAGTGTTCTAGGATGGAATTGCAGCACGGAGATATCTGCCGTAAGGGGACTTAAATTTTGTAAATCCCTGAGTGATATATTTATTCTGTTGATGCAGGTAAAACTGGAAGTAAACTGCATCAATCGCGCGTAGCGCGTTGATACAAAAGTTTTCTGTCCAATTTTTAGGGTGATACCTGCATCAACAGAAAGAAAAATCATTTCTTATCATTTTATATCATCTACTAACGGAAAACAGACTGTTTTCTTGGGGTTTAAAACAATCAATCAGCAAACTATAATTCGTGGGGTGCGAAGTGATAAAACTGCCTCCAAAGATTAAAACAAGTTATGACAGCCGCCATAAATTAAACAGCGTATATCTTTAGTTTGAGCACATCCGACATGCACTTTTAATGTTTTTAGTAAGTAGAAAAAATCGTTCCTCGAAATGTTAAGCACACATCAATAAATTGTATTTTCAACAGCGAGTTGACACGTGTTTGAAGGAACCCCCTGTTTTAAAAAAAATGCTACATGTATAAATAGACTTCTGCGAAAAAATTTTGTTGATCGATGTATTTACAAACATTTCATAGCCAATCAGAATACTCGTTTCTTACAAATAACAAAGAGAATTAAGTGATTTATGATTCTATACATATTGTGCATATGTGCTCCTCTAAAAATATGATATATTTTAGTTAGAACATTACATTGTATTTATTTAAACCATTTTGAATATGTCTGTTGCCGCATTCATTCATTCGGGAAGTGGATCCCGATCTAACTCTTTGTTTCTTGGATGTTATGCATGCATTTAGTGGTGTCCTTCGTTTTACATGTATGTGTTGTGATGTGTTATCGCCGGTATTTTTTCTTGTGTTTATCCCTCGATTATGAGCGGGTGTCCCGCTGTGAACACTGCAACGTCGTGTTGAGGATATCCGCCTTTAGAAACCTGGAGCGGAGTAACTAGTTTTAGAAGTCAAGATTGCTGTAGACAAACACGACTTTTAAAAAAGAAAAATATGTTAGGTACTTTCTCTCCCATGTTTACGATGAAGGTTATCTCAAAATTGAAGCACTGATTGAATAATACAACAGTTCTCTTCCTAGCATTTAATGTTGAATGAATGAGTTGGTAACGGATTTTAAAACCATAAAAGAAGTATATTCAAGCTTCGGTATAAATAATTTGATTGTTCAAAAAATTAAGAAGTTCAACCCTTTTCAAACATCTTTTGAATTATTTATTCAATTGTCCAAACAACCAAAGAAAGATCGAACTGCGACAATTATCTGGCCAACGACTTTTCCATCGGGAGTGAACTGAGGTCCGGTTCGAACGAGCACTGTGTCTCCTGTGTTGACGTAGATTCTGGTAGCACCCGTAGCAGAATTCCTCTTTTGGAAGATACACAAGAACCTGTAGAGGGTGCCAACAGCTTTAACATTAATGACAATATCCAACGACAAGTATCCGTGGGCAAAAACAGCTGCGATGAAATAACGGTTAGGAACTTCTTTGATGTTTATCGTATAAACCCTGAACAGGTACATTTAATGTACCTGTAAATTTGTAATAAGCATGCATGCATCAGTCTCTGTAATAGCATTGTCGAAATCAACAATGTGATGAGTACTCGGACTTTTCTCCTTATGAGATGAATCCAAAATCATATCTTTTGCCATACACTTAAGAAATGACTGTCTTATTTTTGGTGTTCATGGGTGTATAATTCTGGTTGGTCACGTGCAAATTCCGTGAATCGCTTCGTGTCCAACCAGAATTATACACCCATGAAGACCAAAAGTAAGACAGTCATTACTCATATTTACATTTATTCTTATTATCGGTAATTTTTATTTACATGAACCTCGCACATTTTGCCTTTAACAGCGTCAAATGTATCTCAACTTTGGTAATTTCTCCCTACATGCAAAATTTGAACGTGACGTCACAATAGCAACCCAAGTTATTGGAATATAATTCTAGTTGCATAATAGGCGTTCAACATGGGGAATCTACTAGTAATGTAAATATACTTGAATGAATCTCTCCATTAACAATTTTGATATTTATGTCCAAAAATGTTGTTTCTCTGTTTGTAGCGTTTGCCTTGTATAGAATCAATTCTTGTGGATAAATAACAATTTAATACTTTTCAAATGAGTCAAAGAAGATCCTGACAATAATCTCAACAGCACTCACAAAAACAGGATTGTCGATAACATTTCACATCATCAATTTCTTTGTCTTTGAAGATTTTGGATACATTTATTTTCATACGTGTATAAGAATAAATCTGCAACAAGATGCGCACAATTAGTACCAATAGGAATCCCTACAATCTGCTTGTAGCGTTTCTCACCAAATCGTACATAAATGTTGTCCAAAAGGAAGGACAAGGCAATACACAGGTCACCACATGTCCATGATTTGTATGATTTGTAATCTATTGAGGAAAAGAAACCCTTCGATTCAGATGTACAAATATAAGTTTTCCCCTCTCGATCAAAACACCATTAAATGAGTATGGACAATCGATCGTTTATTTTGTCGTGAGGAGGCGTGGTTTACATATTAGAAACGTCGTATGTAAAAATCGCATTTGCTGGAAAATTTCTTAATTTCATTTTGTCAATGACATCGCCTGAATTTTTAATATACCAAAAGAAGTTTACACCAATCCTGCTCATGACAGTGTCACAGTATTTGGCCAAGTGTTCCTTAACAGCCTTGAGTGCTGACGTCAGATATCTAAACACAATTGTAGTTGAGCTGTTGCTGCCATTAGCAATGTATCGAAATTTGTAGGGAGATTTGTGAAGTTTTGGTATGCAGTATATTGTAGGGATATCCACTTTCATTGCTTTCGATATAAGTAGCGCTAGTAGCGTATTGGTCTGCAGGCGCGAAGACATATTTTTCATGTAAATTACGTAGCTTGAATTAGAAGTATCTTTCGGATTTAGAACTTGGATCAAAAAGATGAGGATGAGGCGTAGACCGAGGAGCGGTTGATTAACCCACTTGTTGCACGGCAATTGTTAGGCCATCAAACAATTATCACCAATGTTTGTATAATTCTTCATTGCTACCTACAGAAAACTACTCATGGTTGTGAGATAACGCCTCCGTCAATCATTCAATCATTACTCCAATCTTTAATCGAATCATTGCTACACAATGAAAATTAATGCACCGTCTGGGAAGGTTTCAATGACAAATATGGATAATGACCATATCCCTGTCTACAGTACAAAATCGATAATTCAGAAAATCAGAAACCGAAGGCATACAAAATCAGGATAAAACAGGAACCAAAGCAAACAAAAACAAAAACCTCCACCATATGAAAAGAAGCGAACTCCCGCTATGAGAGTGAGACCAGTCTACAACGTAGACCGTGCAACGATCAGTGTTTCTTGAGAATGCAAATCGATCGAACAACTGGAACTGGACAGAGGGCATGTAGCAGTTCGTGCCTGCCACCGTTGCGTGCAATGATCAGTAGATCTATTAGGGTGCGACGTACTCTAGCTCTTTTACTGAGTTTTAAGTTTCGCCTTTTACCGTGAGACCTATGCTTCAATTTAGGCGGATTGAGAAGACATTAATATTTGAATCGTTTAAATCAAGAGGGTACGCAGTTTGCAGTTTGGTTATCCAGGCAAGTTCAGCTTGTAAACGGCGTTGTTTAATTTCAGTTTTACTTTGATTTTTGAGTTTTGGAAATGACTGAACTGGAGTAATAGTTATATCAGAAATTGAATTGTTATATTTAAAGAAGTGATTGTAAAGGAAATTTCTTCTTTTTGCTAACGCGAGTTTCTTATCTGATATAAATGACTTCGAAAACGAGATTTTAAGGCCTGGCCTTTTTCCCCTATTTATTGGGCGCCACATCCCTTTGTGTGTCATGTTATGACATAGATGACATCTTGATATGATAAATCGATGTCCTTATCAATGTAGATTAAAAGAAACTCTGCCCATTGACACTAGATTTAATTGTGGAATTGCACTTGATGAGCGGATATATACCTCATCTTTTCCAATTGCACCTGTGTTTGTTGTTAAATGTAGAGCCTGCAGATGGAGAAGTGGGTACAATACGTCTTCGGGGTCTTAAATTAAGAGGTGATAGAAGTACCTTTGGTGAGGAAAAAAGTTCCTTACTGTTAAATATTGATGATGGGAAAGTGACTGTAGTAATTAATATAGGGTAATCTTAAAGGAGTTAATTTGATACTAGGCGACCTTAAAGTTGCAATACTTGTTTTCTAAAATTGCGTTTTCTAGGTCAGAGGGTGACGTTGATATTCCAGTCACCGCGAGTTCAATTTGCAGGTTGGAACAGCCGTCGCGGCATGTTTTTTTTTTAGATCTTATGCATTGTGATCACAAGCGTTAGCATACGAATTGCAGCACGTTCCTTTAAATTATTACATATCAGGGGATTACATTGGTTTTGCATATATATGCTTTTGGTATGTCTTTGAATCTATTTCACGCTGAAAATACTTTTTTTCTTAAAAGTATTGTATTTATTAATAGCTATTCTCTGTAAGCATTTGCACTTTTATGAAGGACGCATTGCACGGCATGTCTCAGATTTTCATAAAGTTTGTACACAAGGTTTAGTCTGACCAAAAAGTAAAAATTTGTTGAACATTTTCTAAATATCACATCCACGGCCGGGTTAGCGCAGTGGTAGCGCGCTCGCTTCTCACCTCTAAGGTCCCGGGTTCGAATTCCAGATTCGGCGAAGGGTCTTATGTGGGAGGGTAGGTGGTCCCCCACCCAGGCCTCTGCAGGAGGTTTTTCTCCGGGTGCTCCGGTTTCCTCCTGCTTCATGGACCCCCTCACGCCAACATATGAGCCAACGTGAGACATTAATATAAGTTGTGTAACTTGTTTGTTAAACGTCGTAAAATAAATAAAGTTTTTAAAAAAATATCACATCCGGTTGCCATGGAAACGGACTTTGAATATTGAAAAAAAAAATGCATTTTTGAGCGTTTTTGAAGTCACATACATCAGTTATGCAGCATAATCTAAAACAAACACTGATGAATTATCAGTACCCTTTCATTGTACCTACAAGTTAAGTAATAATAATGTTGGGTTATGGTCATATCTATATGTTTCCATAACAACAACACAGGTACCCTATCAAAATAGTGTTTTTGGCATTTTTTCAAAATTCAATGATAAATTACTTACATTTTTGAGTTTTTTTTATGCAAATTCACATGTGGACAAAGTTTCTGTTCGTTGCTATGGCAACATGACCTCAAATCGCAAAAATGAAAGCAATTTTGGACAATATTTAGAGTCCTATTTTTACTAGATCGTTAAATTCTAATTCAAAATGTTGAAAATAAATTAATGTATTCAAGTAGATCATTCATTACATGAAAGAATTTTTTTCAAATATTCAGGAAATAGTCCGTTGCTATGGGAACAATTGTGTAAAATTGCACATAGGCCCACTTTGAGTCCTTGGATACGGGCATCAAAAGTTAAGTAATCTGATTTTTTTAAAATCTAAAATAAAGTTAAGACTTTATCGTATATGTAAAAAATAGCAATCCAAGGAATGCTTGTGTCGCCTGCGAAGCTGATTTTTTTTATTGAAAAAAGGTCAAATATCCAGGGCAAGGTCACTAGGTCAAAAATTATGGAATGTTTAGAAAGGTCTTTTCATAAGGAATACAAATGTGAAATATCAAAGCCTATCCCCCACCAATCAAAAGATATAGCCAATCTAAGATTTTTTTGAAAAGTAGGTCAAATATCTAGGTCAAGGTCACAAGGTCAAAAATTATAGTATGTGTAGAATGGCTTGTCACAGGGAATACACATGTGAAATATCAAATCCCTATCACTTACCAATCTAACGATATAGCCAATCTAAGATTTTTTGAAAAGTATAGGTCAAATATCTAGGTCAAGGTCACAAGGTCAAAAATTATAGTATGTGTATAAAGGCTTGTCACAGGGAATACACATGTGAAATATCAAAGCCCTATCACTTACCAATCTAACGATATAGCCAATCTAAGATTTTTTGAAAAGTAGGTCAAATATCTAGGTCAAGGTCACAAGGTCAAAAATTATAGTATGTGTAGAAAGGCTTGTCACAGGGAATACACATGTGAAATTTATCAAAACCCTATCACTTACCAATCTAAAGATATAGCCAATCCTAGATTTTTTGAAAAGTAGGTCAAATATCTAGGTCAAGGTCACGAGGTCAAAAATTATGGTATGCGTAGAAAGGTCTAGTCACAAAGATTACACATGTGAAATATCAAAGCCCTATCACTTACCAATCAAGAGATACAGCCAATCTTAAATTTTTTGAAAAGTAGGTCAAATATCTAGGTCAAGGTCACGAGGACAAAAAGTTTGGTATGTGTAGAAAGGTCTTATCACAAGAAATACATGTGAAATATCAAAGCCCTATCACTTACCACTGAAAAGTTATGGGATGTGACACCAAAGTGTGACAGACAGACAGATGGACGGACTGACTGACTGAATGACTGACTGACTGACAGACGGACAGACGGACAGACGGACAACGGATAAAGTGATCCCTTAGTGTCGCTATGCTTCGCAGGCGACACAAAAAGGTTGTGTAAGCCTGTTTCTTTTTTTGAGGAAAAGGCTTCGAAAAACAACAAAAAAATGCTTATTTTTATAATGTATGGCAAAATTACTATAGCAACCATTAATTATTTGAAATTTTTTATCTTATTTTGACAGAGGCTTATTTGATCTTTATTGATATTGAATTTGAACTTTCTGGGATTAATAATTACTGTTTTATAAAAATAATAATAAATAGTTGTCATGGTAACATATGTTCCCCATAACTTTTTCACAGTTTTTTGAAAGAGCTCTTATTCCTATCTGTTCATCATGATGCAAATTTTTTTAAATGAATCTGAAGTTGCAAAATAAGTAATATTATAGGCGATAGATACCGTTTCCAAGGTAACTTATGTACATAGCAACAAGTGGGTTTATCTTGAATTTCCTCATTTTATAAAATAAATCCTATTTCCTTATCATATACCCATCAAGAGAGAAGGAAAATTGTAAAATACAAACAGCATTTTGAAATCAATGTATCAAAATTTGCTAATTATGTTGTCATGGTAACCAGCCTTTTTACAATAGCAGACGCTACTAGTGAGCTTATTTAAAATTTTATGTCCTAATCTTTAGGATGCATAAAATGCATAATGTCGTAAATAAACCAAATTATAGAGCTTCAAATAAGCTCAATTTTGCCAATTTCTCAACTTTAAAGGCCGTTGCCATGGTAACCAGATGACCTGGAAATATATGTTTTGTCAAATTTTCCTTTTTTCATTGGTCCCTACTTATGTGTGAATTTTCATGAAAATCAGAGACCATGCTTAGGAGCAAATATCAAGGTCCTCCACTTTTATTCTTTTGTCTGTAACTCAGGTGAGCGATGTGGCCCCTTGGGCCTCTTGTTTTTGTTTTTGTTTTTGTTTTTTTTTTAAGAAACATTGTCTTTTAGAGAGGAATCTTATATTTGATTTGAGATGATTTCTAGCAACGTACCTTGAGTGTCAATTAAAGTCGAAAACTAGAGGTCTGTTTGATTCTTGGTCACTCTACTAGTAAATGGTATAGGGAAATATCATTGTGATTCCATTTTTTAAGTATCTTAACAGAGTGTTATCAGTTGAGGGATCATAATACAACGACCCTTTATTAAAAGTGTTTTCCATCACCTTGTTTTTCGTGGAATTTTGAAGAGACCCTATCGATCATAACTCCGTGGGTCGTTTCTCGATGGTATCTACTCCATGGACCTTATCAGTTTTAGGGGTATGATATTTGTACTTCCTTGATTGGATTGTGATATGTGTTGTAATATACCTCTGTAAAGTTTACCCTGATGTAATAATTCATTGATTTATTCAGTTGACATGTCTTATTTATATTATTTTACTGAATTAACAGTGTATGTACATATTTAGTTGAGGTGTGAAGTAAGGAGGTAGCAATGTATAAAATGAGACATTTATTAGTTGTTGTAGTTGCTAGTTTTATAGGTAAGTAAACAATACACTAAACCTAAATGAAAGAGATAAATTTAAAACAACGTAGTACGAGCGTCATTCTCACGTATTGAATTTCCTACACGTATGTACTAAGTTTACTCTCTTATTATACGGTTTTGATAATTCCATGGTGATGCTCTATAGCATAACATAGCGTATTCTTTACTCCTGTATAAAGAATCATTGATCGTATATTGATGCAAATATGAAAAAAAGATCGTAGAATTTACATGTCAAAATACTTTAATACGCTTTATACGGTATATATAACTGCTACTTGACAGCATGCTTTCCTCCTAGGTCCAAGGTGATTCTGTGCTGATTTGATTTTCATTATCTGGAACTTAATTCGGAAAACCTGTGTTTGAAAATGTTCTTATTGATATATTATTTTCTTTTGCTTTTTTGATAGTCTTATAAATAATCACTATATGACCGTTCGATTAAACTTTTCTTCTATAGTCCCAATGTTTTCCGCAACAAAAATCAAAAATGCAGTCTGGCAGACCTTGGATTAAAACTCTTTTTTTTAAAGTTGTGATCCGATATATCCATTGTAATACTAAAGAGATAAGGAAGAAAATCTTAAGATGAGAAGACTTTTTAGAACTCAAAAAGTAAATACAAGTATTTGCTTCATACGGCTAGCAGTGTATATTGTCTGACTCAAACTCCTCATATATATTTGATGAGAGTCTGCAAGTTTGATGGTTTTGTTTTAATTAGAGAAAGAAGATCTTGACGATAATCTCAACAGCACTCACAAAAGAGCACCAGAACGAAGCATTGACGGACCCCTAGCAAGCTAGAGATGGGACCAGGTGTTCCGGAGGAGTAAGCATCCCCTGTTGGGCTAGCCGCACCCCCGTCGATGTTCAAGCACGAAAATGAAAACTATAACTACATGTACTGTCTGAGGTTTAATCCATATAGAAACTGCTATGGCGACCATGTCAGGGAAAATCATTTGAAGCACTTAGTGTCAAATCCCTCAAAAATCACTCTCCGATCTGATGAGAACATTAGTTTCGGGCAAATCTTCAATAAAAATGATAATGATGCAAAATAAGTGTATATCAACAATAAAAATTAGGTTATTTAAGGTATCGTCAAACCACTGAATCAACTGAACATAGCTGTTACAAGTCCTGTCAGACAAGGACAGGATGATCTCAGGATAACTTGTTTTACCAGTGGTTCAAATACCATTACGTCCTACTCTATTTATAGAAATGATAGTTCTCCAACATTGAAAGCCCTCGTAACTAGGACAGTGTATTACAATATGCGGACTGCAACAATTTCAACAACTTGGCCCAATGATAACCAAAACGTTCAAGGAAGGGCCGTCTTGTCTGGCAATAGTCTACTTTTTCCAAATGCTACTTTTATTTTGACAATTCCTAAAACTGACATTAGCTGCCCTGGAGATGCAGGTGGATACCAGTGCCGATTCACTAATGGCTATCCCGGAAATCAGTTACCTACTAGTAATCAAGAATTTGTTGAAATTGAAAGTAAGTATTTTGGGGATAAAAAGTTGGTCAATATTTTCGAATGTTGATTTCGATAAAGCTCTGTTCTACAATGTAATTTCTAACTTTAACATAATTATGACACTTGCATGGGTGTAAAATTCAAGGTTTTGCTGAACTTGATCCTATATAGTATTGCTTATTCTAAAAAAAAAAAGATGTATTTCGTCTGTTCTACGGCATGCTTGCATTGAAGGTATAAGATGTACAATAGGGCATTTTTTTCATGCCTGGTAAGGTACTATAAACTATATATTTTCGGAAAGGTTATAATGCCCACTGCTCAGAAATAATAAGTTTGAGGCAAGAAAAACAAAGGGGAATAACTGATGAAGAATTTAAATTGTCTATTTTCTCTATATAACATATGCAAAATAACAAAGTTGTACAAGAGTTTTTCCCCTTTGATTTTTAAGACACCATGGGAGTCTTATATCTGTACTCAGAACATCATTACCTTTCAGAAAAATATAGTTTATAGTACCTTACCAGGCATAAAATTTACCATACTTTACAATGCAGAAGATTAATACGCTATGTTTAATGACTCAATTGTACAACGGATACCTGAAGTCAACGGATAGTATCATGGTTTTTATAAGATAATACCTTTCTATTACATTGTATATATGGAATATAGAATAACAATAAAGAAGGTTGATTTAACAATAAGTATTCTTTGTTTGACACAATACGGAATACCCGGTAGATGGCGTTCTAATTTCATTTAGGGTTTTAAATACCAGTATACCGATTCCCTCACTTTTTCCTTTGCTAGCCATCATGTAAAAGCCTGATTGATGGTTTCAACGTCTCCCTTTTTATTTGATTGCCTAATATTGTGACTTTGCTCTGCGTTTTTGGCTTCTTTGATTCTTGTAACATGCCTTTTTTATTGCTGTTTGTATCTTCTGTTCTGCGAGTACCATGTGTATATAGAATTGGTGTCTTTTTTGTTGTTTGTACCTTTTTTCTGCGAGTGCCATGTATATTTAAGAAATGACTGTCTTACATTTGGTGTTCATGAGTGTATAATTCTGGTTGGTCACGTGCAAATTCCGTGAAAATCGCGAATTTTGCTTGTATCATCATTCAATGTATCTTCGCTTTGGTAAATTCTCCCTTCATGCAAAACATGCACGTGACGTCCCGAGAGCAACCCAAGTTATTGGAATATAATTCTAAATGCCTAATGGGCGTTCAACATGGGGAATTTACTAGTAATGTAAATATATAGAATTGGTGCATCCAGGTGTCATCACAAAAAAAAAAGAAAATAAAGCCTAGGCACCGCAAAGCGTAGCAACCCCTCACACAGCAGGGAAATGCATGTGTATATTATACAAGCAAAATCACTAAAGTTCATCCTCTTCTAGACTATTCATAAGGAAAATGTGTATTTAGTTGATGGGTTAAGATCGAAGTAAAACTGCTCCCTCTGAATTGTATACACGGATTTGACCTTTTCATATCTCTGAATGACCTTTGACCTATGACCTTGAAAATCAATAGGATTCTTTCTCTTGTCATAAGCAATCAGTATATTACGTATGTTAAGATCTAATCAAAACTGCAACCTCTAAGCTATTTTCAAGGATTTTGATCATTTCCAATCTGTGAACTTGACTTTTGACATATGACCATGAAAAACGATAGGATTCTTTTGCTTGTCCTAGGCAATCAGTGTATAAAGTTTAGTGAAGATCCAATTAAAACTGCACCTTCCAAGCAGAAAACAAGGATTTTGACCGTTTCCAATTTTTGACTTATGACCTTCAAAATCAATAGGGTTCTTACTCTTGTCATTAGCAATCAGTGAATGAAGTTTAGTTAACATCCAATTGAAACTGCGACCTCTATACTGTATACAATATTTTTCTTAATTTCCTATCGTTGACCTTGACCTATGACCTTGACCTATGACCTTTAGAATTAATAGGGATCTAGCAATCAGTGTATGAAGTTTGGTTGAGATCCACACACGTACACACTCACTTACACACGAACGACTGCGTTACTATATCCCTCCTGCAACTATGTTGGGAGGAGATAAAAAAAAAGAATAACTAAACTATGTAAATGCATCAAGCACTCAAATGTGAAATAAATTCAATTCCGGGGCCGACGGCAATTTTCTACATTACAACAAAATAAAGAAAACATAGACACAGCCAATTAATATGTAGAATGCACTGTGATATAAAAGACAAAAGCATAACTAACGCAAAGCCAAACGATATGACGCAATAAAACCTGGATTAAAGGATACATTGACGATTTCTGTAAATTATAACAAAGCAAGATATAGTTGTAATCACCATAGTTACAGCAACTTCAAACATTTTCATTCAAAATCACCCTCAAGGTTTGTATCTTAATCATAAAAATATTTCATCAGGTTTGACTCATAATGGGTTTTGAATTCATTCAAACGTTTATTTCAGCAAATCCATCCCAAATGAATCCGATGACAGTGCTTGCGAACACCGGTTCCGGAAATGTACCCGTCACTAATTATAGATTTTCTGTTGGCACCGTTCTTACTCTATCATGCACAGGCACAGTTGGTAATCCTATTCAGGTGAGATTTTATATAATTTTGTTACTAAGAAATATAGTCTTATTGTTTGATACAATCTTGATATGATCCCCTCCTTAACTTTCGTATCTTTTGTAAGTTCTTTCAGTGTATTTTATTTTGTTGCTTGAGGGTCCATTGGTGCAGATGTCGTTGTGTGTCTAGTCGTCCCCTGTTTCATTGTTTGGCACAAATTTGTCTGATGTTTGTTTCTGACGTCAATGTATTTGTAATAAAGTTCTTGTATTTAAGACGTTTATTTCTTCTTTGGTGCCAAATACATGTATACTTAGTTAACTAATGGAAACAATTTTATTCAATATTTTTTAAATAAGGAGATAAACACAAATGCGCAGATCCTCCTATAAATTTGGGCACACTTCAGAAAAATGGCTAACGTATATTTAACAATCACCACACTTATTAGTCTATTATATTAAGCCGTTCTTATAGTTCTAATGTTTCTCATGTTTTGGACTTCCATGATAAAAATAAACAAATTACAAAAAAAAAACATATCAGTGAAGGATTTAGATATCACAATCTTGTAAAAATATTTGCAAATTTTACAATAATTATTCTGAACTTCTTTCAAAATTTGGGACACCTCCAGCATCAGAGTATGTATCACTGGGAATTTCTTGCCTCCATATATTACGGTGACCCAATAAACAAAATCAGAAGGATAAAAGGCAAATCAAACTTCAACCACAAATGTAAGTAAATAGTTGGCCCCCTGTTTTACCGAGGACATGATCTTAAAGTGATCAAAAGAACACAGGGGTATGGTACTGGATCAATCTACAGTTTTGTACCCGTGTCCATTCCAACGGTACACACTGGCCAGACGTGGCGACGGGACTCCATGACGGGCCTTGTTTCAATCTCGTTAGAGAAGACTGGATCTTGATTCTTTGTCCTATCTCGAAGTTACTCAAACTGCTCGGGTGATTGATTTAGTTTGCTTCTTCAGCCAGCAGAGCACAGACTGTTATACGCATGCTTTATGACTTTTAAGATTCATCGAATATGTGTTACGGGAGGCCACTATGTTTAACTATCTCGTTTGTGCTATCACCTTACAGTACGAAGTTTTATGTTTATACAACAAATGTGCGTCTATGGAGACCTCTGTGTATCCGGATCAGCGGAAAGGTTGTGTGCACGTCATCCGTAAAACCACACCATTTGCTTATAGCAGATTACTCTTCTAAGTTGGCGCCGGATGCACATTTGTCTCCGTCCTTTTATGTGTTCTCTTTTATATTTGATATTTCTACGTCTGTTTTGGTTGCTTTGTATAATGTTCTAGTGTCTTTTTTTTTTGCAGTCTGTAGTTTTGTCTGATGTCATTAGGTGTCATTTTCTTGTCGGTTCGTTTCGCTGGGTGTGTGAAGGGTGGTCACGCTGGATATCCTTCTCTTTTCTTACGATTATCTAAAACATGCAAATCATGCGCGCCAAGACAGCAGAGTGTTACTTTTCATACCTTAAAATGTGTTTTATTCATGTCTTGTCAATAATGTTTGATGTTTGCATAAGTCTGTTTCGACTATGTTTTTAGTATTTTGTGTGGGTACATATTGTCGGTCATGTTACGGGTTGTAGTTTTGTCTGCTGACATTAATAAGTCGCTTTCGTGTGCAGTTGTACCGCTGGGTCAGTACACGGTGGTCATGCTGGAGATGTTTTCCTTTTCTTTTATTCCATATATCGCTTACGAGAGATCATTTTAACAAACTTAATAACTTTGCCGCCTCTCCTGAGATGTTATTATATAAGCATGCACGACAGAGGAGAGAAATATCGAAAATGTGTCAAGATGGATGTTCCCTGTCAACAGACCTAAATGGATCTTAGTTTTATTTTATTTTCTAATTTCTTACGACTTTTTGTTATATCTAACCATATAAAGAAATCACTTACAAATTAAAGGACAGTAAAGCTAAATTGTGAATGGAAAAACCTCAGTTCGTTAGCCATAATAGCTATGCATTCACTTCAACGTTTGTAAAATTGTAATCATATGCAAAATATCACAACATGTAATTATCATTAAAGTTCTATTTCAGTCTCCACGTTGGTGTCATAAAAAGACAAGTGACTTTGGATGGCAATCACCTTCCTCTGGTGTATCCACAGATGGAGCTGTGTTAGTAGGGTGTCAGAACTCGCAGACGACAACATATATACATATCGTAACATCTGATGACGATAATCGCATGTTCCTATGCGAAGCAGGATCTAATCCCCAGTGTGGATTTGGAGATATCAGCTCTAACATAACAATATCGTTGGGTGAGTTGTTGTTATAGTATGATTCCTTTTAAACTGCATACTAAAAGTCTTGTATTCTTGTTGAAATGATATCCAGTACACTATTCTCTCGATTATCAAGGTCCTCCACTATTATTCTTTTGTTTGCAACTCAGGTGAGCAATGTGGTTCCCTTGGGCCTCATGTTTTTTACGATACATTGCTTTTTAAAGAGGAATCTTTAATATTTGATTTGAGATGATTTATAGCCACGTACCTTGACAGTAAGTGTTTTGAATATTTTCCCTGACATGATCGCCATAGCACTTTCTATATAGAGATAACCTTAGACAGTGCAGTTCATGTTTTTATTGTTATCATTTTTGTGCATGAACATCGATGGCGGGTGCGGCTAGCCAACAGGGGATGCTTACTCCTCCCGGGCACCTGGTCCCACCTCTAGCTTTCTAGGGGTCCGTCGATGCTCAATTTGGTGCTCTATTGTGAGTGCTGTTGAGATTATCGTCAGGATCTTCTTTAACTCATTTGAGTGTCATTTAAAGTCGAAAACTAAAGGACTGTTTGGGACTTGGTCACCCTACTAGTAGAAGGTATTGAGAAATATCATTGTGATTCCATTTTTCCAGTATCTTAACAGAGTTTTATCAGTTGAGGGGTCATAGTACAACGACCCTTTATTAAAAGTGTTTTTCCATCACCTTGTTTTTCATGGAATCTTGAAGAGACCCTTTCGAATCATAAATCCATCCGTCATTACTCGATGGTACAGATTTTCAATCTTACAGCGTTTTTATACTCCACGGACCTTATCAGTCATACGGGTATGATACATGTAATTGTACTTCCTTTCTAGGATTGTGGTATGTGTTTTTTAATATAAATATGTAAAGTTTATCCTGATATAATGATTCATTGATTTATTCAGATGAAATGTCTTACTTATATCATCTTTACTGTATTAACAGTACATGTACATATTCAGTTGAGGTGTGAATTAAGAGGTACATGTAGCAATGAATAAAAGGAGGCATTCATTAGTTGTTGTAGTTGCTAGTTTCATTGATAAGTAAACAATACACTAAAGCAAGATAAAAAGAGATAGATTTAAGATAATTTAGTACGAGTATCTCTCTCACGTATTGAATTTTTATACGCATGTACTACTGTGAGCATACGGTTTTGATAATTCCATGGTGATGCTCTATAACATAACATAGCGTATTTTTTACTCCTTTATAAAGAATAATTGATGAGTTATCGATCGTATATTGATGCAAATATAAAAAGAATAATAATAATTGTAGAATTAACATTTCAAAATACATAATATATAATTAAATAGGCTTTATACGCCTAACATATCTGCTACTTGACAGTAAAATGTTCACCTAGGTCCGAGGTGATTCTGTGCTGATTTGATTTTCATTATCAGGAACTAAATTTGGAAAACTGTTTTCAAAAACTCCTTATAAATATATATTGTTTTCTTTTGTTATTTTAATATTCTTATCCATAATCACTAAATGATCGTTCGATTAAACTTTCCCTCTATGTCCCAAAGTTCTCTTCTATAAATCACAAATGCAGTCCAGCAAACCTTTAATTAAAACATTTTTTCTTAAATATTGTGATTTGACATACCCATTAATACTAGGAAGTTAAGAAAAGAAATCTTAAGATGAGGAGACTTTTGAAAACACAAAAAGTAAATAATATAATTGCTATATAAAGTTAGCAGATGTATATTGTCTTACTCAAGCTCCTCCTATATATTTGGTGAGAGTCTGCAAATTTTATTTTTATCAAAGAATCTTACCCCGATCTTATGAGAACGTGGTTTGTTTTGGACATATCTTCATTCAAATGATAGTGATACAAAAATAAATGTAAATCAATAATGAATATTTGATTTTCTTTATATTTAAGGAATTGTAAAACCACAGAATCAACTGAACATACTTGTTACAAGTCCTGTAAGACAAGGACAGGACAACCTCAGGATAACTTGTTCTGCCAGTGGAACAATAAGCAGCATCACTTCCTACTCAATAATTAGAAATGATAGTTCTCCAACATTGAAAGTCCTCGTAACGAGAACGTATAGTGTAATAACTCAAATAATTACAACAACTTGGCCCAATGATGATCATAATGTACAAGGAAGAGCTGTCTTGTCTGGAAATCCTCTGCCATTTCCAAATGCTTCTTTTGTCTTGACAATTCCTAGAGATGACATTAGTTGCCCTGGAGATGCAGGAGGATACCAGTGCCAATTCGCCGCTACTGCCACTGCAGGAAATCAGGCACCTTATCCTACTAGTAATCAAGAATTTGTTGAAATCCAAAGTAAGTATTTTTGGGATATTTTGGTCAATATTTTCGAATATTTCGATAAAGCTCTGTTCTTCAAGGTGATTTCTATTTTTTCCACCATTTATTAACGTTGAAGTAAGTTACAAAAACACTTATGATAATGAAAATGTAACTGAACAAAAAAGACACACAACTAATACATACGCTCACTTCAACACCCAATTATACAGTTCGTACAACACACACAACTACAAAGTACATGTATGTAATGTTGTTCAAAAGTAGATAGTAGATGAGTTAAAGAAGATCCTGACAACAATCTCAATAGCACTCACAATAGAGCACCGAATTGGGCATCGACGGACCCCTAGCAAGCTAGAGGTGGAACCAGATGCCCGGGAGGAGCAAGCATCCCCTGTTGGCCAGCCGCATCCTCCGTCAATGTTCACGAATTGAAATGAAAACAATATATAAAATGCATGCACTGTCTGAGGTTACGTCTATATAGAAAGTGCTATGGTGACAATGTCGGGGGGAAATATTCAAAACACTTACTGTCAAACCCCTCGTGGGGAACTTTTTTACGAGCTCCACACAGATTGCACTGTTACCGACTGACAGCACTTCACCATAATACAAGCGAGACTTTCAGTATTTGTATGCTTCCATTTCGTGTCTAGTATCACCATTCCCCCTTTATGTCAAGACATACTTTCTTTTTATAGCTCTACTATAAATAAACTAATCACTAGGTTTGATATTCTACTTTTTAATTTGTTGGCGATATTGGGCCGCGGAGGCGTACAATTTCAAAATTCCAATCAATTCAAATTAGTTAATCAATCAAAGTAACAAATCATGTGAATCAAGTCACATGTGGGGGCCGCCATTCACATACGGGCTCGCCACCTATCAATCAATTGATACATTGTGTTTCCGGGCCGAGGGTTAACCTGGGACAGCAAAAACACAGGGTACACACACATGTATTTCCGGAAACACAATATATATATATATATATTTCACACAAATCCATCAAATCAATTCATCAAGCAATATACAATATATTTTCCTAGGGTTAAAAAGTCTAAAATTCTGTGATCATATAATATACATGTATTACAGTTAATTAAGAGTTATTCACATCATCTCTCAGAATCACTGCGTCGATAGGGTCGCATACGCTTAGTTGTGACCTCCGCGACAGGGCTTGTTGGTTCCTTCTTCTTTAATGGAATGTCCTATGACGATGACGTTAGAAGGGCACCAATGTCCGCATTAAAAATCAGATGCTGAAAATATACAAGGGCACGAAAAGCAGCACAGATTGTTTATCAATAATTATCAAGCAACATATTAACACAACATAGGGTGAGGTGGGTGGGTTTTACATAAGATAAGAAAGATTTTTCAGGAGCGAATTATAAAACGTACCTCTTCCTTTGAAAGCGTTAAACAAAGAGACTGAACGTTATGCATAATAGGAAGAATTTAATCGGGCGTAAATAATCCGGATTCACAAATTGGGACCCAACAGTTACGCGTCGGTAAATAGACATATTTCTAGACAAGCTATCGTATGTCCTATTACCGACTGACAGCACTACACCATAATACAAGCGAGACTTTCAGTATTTGTATGCTTCCATTTCGTGTCTAGTATCACCATTCCCCCTTTATGTCAAGACATACTTTCTTTTTATAGCTCTACTATAAATAAACTAATCACTAGGTTTGATATTCTACTTTTTAATTTGTTGGCGATATTGGGCCGCGGAGGCGTACAATTTCAAAATTCCAATCAGTTCAAATTAGTTAATCAATCAAAGTAACAAATCATGTGAATCAAGTCACATGTGGGGGCCGCCATTCACATACGGGCTCGCCACCTATCAATCAATTGATACATTGTGTTTCCGGGCCGAGGGTTAACCTGGGACAGCAAAAACACAGGGTACACACACATGTATTTCCGGAAACACAATATATATATATATATTTCACACAAATCCATCAAATCAATTCATCAAGCAATATACAATATATTTTCCTAGGGTTAAAAAGTCTAAAATTCTGTGATCATATAATATACATGTATTACAGTTAATTAAGAGTTATTCACATCATCTCTCAGAATCACTGCGTCGATAGGGTCGCATACGCTTAGTTGTGACCTCCGCGACAGGGCTTGTTGGTTCCTTCTTCTTTAATGGAATGTCCTATGACGATGACGTTAGAAGGGCACCAATGTCCGCATTAAAAATCAGATGCTGAAAATATACAAGGGCACGAAAAGCAGCACAGATTGTTTATCAATAATTATCAAGCAACATATTAACACAACATAGGGTGAGGTGGGTGGGTTTTACATAAGATAAGAAAGATTTTTCAGGAGCGAATTATAAAACGTACCTCTTCCTTTGAAAGCGTTAAACAAAGAGACTGAAAGTTATGCATAATAGGAAGAATTTAATCGGGCGTAAATAATCCGGATTCACAAATTGGGACCCAACAGTTACGCGTCGGTAAATAGACATATTTCTAGACAAGCTATCGTATGTCCTATTACCGACTGACAGCACTACACCATAATACAAGCGAGACTTTCAGTATTTGTATGCTTCCATTTCGTGTCTAGTATCACCATTCCCCCTTTATGTCAAGACATACTTTCTTTTTATAGCTCTACTATAAATAAACTAATCACTAGGTTTGATATTCTACTTTTTAATTTGTTGGCGATATTGGGCCGCGGAGGCGTACAATTTCAAAATTCCAATCAATTCAAATTAGTTAATCAATCAAAGTAACAAATCATGTGAATCAAGTCACATGTGGGGGCCGCCATTCACATACGGGCTCGCCACCTATCAATCAATTGATACATTGTGTTTCCGGGCCGAGGGTTAACCTGGGACAGCAAAAACACAGGGTACACACACATGTATTTCCGGAAACACAATATATATATATATATTTCACACAAATCCATCAAATCAATTCATCAAGCAATATACAATATATTTTCCTAGGGTTAAAAAGTCTAAAATTCTGTGATCATATAATATACATGTATTACAGTTAATTAAGAGTTATTCACATCATCTCTCAGAATCACTGCGTCGATAGGGTCGCATACGCTTAGTTGTGACCTCCGCGACAGGGCTTGTTGGTTCCTTCTTCTTTAATGGAATGTCCTATGACGATGACGTTAGAAGGGCACCAATGTCCGCATTAAAAATCAGATGCTGAAAATATACAAGGGCACGAAAAGCAGCACAGATTGTTTATCAATAATTATCAAGCAACATATTAACACAACATAGGGTGAGGTGGGTGGGTTTTACATAAGATAAGAAAGATTTTTCAGGAGCGAATTATAAAACGTACCTCTTCCTTTGAAAGCGTTAAACAAAGAGACTGAACGTTATGCATAATAGGAAGAATTTAATCGGGCGTAAATAATCCGGATTCACAAATTGGGACCCAACAGTTACGCGTCGGTAAATAGACATACTTTCTTTTTATAGCTCTACTATAAATAAACTAATCACTAGGTTTGATATTCTACTTTTTAATTTGTTGGCGATATTGGGCCGCGGAGGCGTACAATTTCAAAATTCCAATCAATTCAAATTAGTTAATCAATCAAAGTAACAAATCATGTGAATCAAATCACATGTGGGGCCGCCATTCACATACGGGCTCGCCCCTATCAATCAATTGATACATTGTGTTTCCGGGCCGAGGGTTAACCTGGGGCAACAAATACACAGGGTACACACAAATGTATTTCCGGAAACACAATATATATATATATTTCACACAAATCCTTCAAATTAATCAATCAATCAAATCAATTCATCAATCAATATACAATATATTTTCCTAAGGTTAAAAAGTCTAAAATTCTGTGATCATATAATATACTTGTATTACAGTTAATTAAGAGTTATTCACATCATCTCTCAGAATCACTGCGTCGATAGGGTCGCATACGCCACCTGACCGCTCGTTTGCCGAATTTTAGTACGACAAACAGCGGTCACCGCCACAAAGTGACGATAGACCCTATCAATGAGATCAAAAGGCAGCGTCGCGCCCTATCTAAGTATTTTTACTGTATGCTTTGCCAACCGCGGCCCTTATTTCTATGGTGCTTAAAGCGCTGTCACTATGGCAGACTGAATATTTCGCAAAAATATGTCATTTCCAACTTGTGATAGATGTACTCCATCTGATGCTAACAACTTCCGGTTTTTGAACTCTGGGTGCTTAATTCTGAAGCCTCCACACTCCCTGGCCTTTGAAAAACCTGCCCTGTTTATGCGATATCTCCCCCGATTCATAGCTGAATTTTTTTGGGAATGCTTCCAAACAATACGTGGTAGAAGTTCAGACCAAGCTATTTTGCAACGCGGAAAATTTTCTTTCAAAAACTCAAACAGTCTGTTCATGTGCATCATTATCTCATGAATGGGAGTTTGACCTAAGTCGTTTACACCGCAATGCAATATGATAAAGTCTGGATAATTTCCGAACTTAGTGAGGTATTTAATTTTCTTAAGGGCACTCTGTAAGGTTAATCCTCCGTATCCTTGCCACCAGATATCAACCCCTTTTTCTTGGAGTCCTAGACTAAGACCGACAGGCTGACCACGGGCTCTAGCTGCTGCGTTTCTTACTATGGATGAACCAACAATCCAGATGAATTTGCGTTCTGAAAGTACTTCGATACCAATGAGCATGGCATATATGGTACCCAGAATATAATGATACTGTGCGTATCGCAAAGAACATATGTTAAGTATACATGAATAAAGTAAATAGGTTAAATCTGCGTAAGTGGCGAGCGAATATAAGTGCGGAATGCACCCGACTTCCACCTACCAGCTGTCTTGATTGTAGTGTCATCGAGACCGATACTGGCCGCAAACGTGGCCGCACCTATGCGGAAGGAATGACTTGTATAACGGTTTGGGGGATAACCCAAAGTAGCCAAGACTTTTTTAAGAACTGCCGAGAATTGATATCTAGTCAGAGGCCTACCATCAAAATGACAAAATGCGGCACCCGGGAAATTGGGGCGAAGTTGTAAGTAGGATTTCATACTGAGAACAGGGCATGCGCTTTTACAAGTTGCATTCAGCATAGTTTTAGTACCTTTACCGTATTGATCCGTTTTCGATTGTGCTATGCGCAAAATTACTCTGTGTGATTCCATCTGAACATCGTCTATGTGCAAAGAAACTGTCGTCTTTGTATTAGTTAACTCATCTATTCGTAAGAAAGCATGGAATGCTACAGAAAACGCTGCCCTAAACATCGCAGCTTCGAACGCGCTAGAACAAACTGGTGTTAAATTTGACATAAGATCATGTAGGAGGGTGGCCGTTATTGGTAAACGCTTATCCCGAGTCTTATTTAGGCGTCTCATACCTTCCAGTAGCTTGGAGACAACAAATTTGTTCGTCGGGTCAGTTTGGACATGCAATTTGCAGTAATAATTAATTGCGGCAACATAAGACCTTGCCGTTGCGAATGAGTAATCATGCAATGATAAAGACGCTATGAAATCAATAACGTGGTTTACCGGTGGCGGCCACAACGCATCAAAACCTTTGTTCCGCCGGAAATTAGAAAACGCCGTCAACCCTGTGTTATGTGTCGCTAACGTGTTCTCTGCCATTGATGCGCGTAACAGTTTACTTATTTCATGCTGAAAATTCGATCCCGAAAAAGGGTTGGCACTGTTTCCGGGCGTTGATCCGCATTTGGTGCCAGCTTTCTGAATCTGTCCCACTGTTTACGAGAAATAGAGTCCGCTATTTCATTATTTGCACCCTCAATATGTCTAGCTTTAAACGTAATATTATAATTCATGAATGCTAAAACTAGAGGACGAAGAAGGGACATAACGCGCTTAGACTTTGAGGATTTTTTATTCAGAATAGCCACTAGCGCCTCATTGTCTACGTTAAAATATACCCTACGGTTGCGTAAGAATTTACCCCATACTTCTATTGCTAATACTAACGGAATCAGTTCAAGAAATGTGATATCTTTAATAATATCACACGATTCCCAATGAGGGGACCATTGCATAAACATCCACTTCCCATTAAAGAAACAGCCACAGCCTAATTCATGCGATCCTGCGCTGTCAGTGAATAACGACAAAGTATCGGACGACTCCCAGTCTTCATTTGGGAAGAAGGTGATCCCATTGAAATTATTCAAGAACTGGAGCCAAACTTTAAGGTCCTCTCGTAGGGATTGTGTAATCCTAATATGATGATTTGGTTTTGAAACACCTATCGTTGCGTCATAAAAGCGGCGGTTGAATGCTCGACTACCCCTCACGGCTTTGCTAAAAAAATTAAGCTTCCCTACTAAAGATATAATGATTTTAAGTGTACTTTTATTGTGAATCAGTATTTCCTCGATATGCTTGATCAAATCCGCGATCTTTTCTGAAGAAATACGTACCAGTTGTTCTCTGGTATCTATTTCTAATCCCAAGAATGTTAGTTTAGTTACTGGTCCGACGGTCTTTTCGCTAGCTATGGGTAGCCATTTCCTTACACACTGACAGGAAATTCGTCATCAATGTTTGACACTCAGACGTTCCCTTTGGACCAGCAAATATGAAATCATCTAGATAATGATCAAGAGTACTGAATTCAGAAGTGTTCATAGTTACCCAGTGCACAAATGTCGCAAACTTCTCGAAAATTGAACAAGATATTGCACAACCAAACGGTAGACATCTATCTATATAGTAAAATCCATTGTAGAAATAACATAATATATGAAATTCTGATGGGCAAACTCTTATCAAACCGAATGCACTTTTCATATCAACCTTAGCAAGCTCGGTATCCGGTCCTAGTTTAGCAATCATCTCGACGACGGTATCAAATGAGGTATACCTAACGGTACACAGTTCCGGATCGATAAAGTCATTGATACTCTGTGATGGTGGGTAGGATAGGTGCGTTATCATTCTCCAGCCACCACTAGATTTGGGAATAATCCCTATCGGAGAAACGTGCGTATTTGGAAAAGGAGGGTACTGAAAAGGACCCATAATTCGTCCCTCAGTTATTTCAGTTTTTATTTTTTCTTCCACGATATTGGCGTGAGTTTTCGCAGATATTAAATTCTTGGAAAATATAACGATTCTAGGGCCCGAATATTGTTTTTTGAAACCATTTACCAAACCATCCATCAGAAACATAGCGTATTCACGGTTTACTTCTTTATATAAATACAGATGTCGCAAGCAAGCCTTAATATTGATTGGGGAATCCCCTAGGGCCCATATATCGTGTATAACCCCTTAACCTCGGAGCGAACGGCTGTCTCGGTCGAAAATTTTGGTGCCGAAATAGCAAATTACTTCTTGGTGCATTGTAACGCGGTTGACTGTCGGGGATTTGCATAGTGCAAAATTTGACCGGATGATTGGAAGAGCACCTTATACATAAATGACTATACTGGCATGCTGTATTTGTACAATAGCCTTGGTTGTTGAAAGATTAGCATTTACCAAGACTTGGTTTTGTAGAGGGTGTAAGGCTAGACTGGCCTCCCATGTACAATAACCACAGCTCGGGATCTATTTCCCCCCATGATTTTGTTGGGTCAGACACAAGCTTAAGTCTAAACTGTTCGTCGTACGCCTTCCAGTTCCCGGACCTATCTGATCCTATCCGTACGTCACTCATGTATTTCAGCATTTGCTGAAATTTATCTTTATGTATAGATGTATAAATACTTATATATATCAAGAATGCATCGGTCCACATTTTTATTGATGTTATGGACTTTGTGTTTTTTGCTTTTGTTACCAATTCACCTTTCGAATTTAGCACCATTACCTTTTCATCCGCGTCAGACGTTTTCGAGTTAACAAGTAATGTTGCTAGGTTGACATAAAGACCCTGCATAATTTTTTCTTTTATCTTATCAGAGACATTGTGTCCAAGAGTATAGCTTGTTGAGCATATTTGTACGGGCAACTCACTAAAATCCGTACCTGTGTCATCAGTAGACAGTGCTACCTCAGTTGCACTGACACTGGGCCGGGCTTCTTCAACTTGGTTATGATGGTTATCCTCCCCCTCCTTAGATTCAGGTATCGATACTGACTCTTTAGTCGTTTCTTTATGCTGTATTTGTACAATAGCCTTGGTTGTTGAAAGAATAGCATTTACCCAGACTTGGTTTTGTAGAGAGTGTGAGGCTAGACTGGCCTCCCATGTACATTTTACACAAGATAAGAAAGATTTTTCAGGGGCGAATTATAAAACGTACCTCTTCCTTTGAAAGCGTTAAACAAAGAGACTGAACGTTATGCATGATAGGAAGAATTTAATCGGGCGTAAATAATCCGGATTCACAAATTGGGACCCAACAGTTACGCGTCGGTAAATAGACATATTTCTAGACAAGCTTTCGTATGTCCTATTATTGTAGAAGGTTATCAAATACATTAATCACTTTCTGTTTTCAACATTGACCACTTGTCATCAAATTAAGATAGATTGCCCTTCGACTTTTCAATACAGAATTTTATTTTCCTAGTTTGAAGTATTTTTCCTTTTACAACCGAGAATAGAGGAGCTTAATTTTCAAATTTTTGCAATTATAGACTGATATATTGCTTGCATATTAAGATAACATGATTTATCAAAGTTGATGCATTCTTATCACATGTGAGAATAGTATGCGGGTTATGATATAACGTTTTTTTTTAAATTTACGTGATAGCTATGAAAGCAGTTCAATCCATACATCATTCATTATATTACATTCAAAGAATAGATGTAAAAGTGTTTCTGGAAAATGATTACAGAAAGAGCAGTTTGGTGAATCATTGTAGTTTATCTAAATGAAAATGTATTTGTGGTAAGTATTCTATATTTTATACTGAAATAATATTACGCTAGTAGCCTATATACATGATTTTGAAATATGGAAAAAGTAAGAAAAATCGGAATCATCCAATTCTGTTAATCACTTTTTCCATTTTCCTATTTATTTATTTATTTATTTATTTATTTTGGTTGGAGGTATACAAATCTAATTCTTTAAAACTTCATAGATTTGTTTAAGGTCCTTTTTTGTTTTAATTACATGTAGTTTCAATAATGAGTTTGACTCATCTTCTGTTTCATCATTAACTAATATTGCGTTTTTTAACAGATTCTTTATTTTCCAATCATGCGGGATTTGTTTACAATTTGAAAATATCTAAGAAAGTTTTGGCAATTGAATTCATTTCTAATGCAGTCGAAACTTTTCAATTCACCTTTATTATCAAATAATTTTTCTGATTAAACTATACCAATCTTTTTCCATTTTGAAAAAAATTTTAAATCACTAAACTGACAAAAAAAATCTGATGTCTAGTTTCATATATTCAGATATGGATGGATTTTTATTGTTTATGATTAATAAGGCTTCTATTGCATTTTTCCAAAAATTATTTGAAATTAAAGATTTTTCAAAACTTAAATCTCAGACTATCTCTAGATCTCCATCAATACCAAGAATCGTAAGTGTAAAAAGTTGACAGTTACCGTTTGGATTTTCTGATGTTCTTTTTATCCATTTTAACTTTAAATAGTTTATAAAGGATGTGAGTTCAATCATATTTAATCCTCCATTTTCTGTAGAACCAATCAATGTTTTTCTTTTAATTTTGTCACGCTTATATTTCCAAATAAATTGATATCTGTAATAGATTTTTTGGATGGATTTGGTAGAGATGAAAAGAGATGAATCAATTTTGGGATAGCTAGAGATTTTAAGGTAGTTATTTTTCCAATTTGCGAAAGATTTCTTCTTTTCTAAGATCCTAGCAAATCCTTAATTGAATTAATTTGCCACGATAATTTATCTCAATCATCTCTTTCAAGTTAGCACTAAATTTTATTCCTAACAGGTAAAACAATTCCGGATTCCAAGATATATTGAGTTCATTACATTTTTTTGTCGGATGAACTTGCTTTTTTACCTATTCAAACTGCTTGAGATTTTGTTATGTTTAATCGAAGTTCAGATTTACCTCCAAAATTGTGTATAATTTTCATGGCTAACCGTAATGATAATTCGTCACCGTCAAGTAATAAAAAAGTGTCGTCGGCATATTAATTTATTAAAAAAAATCAATGTCTCCTACTTTCAATCCATTTATCCCATTTTCTTTCTTTAACCCATGACTACGAATTTCTCCTGAAATTATACAAATGTAAGGTGCCAGCAGGTCACCTTGCCTACAGCCCCTTTCTATAATAAAAAAAATCGGAGATATGCCAATCACTAATGACAGAACATTTTGAACTTTGATGAAGTTCCCAAAACAATCTTTGAAGAGAATACCCGAAATTAAGAAAGCGAAAGCATCAGGATGACAGGATCATCTAGAAAGGTGTCTTAAAAACACGTGTTGAGAAGTGTTGTTAATTTTTGTTCCACTCTGAAGTCAAGGTTTTTTTTACAATCTTCTTCCCGTTTGATATGCTTAGTTAACGTAGTTTTAAGGCGAGCGATTGTGGTCCTCATGGACCTCTTGTTTTTCTCTAGCTTGTCATTTTGTCGATCCCCTCACTTAATGCTTTGCTAGCAATCATGTAAAAGTCTGACGGATTGTTTCAACGTCTCCCTTTTTCTTTGATTGCCTAATATTGTGACTTTCCTCTGCGTCTTTGGCTTCTTTTATTCTTGTGACATGACTTTTTTTTTGCTGTTTGTACCTTCTTTTCTTATAGTCCCATGTATATATAGAATTGGTGCATCGAGGTACATGTATCATCACAAACAAAAGAAGAAAATAAAGTCTAGGCAACGCAAAGCGTAACATCCCCTTACACGGCAGAAAAATGAATGTGTCCAGTATACAAGCAAATCACTAATTAAAATTGCATCCTCTACTAGACTATTCATAAGGGAAAAGTGTATCAAGTCGATGGGTTAAGATCCAATTAAAACTTCGCCCTCTGGACTGAAAACGACATTTTCATATCTCTGATTGACCTTGACCTTTGACCTATGACCTTGAACATCAATAGGATTCTTTCTCTTGTCATAAGCAATCTGTATATGAAATTGATTAAGATCTAATCAAAACTGCAACCTCATAGCAATAAACAAGGATTTTGATTATTTCCAATCTGTGAACTTGACTTTTGACCTCTGACCTCGAAAAACAATATGATTCTTCCTCTTGTTCTAGGTAATCAGTGTATAAAGTTTAGTGAAGATCCAATCATAACTGCACCTTTCAAGGTGAATATAAGGATTTTGACCATTTCCAATTTGTGTCCTTTACCTTGGACCTATGACCTTGAAAATCAATAGGGTTCTACCCCGTGTCATTAGCAATCAGTGTACGAAGTTTGGTTGAGATCCGACCAAAATTGCACCCTCTAGGCTGTATACAAGGATTTTGTTGGTTAAGATCCAATAAAAACTGCGACCTTTAGACTTTATACCAGGTTTTTCTTAAGTTTCTATCTGTGACCTTGACCTTTGACCTTGAAAATCAAAAGGGATTTTCCTCTTGTCAAAAAGCGATGAGTGTATGAAGTTTGGTTGAGATCCGACCAAAACTGCACCCTCTAGGTTGTATACAAGGATTTTGTGACTCACTCAATTACACACGAACGTCTGCGTTACTATATCCCCCTGCAACTATGTTGCGAGGGAATAAAGAAAGAATAACTAAATTATGTAAACGCATTAAGCGCTCAAATGTGAGATAAATTTAATTCCGGAGCCGACGTCAGACGGCAATTGTCTACATTACAACAAAATAAAGAGTTTTTTTTTAATTATTTTGATAACATGGACACAGCCAATGAATATGTAGAATGCACGGGGATATCAAAGACAAAAACATAACTAACGCAAAGCAAATACAATATGTTTGTAAATTATAACATAGCAAGATATAGTAGTAATCACCATAGTTACAGCAACTTCAAACATTTTCATTCAAAATCACCCTAAGGGTTGTATCTTAATAATAAGAATATTTTATCATGTTCGACTCATAATGGGTTTTGAATTCATTCAAACGTTTATTTCAGCAAATCCATCCCAAATGAATCCGATAACAGTGCTTGCCATCACCGGTTCCGGAAATGTACCCGTCACTAATTATAGATTTTCTGTTGGCACCGTTCTTACTCTATCATGCACAGGCACAGTTGGTAATCCTATTCAGGTGGGATTTTATATAATTTTGTTACTAACAAATATTGTCTTATTGTTTGATACAATCTTGATATGATCCCCTCCTTAACTTTCGTTTCTTTTGTAAGCTCTTTCAGTGTATTTTATTTTGTTGCTTCATGGTCCATTGATGCGGATGTCGTTGTGTGTCTAGTCGTCCCCTGTTTCATTGTTTGGCAAAAATTTGTCTGATGTTTGTTTCTGACGTCAACGTATTTTGTAATAAAGTTCTTGTATTTAAGACGTTTATTTCTTCTTTGGTGCCAAATACATGTATACTTAGTTAACAAATGGAAACAATTTTATTCAATATTTTTTAAATAAGGAGATAAACACAAATGCGCAGATCCTCCTATAAATTTGGGCACACTTCCGAAAAATGGCTAACGTATATTTAACAATCACCATACATATTAGTCTATTATATTAAGTCGTTCTTATAGTTCTAATGTTTCTCATGTTTTGGACTTCCATGATAAAAATAAACAAATTACAAAAAAAAAACCATATCAGTGAAGGATTTAGATATCACAATCTTGTAATAATATATTCAAATTTTACAATAATTATTCTGAACTTCTTTCAAATTTGGGACACCTCCAGCATCAGAGTATGTATCACTGGGAATTTCTTGCCTCCATATATTACGGTGACCCAATAAACAAAATCAGAAGGATATAAGGCAAATCAAACTTCAACCACAAATGTCAGAAAATAGTTGGTCCCCTCTTTTACTGAGGATATGATCTTAAAGTGATCAAAAGAATCCAGGGGTATGGTACTGGATCAATCTACAGTTTTGTATCCGTGTCTTTTCCAACGGTACACAATGGCCAGACATGACGACGGGACTCCATGACGGACCTTGTTTCAATCTCGTTAGAGAAGACTGGATCTTGATTCTTTGTCCTATCTCAAAGTTGCTCAAACTACTCGAGTGATTGATTTAGTTTGCTTCTTCAGCCAGCAGAGCACAGACTGTTATACGCATGATTTTTAAGAATCATCGAATATGTGTTACGGGAGGCCACTATGTTTAACTATCTCGTTTGTGCTGTCACCTTACAGTACGAAGTTTTATGTTTATACAACAAATGTGCGTCTATGGAGACCTCTGTGTATCCGGATCAGCGGAAAGGTCGTGTGCACGTCATCCGTAAAACCACACCATTTGCTTATAGCAGATTACCCTTCTAAGTCGGCGCCGGATGCACATTTGTCTCCGTCCTTTTATGTGTTCTTTTTTACATTTGATATTTCTACGTCTTTTTTGGTTGCTTTATATTATGTTCTAGTGTCTTTTTTTTGCAGTTTGTTGTTTTGTCTGGTGTCATTTTCTTGTCAGTTCGTTTCGCTGGGTGTGTGAAGGGTGGTCACGCTGGATATCCTTCTCTTTTCTTACGATTATCTAAAACAGGAAAATCATGCGCGCCAAGACAGCAGAGTGTTTCTTTTCAAACATTGGAATGTGTTTTATTTATGTCTTGTCAATAATGTTTGATGTTTGCATAAGTCTGTTTCGACTATGTTTTAAGTATGTTGTGTAGGTACATATTAACGGTCATGTTACGAGTTGTAGTTTTGTCTGCTGACATTAATGAGTCGCTTTCTTGTGCAGTTGTTCCGCTGGGTCAGTACACATGCTGGAGATGTTTTCCTTTTCTTTTATTCCATATATGGCTTACGAGAGATCCTTTTAACAAACTTTATAACTTTGCCGCCTCTCCTGATGTGTTATTATATAAGCATGCACGACAGAGGAGAGAAATATCGAAAATGTGTCAAGATGGATGCTCCCTGTCAACAGACCTAAATCGATCTTAGTTTTATTTTTTTTAATATCGTACGACTTTTAATATATCTAACCATATACAGAAATCACTTACAAATTAAAGGACAATAAAGCTAAATTGTGAATGGAGAAACTTCAGTTCGTTAGCCATAATAGCTATGGATTCATTTTAACGTTTGTAAAATCGTAACCATAGCAAAATATAATTACATGCTGTATAATCATTAATATTCAAGTTCCATTTCAGTCTCCGCGTTGGTGTCATAGAAAGATAAGTGACTTTGGATGGCAATCACCTCCCTGTGGTGTATCTACAGATGGAGCTGTCTTGGTAGGGTGTCAGAACGTGCAGACGACAACATATATACACATCGTAACATCCGATGACAATGACCGTATGTTCCTCTGTGAAGCAGGGTCAAATCCCCAGTGTGGATTTGGAGAAATCAGCTCTAACATAACAATGTCTTTATGTGAGTTGTTGTTATAGTAAAATTCCTTTAAAACTGTTTTTATTTTCGTCTGAATGATATTCCATACACCTTCCACTCTTTACCAATAAACTGGGGCACCCTGTCTTTATCAAATTATCATAAACAATATAATGTATGTGTATTCTTGCGGATATGAAAAATATCGAGGTTTTCTGTATATTTTTCTTATCACGAGGAAAGAATCTCATTCAGGTTTTAATAGCAGTTCTCTGTAAGGACCAAAATAATTTCAATAGCACGTGGAAACAGCATGTCTCCAATTTTGAAGATTTTTGGTGTGGAAGGTGTATATGATGTACCGAGACAAAAATAAACTTTCTTTTTACAAATTAAGTTTTTGTTGCCATAGAAACCATGTTTGAAATTTTACGCATCAGTAGAATACTTGTAACATGGCATTTTCACAAGGCTCGTTTCCATGGTAACAACTATTGTAGTTAACTGAAATTTCCTTAATTTTTCTCTTTATATCTTTAATAGTATAAATATTACACAAGAAGTATGTTTCTACCCGCTATTCTCTTTGTCAATATGCTCAAAATGTAGGCAAAAACCTGTTTTGAAGAGGCCCTTTTTAGGACCGAAAAAGCTCCTAATTTTACATGATTTTACTCAAATTTAAGGGCAAATAATCTGAAATGTCAGGCTAACTTGATTTCTACTGCCAATTATCTTTAAAGTTTAATCCTCGATCTTTATGAAAATGTTAAAATTTGAGTGGGACCTCTTCACAATTTTATTCAAAAGGGTATAAAAATGGTTACCATGGTGAAATTCTGTTCAGTGCTATTACACATAGAGTAATTTACTGGTAAACTTTTAGCTGTCCGTTATATATTTTTAAGCATTTTTATCAGTGCATATAAACATGATAAAAGAGCATTATTGATTAAAAAATCACCTGAAATTTTTTCAAGGTCACAGGACCCAATGTCAAGGTCATCTTAAATGTAATTCAAAAAAATTGGCAAAATTCTGTGATTTTTCAAAAATATGAGAGGCAGTTTCTCAAAAATCATGTGGTATTGAGTAAAACAAACACATACATAGTGATTTTGGATTTATCCCCTACTTATTGACCAAATTTTCAAAAATCTCAAAATCAATGACATCCTTGATTTTTAGCTAGTATTTCATACATAAATATATAAAAATGTGAGATTATCATGTTTTTGTCTGGGGCTTATTTTTTAGGAGAAATGTTCTAAACAAAAAATTGTAATGTTTTTCCATCTATCGGTTCTAATTTTAGAAAGAATAATTTTTGATACAAATATATGACAGTCAAGCCTAAATTAAGTAACAACAAATAACAACAAAAATGCTAATTTTATTGAAATTGGAACCTGTAATTTGAATTGACCTTGAACTTAGAGTAAATAACCTTGACAAATTTTGTAAGTGTTCAAATAAAGAATAATTTCTTCTGTTGTCCCTACATAAAGCTTAAGCAATACAAGTTAATATTTAAACCATGCTAAAAATCAAATTTGAAAAGATAAAGTCACCATGTGTCAAATGAAAAGTTGCCATGGCAACCATTTTTGACCTCAAAATGTAGGAAAACAAAAAAAGGTCCCACTTATTTTTTTCAGTGATGATATTTGTCACATGAAATCTATTTTGCTCTGACAACAGTGATGGTGTTATCAGCCTGACATTTTGTGTTATTTTTGCTTAAAAATGGTAAAAATTTGACAAAAATATGCCTAGATCTTGACCTTATTTCATGGCAATTTTTGACTGGTTTTGATTTGAAAGGATCCGGCTAATTGAAAGAAATGCCAAAAATTTGTTATTATTTCTAAAAATAGAGGTTTTAAAGATTATAAGTTGTAATACGCCCGTCATTTGACGGGTCGTATTATGGTATGGCGAAGTCCGTCCGTCTGTCCGTCCGTCCGTCTGTCCGTCCGCCTATGGAAAGCAATATCTTGAATATGCGTCAACAGATTTTCATGATATTCATACATCATGTTTGGACTGTGGAGAGGAAGCCGCCTTTCGATTTTCAGGTTCCTTCAATGTGTCGTTACAGAGTTATGGGACTTAGATATTTTAAAATACAGTGAAAATATACTAAAATAGTTAAACATTATTTAAAAATCTATTTTTGATCGAAATGTTTTGAAATTTTGTATACTTCAAGTAGAACGGATGTTCTTTGACATATGTAACGAGTTTTTAATTTTTATTGTCGCAAAAGCGAGATATTTGTAATGGGAAGGGGGGGGGGGTGATATGCACATACATGTTAAGCTGAGGGCAAAATATAGGCGCATGGAACGCAATAACTTGAATATGCGTCGACAGATTTTCATGATATTCATACATTATGTTTGGATTGTGGAGAGGAAGCCGCCTTTTGATTTTCAGGTTTATTCGATTTGTCGTTACAGAGTTATGGGACTTAGATATTTTAAAATACAGTGAAAATATACTAAAATAGTTAAAAATTATTTAAAAATCTATTTTTGATCGAAATGTTTTGAAATTTTGTATACTTAAGGTAGAAAGGATGCTCTTTGACATATGTAACGGGTTTTTAATTTTTTGGTCGCATAACTGAGGTATTTGTAATGGGAGGAGGGGGGTGTTATATGCACAAACATGTTAAGCTAAGGGCAAAATATAGGCGCATGGAACGCAATAACTTGGATATGCGTCAACGGATTTACATGATATTTCTACATTGTGATCAGACTTACAAGAAGAAGCCGCCTTTCGATTTTCAGTTTCATCGGATTTGTCGTTACGGAGTTATGGGACTTAGATATTTCAGATACGATGTAAAAATATACTAAAATAGTTAAATATTATTTAAAACTCCAATTCGGGTCAAAATGTTTTGAAATTTTGTATACTTCAAGTAGAAAGGATGTTCTTTCACATATATAACGGATTCTTAAATTTTTTGTTTCATTATCCAGAAATAATGTGTAATGGGGGGGGGGAGGTTATATGCACATACATGTTAAGCTTAGGGCAAAATATAGGTGCATGGAACGCAATAACTTGAATATGCCTCAACAGATTTTCATGATATTTGTACATTGTGATCAGACTTTGAAGAGGAAGCCGCCTTTCGATTTTCAGGTTCATCCGATTTGTCCTTATGGAGTTATGGGACTTAGATATTTTGGTGTTGTGAAAAAAAATCCCAACGGGCGTATCTTGCTGCGTCAGCGAAGGCTTTATTAATACCAATTAACTCTGACAATGGTTTCCATGGCAACATGATAACCAAAGATGACTTATTTGACCATTTTTTAGTGCTATAAATAGACAGA
The DNA here is from genome assembly GCA_033119305.1 of Pinctada imbricata. NCBI lineage: Eukaryota > Metazoa > Mollusca > Bivalvia > Pterioida > Pteriidae > Pinctada > Pinctada imbricata. The sequence continues at coordinate 22,774,130 of VSWD01000006.1, forward strand.
CCTTGTTTCCATGGCAACCGGAATATTTATTTTCAAAAAATTGTTATTTTTGTATTCAGGGCATTATACATACCATTTATAGAGAAAATCATGAAAATCCATGACATGCTGTTTCCAAAATATTTTGGTCCTTACAGAGAATTGATATTAATTGTGTACTCTGATAGGAAATTTTATTATTCATTCTGTAAGCCCAAGTTAAAATGAAATAAGTACTAATGTAATACATTGTATATTCCATTTACTTGTAGCAGCAGAATGCTCAAAATCAAAAAATCGGATCAAAGTATGGCAATTTCATTGTGAGTCAAACATTTGCTCTGTCCTTGATTATATTTATTGACAACCACAGTGTCAGACAAAATTATACTTAAAAAATATGTGCCCTTGTTATGGAAAGTGAGTTATTGTCATCAATTTATTTTGAGCGACGTTTTACAGGTCGAGGAAAGTTCCTTATATGGAAGTCAAGCATAGCGGAACGACTGCGTCATATAATCAGTTCAGAGTGAATGATCTCTCATATTAAACCAATCGCTTCAATGAAATTTGCATTATGGCATTACTATGATAGTACTGCCTTCAAAATTGCTTCGCTATTGCAGAAATAGCGACTTATACTTCAGAGGTATATCTGACGATTCCATGTTGCATTTTTACAAATTTTAAGTCTAAAACCGTAAATCAAGCTGAGAAGACCATGCACTTTTGAATGGTTCAATGTGTGATCTCAATGCAAATTATGATATATTATTCGATTAATACGTTCTACATTAGCTCAGTTCCTCTCTTTCGAGAATTCAAAATGGAAAGAGAGAGAGAGCATAAAAAGGAAAAAATGGCTTTGGATGAGGAAGGAGGGGTACGCCTCAGAGAACGAAAGAACCATCCCGGCCTACTTTTCCATTTTCAATAAACTGTAGTATCTCCCATCCCAACCTTATAACCGTCATACGGCATTTACATATCACTGCTCATCCGGTACGCTAGAGCATGTACTGATATTTTGGATTTTCACAGTAGGAATTTACAAATTAATTACCAAAAAACTTTTAGGTCAAGGTTTCCGCTTTCATAAACTAGTTACGACATTCTGGAAATTTTACAAAAATTACAGTCAACTTCTTTTAAAATTCTGATCTATACACGCAACAGAGTACATTACTTTGGGTATTACACAACCTGTCTTTTATGGTGATATGATAAACAAAATTAGAAGGATCAAAGGTAGGCAGCATAACCATCGAAAATGCGTCAGAATGATCAAACGCCTTTTATACCGTGGATATGATCCTAATGTCACCAGACGGACACTAGGCTTGGTACTTGACCAATTTACAGTCTTGTACAAGCGCATCCTTGAGACTTGCACTCTGACTGACTATGAAGACGGGACTCCATGACGGGCCCTGTCCAAACCTCTTTAGAGAAGACAGGGCCTCGACCACCTGTCCTCTCTGAATGTCAGTCGGACTCCTCGGGTGATTACATACATGAGCTCGCTACAGCCGGCAGAGCACGGACTGTATTACGCATGCCCTCTTTTTATATCTATTTACATATTCATCTGTGTTTCTGGGGCCTCTGCGTTTCGTGGTCTTGTTTGTGTGAGGTCATCTTACAGTGAGGAGGTTGTTTTTACACCACAATTGTACGTTCTTCGAGACCTCTGGGTATTTGGAGAAGTGAGAGGGTTGTGCGCACGTAATCCAGGATAACCACACCTTTTGCTACTTGCGTGACAGATGGCCGTCCAAAGTCGGCACCGGTTGCCCATTGGTCTCGTCGGTTTATGTGTAGGCTTTTGTGTTTGATGTTTACATGTCGTGTGTCTCTTTTTCCGTCTCGTGCTGTACTCGTCTTTTGTGTTTTTGCATCGGGTGTTTTCGTGTTTTGCTGTTGATGCTGCAGCGGGGTCTTGTTGGGGATCTCCTCCCTTCTTTTAACATCGGTACCGATAAATCTATTATGCCACTATCCTTTGAACGGAAAATAAAAACTCATAAACTTCCCAATTCTGTACAAGTGACAATGTTTAAAGTGAGTAGCGCGCCTACATGTACAATGATTTCGATAAGTTATTATTATTAATTGTGAGAATCAACTAAGGTAATGTACATCTATAGAATGTTCTTAATTGAATTACTTGAGAGTTGCAAGTGCGGATCCAGGAGGGGGGGGGGGGCAATCATCCCCTTCTAGAAAACAAAATCTTTATTTTACGGTTTTTATGTATTAAATATTTTTTCAGACTCAATGGTTTACCTTCCTTACAGGCTGGACACCTTCCCCCTTGGAAAAAATTATAGATTTGCTGATGGTGTAGAATGGGTGGATTTATTTATTGTTCAATAAATTCGATTACTTATGATGCTTTTCTGTAACATTTCTATTTTTTCACATTAGTACATAGTACATACACCGAGAAAGGGTATGAGCCCATATCTTGAGAAAATAAAACATACATTAGGAAAAATGATGCACTTTCGGCAAATACCAGGGGGTGCCTGATAAATTCTTCCTCAATTCCTGCCTTTCTTTTAAAAAAACAATTTGCAATGTAAACATAAGAAACACAATATTCTTCAATGACAAATATTGATAATGACAAATATGGATAATGTAAACGTCTTCAAATTGAATAGCATCATTTAAGAACAGAAAAATTGGCAACGTGGACCAGACATGCACGTTTCAGGTACTTAACCCTCATCAGTGATCCTAAATCTAAATATTCGATGTTTTATTTTCACAAACATAAATTTATACATGTCTAGTACAGAACAATCTTTGCATGGATCGATTTCACGAAGATTATGTGCAAGTCGTTTAAAAAAAAGTGCCAAATTCTCATCTTAATCTCATCTTAATCTGCATTTCGAGTTTGAATTTTTACAAATGCTGCATGGAATCGATAGATATACCTCTGAGGTAAAAGTGACAAAGATGTCAAGGAATTTGATTGCGATTTCAGCGATAGCGGAACAATTATGAAGACAAAATTTAAGCCAAAATATACACACGATTTAACTATCATAGAAATCCCATAATGCAAAATTGAGTTTGAAAATATGAGAGAGCACTCACTCTGAATTGATTATGTGACACAGTCGTTTCGCTATGCTTTACTTCCATTTAAGGAAGTTTCCCCGACTGTTTTCGACCTTTCAGGTATATTTTCCGAGCATAGTCACATTTTCAAAAGAACGAAATATGATATGATCACAATCAAAGAGCGAGACCTTCAGCAAGGTCACATTTTACTGATGGCAGCAAAACGCTCTGCATGTTTGCAAAAAATACCAGTCATTAGATAAAGCATTTTAAGAAAAAAACCAAATGAAAGGATGAAAACAATACACACAGAAATAAGAATTCACGCACGTATCAGACAATACAAGGGAGAAACCAGGCAAAACTTCAACAAACAAGGAAATGAATAAATATCAAATGCAGAGATTTCCTATTTCTGCTTCCGTAAAAGAGATGATTGTCATTTCTACCACATTCCTTTATTACATGTACCGACCTAACAGAGAAATATTAGAAGGATTGCTCACCTCAACATCGCATATCAAAGCGGTTTAGCTGACAACACCTTTTTGATTTGCTGTTAGTATTCTGTTTCGTTCGCTTTATTGATGCAAAATCATTTTTTCGTTTCAGTTTCCTCAGCAACTGAAACAAATATAGGTGAGTTTCTTTACCTTGCAATTAAAATCATTCTCGGAGCTTCACTGGTTGAAGACAAGAATTTTAAAGTAACTTTGGCTCCAGTGTATCTGAAGATAATCACGTGATATATTGATAATCTCTTGCACGGGAATCCCCTACGATTAAATAGGGTAAATGCTGTCTTAATTTACTATATATATAAATGTATGCCTATCATAGGAGCATCGTTATTAATTAAATGATGGTAACCTATTCTGGTCATGAGTAGAGGTATATCCAGGCAACACTTAAACAGTCAATTATTGTGCAACATATCATACCATGTGCACAAAATAGGAAATATTCTGTTTATAAGTGTTCTCTAAATATTCCTCTATTCTTGACCAGAAAAGGTTACCATGATATAAATCATAATGGTGTTCATATGATAGGCATAATCTAAATTCATGTAAAGTAGTTTTAGCTTTTTACCTTGTTGAATCGGATGGGATTCCCTAATAAGATATTATTTGCATATCACGTGATTCGCTACCGTGACTGTGGTAATTTTCATGTAAATACATGATAAAGTTTGATATGCATTGATAACTGTCCGCGCAGCTCACTTCAGAAATCCGAAAATTGAAGTTTTCTTTGCTTTGTTGGCAATTTTTTCGATTAACATTTATATAGGGGGATAGATCTATAACTCTCATAACTAACAGTGTATGATATATGTATGTACGACCAATACTACGCTCACAGTGAAAGAAAATAGTGTTAGATAGGGAGTTTTCTATGTAAAGTTTTAGCACGACGTCTCGGATGTTTGAATCTGAGTCTATGGAGAACGTCGACGACGTCACGCTAAATTTAACATAGAAAGATTCCTTTCTAAAACTACTTTCTTTCACTGTGAGCATAGTATTGGTCGTACAGACATAAATCATACACCGTTATTTATGAGAGTTCGAGATATATCCCCTATATAATTATTTTCAGAAAAGTAGAGAAAAACTTCAATTTTCCGATTTCTGAAGTGAGCTGCGCGGACGGTATTTCTAATATTGGATGTAAGAATTAAATGAATTTTTTCGTAAGAAGGAAAATATGTTGTTCTTGATTTTTTCGTGCGTATCAAGTTCTTGTCGATTATCACTCGTCATTAATGTAATAATTGTTTGTTGTAGACAAAGGCAAAGAAAATGATACAGTATCTCCGTTAGTCCAACTCGGAGGAAACATAATGTTTGGAATAGGATTTACTCTATTTCTGCTAGCTCTTGCTATGTTTACAGCGGTGTTTATCCTATGTGCGTATACATAGTATACATGTATGGTGTGCTCTTAAAATTAGTCTGATACATGTTGATTTAGAAATTATGATATTTAGAAATTTATCTTATGATTTCTTTTTCGTTGACTTAAGTTAAGTTTATGGTTTAATACTGTAGATATATACTTATGTTGGCGGGATTTATATTTATACGGAGCACATGTAAACGCTATCAAGACCGCGCTTATTTTTCACTACGCAAAATCAACCTTATATTTGACTACGCAAAATTATTAAATTTTAATAGACTATAATGAAAACAAGTTAAGTGCGTTAATCAATGATTACGCTAATGTGTCAATTTGCGTCTCTTTTTTTTCAATATTTTTTTCCTGATTCAACTTTTAAAAAATGGTTGTGCAATTAGTACACTTACACTTATTGACTGAAGTTATGACTAATCTTCGTTCTCAAAAAATGTATACTCTTTTTAGATAAAAAGAAAAGTAAAGGAAAGAGGTAAGGAGTGACGAAGTATTTCTTTTGTATTTCAACGATGGTATACTTTCGATTTCCCTAAAAGGATTAATATTAGATAAAACACAACTTGAAAAAGGAACATGTAAAGTTGTTATAAATATAAGACAGTAAATGGTGAACCATCAACAGATTTATGAACATAATAGTTAATATATTCAATAAAACAGAGGGAAAAAATAAATGGATAAAACAATCTGACGAATCTAGGAAAGGAAGCAAATGATTAACTTATATTAAATAATACCTGGAAGTTATGTTTATTAAGTGCAAATGATAACTCAAGTATTTAGTACGCACTACAATCTACTTTCTTTCTTCCATAGGAATGACACGTATGGTATGTATATATTTAACACTAGCAATAACATTGAAATTACAGTAATTAAAACAAATTGTTGAATTATGTTGCGAAAAGTATCGGGAATGCGTAACTGATAGAAAGTCGATTACTTTTTCAACAATTGTTCTCAACGTTCCAAATTGGTTTTTTAATGCAGGACAAAAGAAGAGTCAAGCTATGCACCTAGAAAACAGGCCTTTTTTTTTATAAAAATCATATTCGGTGCACAAAATATAATTGTTTCATACTTGAGCACAGACTGTATTACGCATGCCCTCTTTTTATATCCATTTACATATTCATCTGTGTCTCTGGGGCCTCTGCGTTTTGCGGTCTTGTTTGTGTGATGTCATCTTACAGTGAGGAGGTTGTTTTACACCACAATTGTACGTTCTTCGAGACCTCTGGGTAATTGGAGAAGTGAGAGGGTTGTGCGCACGTAATCCAGGATAACCACACCATTTGCTACTTGCGTGACAGATGGCCGTCCAAAGTCGGCACCGGTTACCCATTGGTCTCGTCGGTTTATGTGTAGTCTTTTGTGTTTGATGTTTACATGTCGTGTGTCTCTTTTCCGTCTCGTGCTGTACTCGTCTTTTGTGTTTTTGCATCGGGTGTTTTGGTGATTTACTGTTGATGCTGCAACGGGGTCTTGTTGGAGATCTCCTCCCTTCTTTTGAACCTAAAATGATTTAGAAAACCAAATGAAAGTATTTTCCTGGTGCCCTCATGTAGTATATAATAGAAAGGAGGTCTGGGATCTCCAACAGGACTGCGTTGCAACTTCGACATCAAAACACCGAAACATATAATTTTGAAGATACAGTAGAGACGAAATTAATAAGACTTTCGGACAGTTTTCTTGTTAAAAGTGAGAGGCTTCAATTTTTTTGTAGGGTCTATTCATAAGGAAATTATCAAATGTGTGTCAGAGCACTATGTCAAGAGGACGATCAATATAAGTACCTATATGAAACAGTATTCAAAATACCTAAATATTGTTTTCATACATCAATGTAAAAGGTGTTACTCATTTATTTTACAAATGTGGCCCAATAGCCTGATTTTGATCAACCAAATATCTATTGGATTCGGTATTTGTCTCCATTTTCTATGTGCATGATTCATTTCGACATCTCCATGTAAATTGAAAAAAATAAAAAAGCAAATCATAAATGACTACTAAATAAAATGATTGGTTGCAAGCCATAAGGATATAGCAATTTGATTTGATATACTGTCATACTACAAAAAAACAAACATATTCCAGTGAAATGTAATCAACAAAGAATTCCAAGCTAGTAATAATCGTAATTTTTACGGTACATAAATGAAAGGAGGGGATCTGCAACTGCACTTGGTTGCAGTACAAACAGCTGAATATCATGCATGCAATCACCCTTTTATGGTCGCGTCACACCTTACCGGATAGCGCGAACGGATGTATAACGGATGAAAAAATTGCCAATATCCTTAGTCCGTTGGTCGTCCGTTTGTAAAAAGTCAACACTGACACTGTCCGAGGCTCTGGCGACTAGTTTTGAACGGACGCGTACCGTACGAGTACTGGCTATCTACCGGAAAAGTAACGGACGTATAACGGACTTCACCGTACGAGAAACGGAAAAGCAACGGATAAAACGGATGTGCGACGCATATGAAACGGACAAAACAGACATCCGTTACTCGTCCGTTGGCCTCCGGTAGCTGTCCGTTATATCTCCGTTTTATCCGTTTCGCATCCGGTAGATTACTGTTCGTGATTCGAGTCTACCGGACATGAACGGACATCAAACGGATATAAACGGACACCTAACGGAGTCCTACCGGAGATGTAACGGACGAGTAACGGACAAAACGGATACCAACGGACATGTAACGTATAATTAACGGACGCCTTCGTCCGTTCTGTCCGTTGACAAGTTTTGAGCATGCTCAAAACTTGCCAACGGACAGAACGGTCACAAACGGTCATCGCCGGACGAGTAACGGATAAAACGGAGATGTAATGGACGAATAACGGATGAGTAACGGATGCGAACGGACACCAATGGATTGAAAATTTTGCTATACGTTACTCCTCCGTTCGCCTTATCCGGCTAGGTGAGACTGAGGTATTAGAGAGGACAGGAGGCCAGAGGCCCTATCTTCTCTGACGTGGTTTTGGTAGGGCCGGTTTTAATCCAAGCTTCGCTTTCAGTCAGACAGCAATTCTGAACTCTGTATTTTGAAATGCAATGCATACGTTAAATATCACTTATTTCGTAGACCATTCTTATTAAGTTCTATAAAGAATGCATTATACTAATAATTGAATAAACATCAAATTGTGAAAGATATCCTTTTTCCAATCGCTCAAAGGCCAATGTTATATTCAGTCAAGGTTTACACGTATTCCTCATCCATGACTCGAACAGAATAAGTTGATCTTCTATCAAAAAAAAAAAAGAAAACTTCCAAGAACATCAGGTATCGTCTGCCTATGTTATACAATTGAAAATATTTCAAATGTTGATTCACAAATTATTAAATATCATTTATTAACATTTTCAGAGACTGCAATTCCGTAAGTATGAGAAATAATGTGTTGTTTTCCTGTTGAATAATGAGGAATATAATTTTGTTTTCCATCCTTATTGCCTTCATGTTTAAATTTAGATTCTTACTTGGTTGAAGCCTTTCATAGGTCAATTTTAAAATGTCCTATTCATTTATATATTTAACGAGACTGAGTACAATTAGAAAAATTTGATGACGGTGAAATTTCAATTTCTTTTTCTTAAAATCATCTTTGAAGGGCAACAAATAAATAACATGATTTTAATTAAAATCTCTTGCGCAGAAATATTAAAAATTTGAGAAAAATCGTTATTTTGCTGTAAAACTCCATAAGGTCTCATTGCAAGATGCCATTATCTTTGAGATGACCCCTACATAATACTGAACGGTCAACTTCTATTTTCGTTCCCATAATATGAATTTTATAATACTGCAATTATATGATCCGAATTTAGTCAAATACCTTGGGTAGAAGTTCATCATTTTCTAATTAGACACAGCCTCGTTAACTTTGATCTGTCTTTTTTAATTGCATTTATTGAATAGGACAAACCCACAAGTAAGATCAGAGGACCATAATTACTCAACTCTTGGAGCTCAAGGTATGATTGTAAACGTCTTCAAATTGAATAGCATCATTTAAGAACAGATAAATTGGCAACGTGGACCAGACATGCACGTTTCGGGTACTTAACCCTCATCAGTGATCCTAAATCTAAACAATGTAATATGCCAAAAACGTATGAAAGTTACTATGTCGAAAAAGTGTACCGAAAGACGTAGCAGGATGGGTGGGATATGATGCTACAGGACCCACTTTTTAGAAATTTCAAGTAATTTTGATAACAGAAATTTAGAATGCGTTGAAGAAACGATCAACCGAAATTGATCGAACTTGGCTACATGTGCCCTCGGGGACTCCTGGTCCACGAGCAGTGACACTCACCAAGTGGTTTGAATGTAAACGTCTTCAAATTCAATAGCATCATTTAAGAACAGATAAATTGGCAACGTGGACAAGACATGCACATTTCGGGTACTTCACCCTCATCAGTGATCCTAAATCTAAACAATGTAATATGCCAAAAACGTATGAAAGTTACTATGTCGAAAAAGTGTACCGAAAGACGTAGCAGGATGGGTGGTATATATTGCTACAGGACCCACTTTTTAGAAATTTCAAGAAATTTTGATAACAGAAATTTAGAATGCGTTGAAGAAACGATCAACCGAAATTGATCGAACTTGGCTACATGTGCCCTCGGGGACTCCTGGTCCACCAGCAGTGACACTCACCAAGTGGTATAAATGTAAACGTCTTCAAATTGAATAGCATCATTTAAGAACAGATAAATTGGCAACGTGGACCAGACATGCACGTTTCGGGTACTTAACCCTCATCAGTGATCCTAAATCTAAACAATGTAATATGCCAAAAAACGTATGAAAGTTACTATGTCGAAAAAGTGTACCGAAAGACGTAGCAGGATGGGTGGGATATGATGCTACAGGACCCACTTTTTAGAAATACTGTGCATTGTGTCATTTATGAAAAATGTAAATTGATATAATTAGTGTCTACAGATTTTGATGCCCCCCGATCTGGCATATAGCAATTGGTTCGTCCGTCTGTCCTTCCCGCTTTAAGTAAAAGGGATTAAACTTTTAAGTAGAGGTGAAAGTGCTTTCAAATTTCCCATGTGTATGTACATGTATGTTGAGAAGTCTAAGCATCTTTTAATACCAAGCTTTCTGACCTTTTGATCTTGTCCTTACCTTTGACATACTTTTTTTTCAATTTTGTAAGGAAAATTCATATAAAATCTATTTCTCCCTGAAACGCTTATAAATTTTGAAAAGTTCAAGTGATACATATGTTATGTCATGTTACGGGTTTTTAGTAATTTTATCACGTTTTTCGAGATATCTATGCGAATGGACGGGGATACAAACTGATAATGCATGTATGTTTCACAAACAGGGATTGTTAATCGTAGTAATTACTTTCTGGTTAAAGTATATGCTCTAAGGACTAATATTTTCAGCATCATATGCACATTATCATAAATAATGTCTCATCAGCTTTTCGTGGCCAAGATAGGGAAAATCCAAAAGTGATTATATTTAAGGAGCGACATTCTAAAAATGACCAAATACAAATCAGCATCATGATGCCTTCAGGTAGAAATCCATGTAACGCTTGCCGAAAGCAATTTTACATTCTAAAAGATTCTTAGATAACGGTAACGCCAACTGTGCCTAATTTTCAGTTCTTCTTTCTCTTCTCGAAACATCAAGCTCAAGTTTCAAATGTCATTTGACTTTAACAAAATGTTATTAGCTGTTTTGAATCGAAATGTTGGACAATGAAGCTTTGCAATTATTGCAATATTGCAAAAATTTAATAGCGATACATACATAATACATACTAACGTCTTCTTTTCTTTTCAGAAAATTATGTTACAGTAAACTGACAAATAACAAATTATAGTTTGTGTGTAAAGAATCTGATGGATCGTGAAACTCTCTATTTAGTTTAAGATGAAAGTATCAAAAGTCACTCAGGATACAATGAGAGCGATTCTGCAGTATTGAATTAAAATCTTTCGAATTTCTTTCATAGATTATTATATTCTGTATGTAATTGTCACAGTTGAAATATATGTTTTATAGTGCCAATTTTATGTATAACGTCGAGTAAGATTTATTCATATCTGAATGATTTAATTATTCTCCTTTGAATAATGTTCATGTTCATGTTTGCGAATGTTAAACGTCTTCAAATTCAATAGCATCATTTAAGAACAGATAAAGGACTAGGTGCGCTGACCCCTCATATCGGCCCTATAATTTCGACGAAAAATATTTTTGATAAACGAATTATTAATTATCACTTTTTGCAAAGTTGAATGTTTGAGAAAATACCCCGTCATAATTTTGAGCGCTCGTAACGTCACGCGCGTGATGTATGACGTCATGTTTTGATGTCATTTACCCTGAATGACGCAAAACTCCGGAAAATCATCGTATTTTACACACAAATCTTCAAAATTCACGAATCCACGAATCCTTTTATGCAAATTAAAAGGCCGATCAGAAATCCATCGATTGACACAAAAATATTTATGGGCAAGGCCTGGATTACCTCTTGCTTTTATAGTTTTGTATCGAAATATCGCTCATTTATTATGTTTTCAATGATTTCAACGTTTTAAGACGTTTTGAGCGACGTATTATAAAGTATAGGACTGCGAAATAAAAAAAAAATTTCATGATTTGGACTCACCATACATTTGGCATTTTATAAACTAGAATATTATGGATATATAAACTTTGAAAATAGGGCCGAAATGACAGGTTACCGCACCTACTCCTTTGCAGCATGGACCAGATATGCATGTTTCGGGTACTTAGCCCTCGTCAGTGACCCTCAATCTAAACAATGTAATATGGCCATAGAGTGTGAAAATTATGTACCGAAAAATGTAGCAGGATGGGTGGGATATGATGCTACAGGACCCACAGTTTAGAAATTTCAAGATTTTTTGATAACAGAAATTTTCGAATTCGTTAAAGAGACAGACGATCAACCTAAGAACATATACAGTACAGTATAATATATGACAAGAACATTTTCTGTATTTTCATTTTTTATTGTACCTCGAAAAGTGAATTCAAGTTCAACCTTTTACCTTTATTTTACCATTTTTAGATTTTTTTTCGATTTATACGAATGAAAAAGACAGATTGTCTTGATAAAGACCATGTGTTATGCCTTACATTACACAATAAATACAATGTACAGTCAAGCTATTTTCTAGTTGACTTCGCACTCCAGACTTTGCTTTTTACGGGTCATATCAAAGAAATAATGTACAATCTGGACACATAATAGACGAAACGACACCAGATACCTTTAAATATGTATAAATTATGCACGAATAAAAACAAATAAATTCTCATACATAAGCGTTCTAGGTTCATTAATTTAATTTCTGACACAGTCCCATCCGAAGTGCGAAGTCCGCAAACATGAAAAGTGTCTATATTACGAATAATACTAACGCCTGATCTTTATTTCATTATTCAACTTGTACACTTTGGCTCCTCTGAACGTAATCCTCTAGAGTCCAACGTATAAAATATGATACACCAAGTTTGATGGTCACTACTCTTAAAATTTGTAACGCAATCAGCATTTATGATTAACCTCTCACAAAAGTATAAGCTCTCTAACATGTCTAAAGAATTTGTCTCCCTTTTGATTTTTTAATCACAAGGAATTTTATCCTGAAAATGACTGTATTATGAATGATACATTCGGTAGCCTAGGAAAAAATCATGATTTATCAAAGAAGATTTATCAAAGAATTATGATACATTTGAAATGTTAGAAAGAAAGATATCTATGATCAACTAGTGCATAAGAGAAATGAGATTTCAGAAATTCATCAAATCATATCTTAGAAATGTACATAATGATAGATAATTTATAATATATTATGTACATAATGATCAGTCAGGGGCATCACTGATTTCAGTCCTCTTGGGAAATGACTGATATTTATAATTTATTCTTCGATTTCCTTTGTAATAAAACACGATCAAATGTATTCGTTTTGCAAAATGATAGAAAGCAGTCACATAAAAATGATTGAATCAAGTCAAATTCTAAAGTTTGTCCATTTTATTGTTTTTACTACACTATTAAGGGAAATCTATTTCCATGGATTTGTAGTACTTTCTATTCTGCACCTAATTAACTCATAAAATCAAAATGCGCAGGAATGAATTTCTAGAAATAAGAATGCGCGCATTTAGACTATGATATTCTGTCATTTGGAGGTAAAGCAGCAAGTAAAGTCAAAATCAAAATTACTGATGTTAGTTATTTCTGAAAGAGTACTGAAATCAGGGGTGCCCCTGACTGATGATAGATGATCTATAATATATAATGTACATAATGATAATTTCACATAAATCATGTAAATCGACATGGATTTTATATAAAAGTTTCTTTAGTATAAAGGGAGGCAAAACTGAAAAAAAATAAATTCAAGACAAGGCAAAGATATCTTTTTCAAAGAAAAAATTCCAAAGTTTGAAAATACTGGAATGTGCTCTCTGAAAAGGAATTTGCATGGAAGACTGCTCCCTAAAAAGTCATGAATACCTGACAAAATTATGGATCTTCAATGGAAAATTTTAAATGCATATAACATTTTTTATACAGAAAATAAATTGAAAAAAAATTAACAGGCCAACAGTTAAATCTAATTTCTGTAATAATGAAGAATATCTTTCACATCTATCTTTTAGCACAAAAGATCGAGGGTTTTCTATTCTTGATTTTTGAAATATTTGAATATATTGACTCAACTTGTATTAATAATCTAGATTTTGAATTTTCATTGTGTAATATAGTAACTGTTCTCGGTTTTCAAGCAAATACAAGATTCTCAATTTTTGTTTTATTTCTATGTTAAACGTCTTCAAATTGAATAGCACCATTAAAGAACAGATAAATTGGCAGCATGGACCAGACATACACGTTTCTGGTACTAAACCCTTGTCAGTGATCCTCAAATCTAAACAATGTTATAAGCCCAAAAGTGTGAAAATTAGCAAGTCCAAAAACGTACCGAAAGACGTAGCAGGATGGGTGGGATATGATGCTACAGGACCCACATTTTAGAAATTTCAAGAAATTTTGATAACAGAAATTTTAGCATGCGTTGAAGAAACGATCAACCAAAATTGATCGAACTTGGCTACATGTGCCCTCGGGGACTCCTGGTCCACCAGAAGTGACACTCACCAAGTGGTACAAGTGTTAAACGTCTTCAAATTTAATAGCATCATTTATACTCTTTTCGCCAAATGGTAAAAACTATTATGGGTAGAAAGAAATAAAATGAAATAAAATAGAAAATATATACGAGGGCTGTCCGTAAAGTTCGTGGACAAGTCTTAAATTGAGGAAAAGGAGAAGGTTCGATAACATGGAAAATCGGCCCTTATTTTAAAATGTTTTAGATTTTGATTGTATTTCGTATCAAGGAAGTTAAATGTGTGGTTGTTTGAAATATCAAATAAATATTTTAATTTACGTGCAATACACCGAAAGATATGGCTTCAAAATCGGCTTAAAGTCGAAAAATACTGAAAAATCGTAAGAAATTGGCATAATTCTGGTCAAAATTTATGAAAATAAGTAGGGCGTCAGCCCTCAACCAAAATAATTTTCATATAAAAAGTTGAATTTGCAATTTCTCTTTCGATCTACACAAAATTTATGTTGGGTGAGGGTTGGCGCCTATACTAATTTTAAAAATTTATGCAAAAAATATGGCGATTTTCCTTCATTTCCGTCATGCAGAGCAAATGACGTCAAAATATGACGTCATAACTTACGCACGTGACGTTTTGACAATGAAAAATATTTACTTTCTATTTCGGCAGGTATTTGAGATAAATGTAAGAGATGCTGAATCATGATTTTCACAAAATTATTTTTCGCAAAAATTTAGGGCCGATTTTGTGAGTTAGTGAACCTATCCCTTTGCGCCAAAGACATTTATTTTTAGTATATTTGATGTCATATACTATTTGCGAATTACGAAATGTAAATTATTATCATATTTTGATTTTACTATTACAACTATGACTTCGTAATTAGACATAGGATGGTGATCCGGAGCACGGTAAATTTTTACCGAAATATGTTGTTTATCATTTTATTCATTTCATTTGCACTTTGTAAAATTCCGCTGATAAAACGATAATTTTTACATTGTGATGTTGACAATATTTATGACATCACACATGCAAAATTTGAACGTTCAAAGTTTCAAGATGACAGAGAAAACCGGATTTTAAGGAAAAAGGGTGTGATCGTCATTGTTCGAAAAAATGACGTTTTCTCGAGAGGCGGAGCAGAGAGAATCGATAAAATTTTGCATAGGCTTCAGAAAACACCGACAGAGACTCACAGATTCCTTAAACAGTCGGAAAACATGATGAAACTAGTTGTTTGCAAGTCTTCAAGTGGCAAAGAGGATTTTTGGACGTTAGGGACAGTTTGCAGGAAGGTATGCGATAGAGAAGACTTTTTACAAAAAAAAACAGATGTGCTTTTAAGTGAAGAACATGACGTGATTCATAGTTATCGGCGACTAACAATTCGGGAAACTGAAATTAACTTTGAAATTTAAAAAAAATCGTGCATTAGATCATATTCCATGATCCTACAACGAGTCATGTCTGTGCTGGATGGGTTCCGAAACTTTTTTTTTAGAAATCTAAATGTAGCGAGGAGAGTGGAATTGTCAAAACAGTTAGTAAAGGATAATGTCAAGGATTCTCATGCTAGTGCTCCAGGTATAAGGAAATGTCTTTTTTATATTGTAGAGAAATATAAGTATTTGTGCTTTGTTTGTGGTGAAATTTTGCATATTACTTATATGAAACTTGAATTTAATAAAAATGATACTTTCATTTATTTTTCAATTGTTTGCTAGCTTTTATCAAGGCAGTCCACGAACTTTACGGACAACCCTCGTACTACAGTAAAAGAGATAGTTAAAAGAGTTGAAGAATTTGATAAAGACAAATATTGAAATGATTGAAAGATCACGTTTTGAAAATGATTACGTCTTGTCTGTTATGTCTGAATTTTACTCTTATTATGTAAATGTACGTATTGAAAAATAATAAAAAAAAAAAAGATTTATTCCCCGGTTTTAAAATCTATTGTAAGAATTAGTGGTATCTAACTTTACAATGTTGAAGACGAGTGTATGATGTGTACTTGGTCTTGGTTCCATTTTAGACATCAAAGCATAAATGCTATTACACTTTCTACATAGAATATTCACCGCATTCATGTATTTGCACGACTAAATTGGAGGGTATTGCTTGCAAGTAGGAGATATGTACTCATATGCGGCTACTGATCTCATCTCCATTCGGGGGTTCACATTTGTTGCTTTGCATATTTATTTGTTTTGTCTGGTTTTGAAATGTACTTCAATTGATAAGTTTCTGCATGTTCATGTTCAATGATTTAGTCCTCTGTAACCTTATTTATTATGAACATGTAGATAGAAATTCATAGTATGATCTAGTGCCCTGCTAGATTCATGGATCAAATGAACGATGTAAACTACGATTGTATATAATTAATGTGTCAACTGAGTTCGCCTTGTTTGTTTGTTTATAATTTTAGTTGGTTTGTTTTGGTAGCACTTATCAGTTTATTCAGGGTCTTGTTTTCGGTGCTGTCCCCGTTTTCTCTTCTCGTACGTTTCTGGTCCGCTATTCTTATGATGGGAAAATCATCCTCACTTAAAGTTTTCAATTTTGATATATCGAAATTCAACTTCCTCTCTGAATGTCAGTCGGACTCCTCGGATGATCACATGCATGAGCCCGCTACAGCCGACAGAGCACTGACTTTATTTCGTATGCTTACGTTTTTTATATCCATTTACATATCCATCTGTGTATTTCTTGGGCCCATGCGTCATTCTGTTTGTATGTTACAGTGAGGAGATTATTTCATACAACAATTGTGCATTCTTCGATACCTCTTGGTAATCTGAAAAGGGGGAGGGTTGTGCGCATGTAATCAAGGTTAACAACACAGTCTGCCGTGGCAGATGGCCGTCCTAAGTCGGCACCGATTGTCTATTGGTCTCGTTGGTTTATGTATAGTCATTTGTGTTTGATGTTTCTTTGTTATTGGCGTTCCTTGTACAATTTGCTTGTTTTTCTGTGTGTGGCTGCGTTGTGTTTTTAAAGTGGGTGTTTATAGGGTTTTGCTGCAACTAGGTGTTGTTGGAGACCCCTTCCTTTCTTTTACATTAAAATGGAGGGAACGAAACAGATTAAAAACAAATTAACATGTCATATCAAGCTTATGATTGGGTTTGACAGAAAGTGTTTTGAAATTTAACCCTGACATGGTTGCCATAACACTTTCTATATAGAAGTAACCTCAGACAGTGAAGTGTACGTATTTTAAATATTGTTTTCATTTTTGTGCATGGACATCGACGGCGGGTTCGGCTAACCAACAGGGGATGCTTACTACTTCCCGGGCACCTGGTCCCACCTCTAGCTTGCTAGAGGTCTGTAGATGCTCAATTTGGTGTTCTGTTGCGAGAGCTGTTGAGATTATCGTCAGGATCTTCTTTAACCCATTCTAAACGGTAAAAGGAATTCAAGAGCTAGAATATTATTATGTCATTTTTGTTTATTCATGATATACCCTATAAAATGAAAACATAATCAATCACTCGCGGACAATGTTAAAAATGTCACAGTGCTCGATCAATACAGTAACCAGCCGGAAAAAGAAGGCACTGCCATGTTTTTCTGGCTTACGATATCCCCGACTGGTCTGTAGTCAGATCTGGTACGAACGAAAACGACATCGCCTGCGTTTACATTGACGACAGCAGTTCCTGTTGCCGATATCCACATTCCCGTTGATCCGGCATCCGGGTAGAATGTATTAACGGCTTCATTATTAACAACTATGTCGATGGACAAGTATCCATGGGCATAAACTGTTGTGGAGAAAACATATATCCCCTCAACTGGAACAGTAAAAATACCAGAAAATCGATTGTAGGACTTTGTTGTATCGGTTTTTACGTTGTCAAACACGAGCGTGTGGTGGGAACTTGGCCCAGGCTCCCCTATGGACATCAGGGAATAAAATGCCACAGGACTCTCTGCTACGTCTATTGATGAAGTCTGTCTTTTCGTTCGTTCTAAAAAAACATATAAAAATCAGGTTTGTTTCCAAGAAGGAATTGTTAAATGTAGAATTGATTTATCTTTTATCATATCAATTACTTAAAACAAAGAAATATTTTGATTACCTAAGCTTTTCATTTGTGGCGCCACCTATAATAATAATAATATAGAAACTACAAAATGTATCGAGATCTGTCTGCATTCCCAATATAGATTTTGCATGTTTTTGAGTTCACTCAATTTATATTATCGCCTGACGCTGTGGGATGTTTTTGATTCGGATTCGCGTTTGTTTTGCATCTATTCTATCAATAAAGATAAGGTTCCAAAAGGTGTTTAACTTAAGAGAGTTGATATTACTTACGTGCCAAAGCTGTTCGATTCTTCATTTCGACTTTCCCCGTTAATTTAGTGGGTATTTTCTTGAAATCTAAAGAGTCTTCAGATTGGTTTGTTCTTGAAGATAGTTTCCAGTTTTTTCGTGTATGGTTACATGTATAAGTTTTGCTATTGTCAGAATTCATTCCCTTATTTTCCATATTTCTCATTTTGAATTCCAGGTTTGCAATAGTTTTATGTTGAGAATTCACTGTTGTTTTTAAAAGCTCAATTTCCTGCATGCATTGTTGAATCAACAAATGAGAATTGTCTTCTCTTTCAGAGTCACTTTCCTCACTGTTACCAATAAATATGAGCAATAATACGAAAACCCCGAGAACGTTCATTTCCTATAGTCAAAATTTAAACTACATTTCCAGCGTTCGGACACAAAGTTGATAAGGGGATTTTGTGACGTATTATAGATAAAGCAATCGATTTCAGACTTACAAGACATGACTTTGTGTCGAAGTACCATAGACATAGTTAGACATTCATGAATACAATATTCTCCTGTCAGCTCTGCAAGTGTCCTTTGTGTCAATCATCCAGATGCACATTTTTCATATCAATAGAAATGCAAGCATCTTGTACGTAATACCTCACTACCACTTGTCGGATGTCATACACAAAACTACGTCTCCAGTGGGTTTCGTGCGGAGACTTATCAGACCAAAACTTCGACCAAATTAATAGCAATTCAAGTGCTATTCAATGTGTTAGCAGTGGCGGATCCGGCGCCCCCTTTGCCGGGGGGTCAAGGGGCGAATTTTGCCGATTTTGACTGCAAATGAGCAAACAAATGCCTGTTTTGGGGTCAGTGCCGGGAGGGAGGGGGCGGGCGCCCCCTCCGCACCCCTAAATCCGCCACTGGTTAGGTTGATTTTACTATAAAATTGCTTGTATGTGAAAGTATATATAATAAAATATACATGATATAGACTCTGATTGTGTTGTATATGCTCTACGAGCGAAACTCACCGGAGACGCAGGTTTGTGTATGACATCCGAGAAGGGGGAGTAAATTAATTAAGGTATCACGTGCATGTACACTTGTCGCGAGATGAAATTCAAGGTTCTCGAGAATAACCATTGAACCATTGTTTTGTAAGACCAAGAGTATGATCAAAACTAAATTGGGTTAGAAACATTAATTATCAGCAATGGGACCTCTTTGACTATTCCTCTTTGGTGAGGAACTGTAACTAGTATGCTGCACACTCAGGTGTCGACGTCTTTTTTTTTTTTTTGGTGTTATTTGTTACAATACCGGAGATGATCTATATCTGATGATTTTGCTTCCTTGTCTAAGAAAATACTGATTCAGAATAATTTAATTTTCCAACTTGGATTAGTGGAGGTCAATGCTCGGAGAAAATGTCATAACTCATCAACGTAGGAAACGGGACATAATACATCTTGGGTGATGTCATGTGTGCTGCGTGGCCTCTCTGGACTCATTTTTAAAACAAATGTTGATGAAACGCCTCTAGCGTGACATGCATGCATGTACAATGACATTTACACGACCGTATATTCTACACGTACAAATACTCTTAAGGAGACGTTTGATCTTCAAGTGGTACTTAAGCTTCTGATCAAAACGTCAATAGAGATTTCATCTTTGATCAAAAGCAAAGTATTCATAAAGTTTATTCATGACATAGGTTAATAAATACTTGCAATAGTGTTAGATGTTGATCTCTATCCATGTCTAGTAGGACTTTGACCTTTTTAACCAAGCACAAGAAGGGTTCTTCTTTTATTCATAAGCAGTCATTGTATGTTGCTTCATTTATCAAAAATGATCCGTTGCTCAATCTGAGACTTCTTCGAACATATCAAGAATTGATTTTAAGCTCGCTTCAGCAAGCAGAGGACAGACTGTTTTCAGTATACCCATGCATCCATTTACATAATTTTAGTGTTGCCTTGGGCCCTACCTTTTACTGTCGTGTTTGTGATGTCTTATTGTGAGAAGAATATTCATACAACAGATTTGTTTTTATTCGAGTTATTTTGAATTTCTGTGGTGTACATTCACTCATGAGTGACTTCTCGTAAACCGAATTTGTTTTCTTACACTGTGACAGTAGATATCATACATAAACACGACATTGTATAGAGTGCTGTCCTTCTTGTTTCAAGCATGTGATGTTATTGTTCTGATTGACTCTCTTTGATCCCATTTGCTCGCGTGTGTTCGGCTGTGATCAATGTAATACTGTCATGGTGGTGATTTCCATCTTATTATTTACATAGGTCTAGTATTTCTTGAGACATGATCATGATGATTAGTAGTACCACATATCTTTTATTTCACCCAAAGATCAGTAGGATTCCCCTTTCCACACAAACAATAGTTTGTGAATTTTCCTTAGATACTCAGTCCATATATTGCAGAAAAGAATTCTCTGTCCTAGACAGACAGAAGGACAGGCATGGCGAGACCTTTGTTGAGAAAGGTGGATAAAAAATAATTCTATATTTAAGATAGAGAACTTTATGTACTTTTAAACTGACTCAAGAGTTCATGAAATTCTGTGCAGTGTTTCATCAGGAGAATTTGAAAAACCACATGTTGCTACGGTAACCTTGTTTGACATAATTATAAAGCCCGAAATAAAATTTCAGTAGAAGCTTCCTCTAAAGCTTGATGAAATTCGGCTCAGCAATTGAAGGGGGGATGAAAAATATGTCTGGCAATCAGTGGCTTTGGTAGCCATCTTGTTTGATAAAGTAGGTCAAAGATAACCATCTTTGTAATTCATCACATACAATGTACATATACATGTATGTTACAGCATGTTCAATTGATTGAGGTTTCAAGAGTCCTAAATATAACTCCTTGCATTTTAAATTGACCAAATTAAGGCCTGTCAGCTTCTTAGATACATGTATTACACCCTTAGACCAAATATTATGGCACAAATAACTCCAGGTTTATGTTATCATTCACATATCATAAGACATAAGTATGCATATGCTAATCATGAAATTATTTACATGTATGCAAGAGGAGAAGCATGAAAGTGGTAGACAGGTGTATAGATCTTCTTTACTGAGTTTACATACATGTATAGATACTTCAATGACTATTCATTGATTTCACATTTTCAACATGCCTTGAATTTTTAATCTTTCTCAATTGGTGAAAGGCTTTTTTTTGGAAAATAAGTTGCCGCAGTAACAAACTGAGTTCATCAAAAAATCCATCATAACATTAAAGAATCGTATCCAATTGCCCATTCAAAAAATTCACATTGTTTTTGTTTTGGTAATGAGCAAGCAAAGAATTTCCTTCCATTATTTGGTCCTTGTTTCATAACAGTTCTGAAAGCTGCAGGTTTTCCGTGTCCAGGACAGATTGGGAAGTCTTCATCGGCCCACTAAAATAGAAAATGAGTTTCAAGCTGAACGGGTATTTTTTATTATAACAAATTATTCAATATAGATGTATGCCTACCATTCAATAACAAAATTGTTCCCATATTAATTCTCTCTTTCAAAGCAGGCAGATTCATGCCAGTCATTATGAAGTGTTGCTATGGGTATGACATGGTTTCTGATTTCAAGAAATAAACTTAAAAAGTTTATGATTTTAATGTCATGAATTATTGAAAAGGGGTCTGTGAGTCAAATTTGGTGTTACGTATTAAGTGTCAGAAATGGAATCATTAACATCAGGTTTTACTTCATGATTAGTAATACATGTACATTAACACGATTAAGTTATGAAACTTTCTAGATTGTAATCCATTCAATTTGTAGGGTAAAATTAAAGTTTCACCGATAGTCCATATTGAATTTAATCCAACTGAAATTGTAAAGAGATATCAAAATCTCGTCATACAATTATAATAATAATATCTACAAAATGTGACAAGCAATATAATCATTCAACATTATTTCTTTTTCATTTTTATTTTAAGTACATGTATCTGTCAATACATGAAGCTACCCCTTACCTTGAAGTATTTACATTGCTTTGTCCTAGGTTGCAACGCACATGTGAAGAACCATCTGAGAAAATTATTGCCCTCCTTTCTGGTCTGCGCTATCTTGCACCTCACTTTATGCCCAGGGCAAAATGGTATTTTGCTGTCATTACACAATGAATCTTGTTCCCTTGTGGCACTTTTTGTATTTTTGCCCTGTTGGGCAACATTAGAAGTTTTGACTGGTAGGGCATTATGAGGAGTTCTGCCCTTTGGGGCTTTGACCTGCTGAAATTTGCCATTTGATAATGAGGTAGGCTTGTTATACTGAGATTGTTCATGTGAAACAGAGTTTTTAGGTCCCTCTTCCTTTGTTCTTGTCCCTCTTGCATATACATCCACAGGGGACCCACTTAGCATTCCATGTGACCTTGACCTCTTTATATTTGATGGTTGGATACAATCTTCTGGTTTTCTTTTCATGGCACTTGATTTTGTTAAGTCTTCTTTGCAATCTTGATAAAGGAAAGTAATTAACAGTGTAATATAGAAATTTTCTTTTTTCAAAATTAATGAAAAAGGTTTGAGTCAGATCATATTGAATTTCATATTCTAATATGACTTGATTCTTTTTCCCTATTAAGACAACAGACGCGAGCCGGGCTCTATTCTCCAATATAGGCCCTATAGTGATAAGTCACGTCTACCCATTTTCTGAAAGCAGATAAACCAGCAGGAACTGGTTTTTACCAAGAATCGATGGTCATCATAAGAATAGAAATAAAAAAGCCTACGCTCACGCAGCAAGATGCGCCCATTGGGAGTTTTTTCACAACACCAAAATATCTAAGTCCCATAACTCCATAAGGACAAATCGGATGAACCTGACGAAAATCGAAAGGCGGCTTGAACCTGATGAAAATCGAAAGGCGGCTTCTTCTTCAAAGTCTGATCACAATGTACAAATATCATGAAAATCTGTTGACGCATATTCAAGTTATTGCATTCCATGCACCTATATTTTGCCCTAAGCTTAACATGTACAATGTATGTGCATATAACCCCCCCCATATAATTGCTGGATAATGTGACAAAAAATTTAAGAATCCCGTATGTATGTGAAAGAACATCCTTTCTACTTGAAGTAAACAAAATTTCAAAACATTTTGACCAGAAATAGTTTATTAAAGAATTTTTAACTATTTTAGTATATTTTTACATTGAATCTAAAATATCTAAGTCCCATAACTCCGTAACGACAAATCTGATGGACCTGAAAATCGAAAGGCGGCTTCTTCTTCAAAGTCTGATCACAATGTAGAAATATCATGTAAATCCCTTGATGCATATTCAAGTTATTGCGTTCCATGCACCTATATTTTGCCCTTAGCTTAACATGTTTGTGCATATAACACCCCCCCCCCCCTCCCATTACAAATATCTCAGTTATGCGACCAAAAAATTAAAAACCGGTTACATATGTCAAAGAGCATCCTTTCTACCAGAAGTATACAAAATTTCAAAACATTTCGATCAAAAATAGATTTTTAAATAATTTTTAACTATTTTAGACTAAGTGTATTTTCACTGTATTTTAAAATATCTAAGTCCCATAACTCTGTAACGACAAATCGAATGAACCTGAAAATCAAAAGGCGGCTTCCTCTCCACAATCCAAACATAATGTATGAATATCATGAAAATCTGTCGACGCATATTCAAGTTATTGCGTTCCATGCGCCTATATTTTGCCCTTAGCTTAACATGTATGTGCATATGACCCACCCCCCTTCCCATTACACACAATATCTCGATTATGCGACAAAAAAATTAAAAACCTGTTACATATGTCAAAGAACATCCAGAAATAGATTTTTAAATAATTTTTAACTATTTTAGTATATTTTCACTGTATTTTAAAAATCTAAGTCCCATAACTCTGTAACGACAAATCGGATGAACCTGAAAATCGAAAGGCCGCTTCCTCTCCACAGTCCAATCATAATGTATGAATTTCGTGAAAATCTGTTGACGCATAATCAAGTTATTGCGTTCCATAGGCGGACGGACAGACGGACGGACTTCGCCATACCATAATATGCATAATAAGACCCGTCAAATGACGGGCGTATAATAAAAAACATAGTGTAATCAAAGATTACGAAGCTCACCTCACGGCAGCAAAGTTCAATTTAAACATATCTCTAAGTACATGTATAATAAGAAAATCACTCAAGTGGAAAAAAGTAGGTCAAGGGCATTTTATGAAAGTTTGATCAAAGATACATCCAATATGCAAGTTTGGTACATGTAGCACTTATACTTTGCTCAATATTGGCCTTTAAAGGCAAAATCACTCAAGTGGAAAAAGTAGGTCAAGGTCATTTTATGAAAGTTTGATTAAAGATACATCCAATATGCAAGTTTGGTACATGTAGCACTTATACTTTGCTCAATATTGGATTTTAAAGTCAGAATCGCTCAAGTGGAAAAAGTAGGTCAAGGTCATTTTATGAAAGTTTGATCAAAGATACATCCAATATGCAAGTTTGGTACATGTAGCACTTATACTTTGCTCAATATTGGCCTTATAAGGCAAAACCACTCAAGCGGAAAAAGTAGGTCAGATGCTGCATCTGATGCATGGGTTCACCTCAGCATCTCAAGATGAATCACTTGTGCAAGTCTGGTTACTGTAGCATCAGTACTTTGTCAGATACTGAACTACCCCAAAAACTTTGACCATGTTTAACTTTTTACATGTACAAGATAACACAGTCTAATAAAGATAATCAAACTTTGCTTCTATTATTATTAGTAGATCAAAAAGACGGGTCTATCTTAAGCATTATGCAATAGTAAGAAATCCAGAAGGTCAAAATGTCAGTGGGTTATCTTTAAAGACTAACTTCAACATACCCGTCAAAACAGATTTGGGGCTAAGACACGCCTCACATACAGAGTTGCTCCCCTTGTTAATAAGAGTACATGCTGTACAGGCCCAATCCTCCACCTTGGTTCCTGCATGCTGCACCCAGCCTAGCAGGCTGTTCTTTACTGGTAAAGACCTTAAAATGTATTTTCAGAATTTAGAAATATTTTAAAATAGCAGCCAACAGACAATTCTCTGATCATGACATAGACCCTTTCACATTATCTGGGGTACTGAATTTGAAACTCATAGTCAGATCCGGCGACAAACAATAAATTGCCCATGCATCCGTGACGACAATTGATTGTTATAGGATTTAGCACATGATGGTATTTTGTTTGTTCCGCAAAAAAAAAAGTCTTGTAACAATCAAATTACGTCACTGGTGCATGCCCAATCTAATGTTTGTCCCCAAGAACTGAGCTTCAAATTCAGTACTTCAGATAATGTGAAAGGGTCTATGGATCAAGCACAAAATTCAGAGTCGACATCTTTTTGCATAATGTTACTCATTATGATATTTCTGTTAATGGCCGATGGGGGACTATTTAAGGAGACTGGTAAATTCTGTGCATTTCCTCGCTCCTCACTATAGGGTAAATATCTCTAATTGTTATCTGATTGGTCTGTGTCAATTCTTTTACCCCTTTCAATTTTTGCTTGAAAGCTATGAAACAGTTAAAACTTGAGTATAACTTCTTAAGTTATTTATCTGTTTTTTATTTGAAAAAAGAAATTAAGAAATGAAAACTTGCTGATTTTTTATTCGGATGGTGTTGGTCTGACAGGCAGGACAGAAGTAGGTCACTCTCTCGCTGTCGTCACCCATGCGTGTCTGAGTTATCTTTCCTTGACACTGACTGCACTTGCCCTTTTTGTAAACCTTCATGTATTTGTTAAGGGAGGTTCCGGTACTTCTGCACTGAAGGAGTAAAATGTGTGTGTCAAGGTACATGTACAAGCATAAACTCTTTTAAGTTGAAAGGATTTTTATCTGCAAGGTATATGATAATTTGCGATGTTTTCTGTCTTAAGGATGCACATTATCACTGTGATATATCACGTGATACGCAAATGATATGTTCCACAGGAATCTCCTCTGATTAAACCAAGTAAATACTGTCTAAATCTACTTCATATGAATTTACTTTAAGCCTATCATATGGCCATTATCATCAATTATATGATGGTAATCTATCCTGGTTAAGAATATAATCTATTCTGGTTAAGAATAGACGTGTATTCGGAGTACACTTAAGCAGAAATTTTTCAATGCTCATCACGTTATGATATGGTGCACGGACAGATACAAAATTTTCTGTTCGAATGTTCCCCTAATATACGTCTATTCTTTGGCCATATGATAGGCCTAAAATAAATTCATATAAAGTAAATTTAGACACTAATTTACTTGGTTTAATCAGAGGGAATTTCCATGGAACATATCATTTGCGTATAATGTGATATGCCACAGTGATTATTCATTGCGACAAAAATCCTTTGCAAAAAGTACATTTTAAAGTTATTCATTGGTACCATGGATTTCCTACATTAGATCCTATCCTACAGTTACACTTTAAAATTTTGAAATTTTAAAAATATATTTTCATTGCACTATGAGATCTGTAAATATAAACTTTGTATAAACTACTATTATGTATTTCAAGTTCAAATTAAAAGCCTTTGTATAAAAATACATCCTATAAATCTCCTTTGGTGAGTTTTTGAAAAATAAATCTTATTCTACAAGAGAAAGCTGCATTACATTTTGCATCTTCTTAGCACATAAGAATTCAACAATGTGTAAGATTTTAAAATATGAGATGTCTTAACAGTCAAACAATATGCATGTTATATTACTAATACATGTAATAATTGATTGTTATTTACAATACATTTATTAATATAACTAGGTATTCACTGTACAACATAATTTTTCATTGTTCTTGGGAAAAGATCTAAGACAAGTATATTAACATGATTAAAAAGAAATATTTTTATCAATTGAAAGCAATTTTCACCTTATAAAATATCATGGTGAAATCCCTAGTCATCTTGATTAGCAGTGATACTAACTCATTGGACAGCTCTTTGACCTGTTAATATATTACTAGTTTGAAAATCAAATAATCATTACAAACTCAAGCAGTAACAGTGCTTTTGATCGTCAAAACTTGGGGATGAAATTTGACCTGTGAATATTTAACGTTTTAAAATCACATAATCATTACAAACTAAAGCAGTTACTACTTTGCATGCCTTGGAAACTTGGAAATAGTATAGAGTAGTTATGATATTGAACCATGTACATGTAGTAACAGTTAACACATGTCAATTATGATATTATGTTTCAAAAGCACGTTACACGATTGCAGTGTTCTTGGATTCCATTACCTGTACCAGACGGAAGTGAAAATCGAGGTCGAGTAACTGGAAAACAGAATGCTACTTATCCTTTGGTAAGTGAATTTTGAAAAAGAATCCCCATTACAACCTCCATGTATATGTAGCAAAAACAGAAGTAAATAGGGGAGTAAATAGTCGCCCCAAAGTACAAGATCTTATTTAAGCTGTGATCCTGTATTTTTAGTGAGACAATATTTCTGGACATAATTATAATAATTTATTTTCATAGTAATGGCTAGGAAACACAATAGAAAATTAACACCCCGTTTATATTCTGACATTTTGTTTGGGTATCACAGGACGAAAAAACAGGTTTCCATACCTTGGAAACCTGGTGGAAACCACATGGAAACCCGGGGTTTCCATGTGGTTTCCACCAGGTTTCCATAATGGAAACCAGTGGTTTCCATGTGTTTGGAAAGCGCTAACCGCCCGGTTTCCACGATGGAAACCACTTGGAATCGGGTTGGAAACCTCAAGTTTCCTTTTGGTTTCCATACCTTGTAAACCTGTATAAGAGCTGGTTTCCACGATGGAAACCACTTGGAATCGGGTTGGAAACCTCAAGTTTCCTTTTGGTTTCCACATCTTGTAAGCCTGTATAAGAGCTGGTTTCCATGATGGAAATTAGTTGGAAACTGGATGTTTCCTTTTGGTTTCCATATCTTGTAAACTGGTTTCCATATACTGTAACTGCATGAAAAACTCTTTATGTGTTAGTATATACAGTGAATTTGAAAGTTTTGAATCCTGCACTTATCGTATTCCTTTATATCAGTATCAAGGCTACATGTATATTCTTCTATGTACTTCTTATGTCATAATAAAAACCCCTAAAACATGCTTATCATACTGTGTAATATTTATTCAGAATACATGCTTATTCAACATCAGATGTACAAGATTCCATGAAATCATAAATATATATGTTTGAGCTTTCAAATTTAAAAATGGCATCTTCCATTCTTCATTGTCCTTTTTTAATATATCATGTTTTTTTAAGATGGAAACGAAATTTAGAAAAAGATGGATGTGTCTCTTTGAAACCACTACAGAAATAAAATGTACTTGTATTCTTTGAAAAAAAACCCAGATATTTTTAAACAAGTGTGTAGAAATGATGGACAAATTTTATTTATGCCAAAAACAGACAAAGTCACAAAGAGATCTCTTTCAGATAAAATTTGTTATTCTGCAGAGATTGACATTCGACGGAAATCCCAGTTCATGATGTTTCAGACCACTGTTACAAATTTCTTTCTTCTGTCCTCTACTTTTTCTTCTGTCCTCTGTCTCATCTGGAATGAATGAAAAAAATAATAATATAGTAAGCGGCAACAAAATTACAAACTACAGTTGTAGAGAACTAATATTGCAGGTTGGGATGTCACAAGAAGCTTATGTCAACAATTTATGAATTATAAGAAAGTGGAAGTTCCAAAAAGGCACAAATTTATCCCCCATGGAATTAAAATTAAAGAGAGGTTGAGCAAACCCAACTTGTACGTGTACGAGAACTTGTGCGTGTATTAACACGTTATCTGTTTACACGTTGACGTTATGCGGTTGAGCAGATGTCACAACGAGTACTGGTACGTGCATATCGTATATACGCTCTTATTTTGTTTACAACTGCTTATTCGTCAATAACTTGGCATCTAGATTCTAAAGGTAAGGGACATTCAGCATTGACGGTGAATTGATTTATCTATTCTAAGTAATCAGATTTATATAACATAAAAACTAAACCTCAAGAGTAAAATTTTTGGTCAACTTTTAGGGTTCTTCTTTAAGATGTGATACATTTTATTTGCAATTCCTTCTAATATTCAGAAAGTACATACGTTCCCAAATAAATTGAATATAGGTTTTCATAGGTTAACTGCATTCAGTTGCTTATAAAATCTACAAGTACATGTAATCATCAATGTGTACTTACTGCTTTACACGTTATACCGAACGTGTAACACAGGTGCGTGGAGCGCAAAATATGATGACGTCATAAACAACTTTTTGACGTATGCGTACAGGTACAAGTTCGGTTTGCTCAACCTCTCTATTATACCATGGTGATGGTGAAATTTCAACCCGAGTGTGCAAAAATTCTGCAAGTCAAGAACGAGGCTTGCCGAGTCGTGGACAAGCAAAATTTTGTACATGAGGGTTGAGATTTAGCCATCCCTCAGGGCTCACACTGGCTCAAAATTTTGTGTCGCAAGTTTGCGCGATGACACAAAATTGTGCTGTAGCACAAAATTGTGCAATGACAAAGTTGCTGAAAAAACTTTGAATTTTCTCAATAGAGATAGTGTATGTGTTGATTTATGTGTTTTATTTTCAAGAACATACAAAGTCATATTGTATTAGATTCAACAAAGTCAGAGACTAATATCAACACTACTTCTATGATAACATAGTAAATGCAAAATATTCAGTAAGTTTGAATTCATTGGCAGTACTGAGTAAGTGATGAGTTCAACTAGACCAACTCAAAAAGTCACAGAATTCTTCATAGAAGCCCTCCCATGTAATTTAAAAAATCTATTGGAGTTTAGGGATTGCTGTATTGACAAGGCAGTTGGTAGCTGCAAACATTGTGTGGGCTGAAAGAACTGTACATGTAGCTTTGCTTTTAGACCAATTAAGCTATAGTTCTCCACCCCCTCCCCATGACTTGAACTCCTTGATAGCAAGGACAGTCTGGAATTGGCTATTGTAGCCAAAGAAAGATGGGCAGACCTTGAATTTTTCCTGGGATGGGGAGGGGGTCAAAGTACATGTATATGATTGTGAAAAACATTTGACATAATTTTATATTAAAAACGGGCATTTTAGGGCATTTCCAAGGTGGCTCCTAACACTCTCTAAATATGCTCTTGATCATTTATTCAATGTAGCTTGAAAATGGTCCCTTATGTAATCTTTGCTTGTTGTGAAAAAAATGTTGACCTGATTAATTAAGGTCGATGTAGCGGACCCCCCCCCCCCCCCCAAAAAAATAAAAGGTCTCAACGTACATGTAACTTATCTAGATGAATATTTCTCATATACATGTAGATACATAAGCTATTTGTGGGTAGTTTTCGTAATCACAATGGCCTAGAAATAAAATAAGTAATTTTTTCTTGTTCAATTCTTCGTCGCCGACTCTTTGTTTCACAGGAGATTGACGCCTATGACGCAAAATTAAAAGAAAGTAGAGGGGGTGCTATTGTGGGTCCACGACGTCGAGCTCGTATACTTTTATCCTGAATACAAAGATCTCAAAACCTCGATTTAGATGCTATTGAAGGCTTATTTTTGATAGTTTTATCGTCAGAACTTGCAGACGTTTTAAAAACGAACGGCGTCAATTTTGCTATTTTGTTTTCCGATACGGAATCGGACATTTCTAAGTTACGTTTCCCAATTTTAAAATCTAAATAATGAATTATATAATAGAGTGGTGCTTCTTTTGGGGGAGAAACAAAGAACTGAAAAATAAAATAATTATGACATACTCGTGATGATCTAAACTTTTCAGTGACATCGAAAGATACAAAGTTTGCCGTCCGCCGTTACAAAGTTAAAATACATTTTCAATAGGAATACTAACGTTGGACAGCTTATCTTCATAATCCAATTATCTAATTAGCAGTGGCTCTCGTGCTGCTGGGGCTACCTAATTACCAGTGTATTTCACACCTTTTACGGTCACCCGCTTACCTATGTTACACCTGAACGCTTCAACTGCACTTTGGA
The DNA here is from genome assembly GCA_033119305.1 of Pinctada imbricata. Taxonomy (NCBI): domain Eukaryota; kingdom Metazoa; phylum Mollusca; class Bivalvia; order Pterioida; family Pteriidae; genus Pinctada; species Pinctada imbricata. The sequence continues at coordinate 22,805,659 of VSWD01000006.1, forward strand.
TTACTCAGAATTCGCGTGTTTGTCGGTACTTGAAAACTCATTTTTAGAAAATTCCCTTTGTCGCAAATCGCGATTTTCTGTCGCAAATTTCAAATTTTTGTCGCAAAATGCGACATTTGCGAAGCCCAGCGCGAGCCCTGATCCCTCCCTCATGGTGTTGTTTGATTGTTTTTCTCCAACAACTTATCTGTCTGTGTCTGTTATAATATAAATAGTTATTTGTTGTTTGACCAAAAATGTGTGACCTTTTCCTTGAAAATGACCCTGATCTGATTTGGGTAAAAATTTAGTCCCATCATGCTTTACCATCCCTGCAAATTTGAAAGATGTATGATGTATATCAAGTAAGTTATAGCCAAAAATGTAAGTGTGACTACCAGACAGATGGACAGGCAGACGCCTGACAAATGATCCCTTTATGTCGCTCTTATGTTGCAGGCAACATGAATGAAGTGTCTCAACTCAGTATAGTAAGAAGCTTACATTGACATCATTGGATGCTAATTTTTCATGCAGTCCTTCTAGTTCTTCAATGGTAACAGTACAATATTGACCTGAAAGTGAAAATGAAGATTTAATATGTTGAAATTTATCAAACAAGTCTTCAGAGTTTACAAAAAGTGACAGATTGCCGGCTTATTATCCTGGGCTCTCGATTAGCCTAATTTGCGGCCCATATTCCGCCCCACTCCCAATGACAAATAATATCTTTTTTTCCTGTTTGTTGACCATTTTTCCCAATTTGAAATCTCATGGAAAATTTAACAATTGAAGTTAAAAATTCTCATTTTCAAGTGAAAAGACATCCAACCTTATATTATATATTTTCCCCATTTCCGAGAAAATGTTGTTATTTTTCCCAATTTCAAAGGCCCCGGGCCCCAGTCCCAAAAATGGGTGTGAGAGCTCTGTAAAATTGAAGTAAATGCTGCTGCAGTTCACCCAAATGCAATATTAATCAAAATAGACTAATATAAATGTATATTAATGAGTCATTGAGTCAGAAATCATCTTTTATCTGTATTTGACAATTTATTTCAATAATTAATGAGAGCTGCAAGAGCTATTGAACATGTTGAAGGTACCGGTATATTTTTAAAAAGCCTATGAAAAAATTTAAACATAAGGCCATAATTAAAAAATTGTTTGTTTCCCCTTGCCCCGACCAGGTCAGAAAAAATGCCACTGAGTCAGATTTTTTTTGTAGCCAAAAGTCCCTTTTTTTTGCAAATATTAAATCACAGCCATGTCCATTTTTTATTTTAATGTTGCAATATTCTGTCCAAATAGACTGTGAATCAACTCTATAGCTTTCTTATTCCTACATAAGAAATCTCAATTGTCAATTGTCAGCTGCCGACTCTTAGTATATATCACAACATGCGTGTCACTGTCTCTTAGCTAGGTGTCAAATAATGTGTAATTATGATTCAAATTACATCAGCAAAAAAAAAAAAAAAACAGTACCTGCCTGCCGGGTCACCTGCGAAAAACAGAACGGGGGGAGGGGAAACAAACAAATTAACAATTTTTTTAAGTCTGGCCTTATTTAAAATTAAATTCTCTTCTTAATAATATACTGTACATTAAGGGTGAAAAGTTTACACGTGTACACGGATCCGTTTCGTTTTTTTGGCTGTAAACATTTACATAATTTCTAAACATGTACACGGACTACTGTACATACAATCGAAAGATCTTCTTTAATATCGTTATAACTCTAAAAACTCAATACTTGTATTGATTTCCTGAAGTCGCGAAGTGAGGCAATAGATTCTTTGTTTAACGTACGTAGATGTATGTGCTGTCGGAGTTATCATGTTATGTATGCATCCCTTGATTCGAACACAGAGGACAAACTTTCAACAAACGCTTAAAACAGGAAGAAAATCTATCTGAAAATCAATCTTATCCTGACACATATGAAGGAGCTTATATCTCCGATATCTCTTTCTCCGTCACAGTCGTCTATTTCTTCGTCTCTTTCTCCGCTTATTAACGCCCTTTCCTCGATGGCCTGGTGTCCAACCTTCCATGGAGTTACTGTTCTTGTAACTTACTTCTATGATTGAATTGTGGGAATTGCTCAAACTCGTTTGAAAATAACAGTTTGATTTTTGAATTGTTGAAAGTTTTATTGCCATACGAAACATCAGCATGTCGTATTACAGTCTTCATGAAAACTTTTTTGACCACTAGCCAGCCGGGCTAGTTGAGTGCCAAAATCTACTAGCCACCCAAAATTTTCTCTAGCCATTGAAAAAAATAAAAACGCTTTAAAGACCCATCGTTTCTTCAGCTAGGTCCGTTGAGTAGGCAAAAATTCACACAAATATAGAGTATACATAAAATCGAACAAAGTTAAACCACCACCCGATCATTTCTCTGGCAGATGTCAGCTACGTCATTATCAATAGACTCAATTTTACAATGAATGCATGATATTGTTTGTATAAATATAATTTCAAATACGCTTTTGTCTGCAGAAAATGGACGGAGAAAAAAAAAGAACTTATTTGAATCATACTCGCTAAAAGGCCGGCCGTTGCTTGCGGCGCTTGGCCAATAGTTATAAAATTTTCGTAAGAATTTCTTCATCTCAGCAGGGACGTATATATATATATATTTTATATACGTCCCTGATCTCAGTGTTCAGTCGAGATTTTTGAAATTGTTAGATATTTAATTGATCATGTTATACTCAGTACCGTAGAATAACCCGTCACGCCGCGCTGAAATCAATGCACCGTTGTTACGGGAATATTTATCTTGTATCTTAGGACAATATTTTAATAAACATATTTTACAGGAAAACCTTATTATATTTCATTTGAAACATGTTCATTAACATATACATTTCATACTTAACCAGCGATAAAAGTTGAGACGCAACGTGTACTTTTGTGGAAAGAAGGCGGCGATATTACCCCAAGTATAAGATGAGAAATCGCCAGCCGTCGGCCCTTAATCAGAACACTGCATTTCATTAAAAGTCACTAGCCAGTCAGGCTAGTTCACCATCAAATTTTGTTAGCCCGAGGAAATATTTGGTAGCCAGGGCGGTCAGGCTAGTGAGTTTTCACGAAGACTGGTATTAAATTTAAGTTACGAATTTAATGTAGTCAAGCATAACTAAGTTGTTTTGATGTCAATTTATGACCACGTCTGCAAATAAACATTAATGGATATCACTTTTCACAATAGAAGTACAGGAAGCGTTTAAACGTTTACGTTTTGTTTACAGCCTTCTGTGTACATGTTTATGAAATTTGGTAAACGTTTCACCCTTACTGTACATACATGATGATGTATTACAATTGTTAATATAATACATGTTTAACTTTAAGTCATACCAATCCTTGATCCATGTCCATGGCAACTTTTGGTTATAGTATTCTACATCTGTTGAATATGTACAACATTCTTTTCCACATTCAGCATCAGATATACAATTAAGATGTCATAGATGGCCTCTGATAATGCTGATAGTGCAGTGTACACATGCTTGGATAAGAAAGTTATGTCAAGGCTACACCAGGTATACTGAAAGAAAAATTGAAAAGTAAATTAAATCAGCTTGATAAGAGTGTAAAAGTTCAGGGATTAATTTGCATCTACGACCTGCGTCCCTGACGCATAAAAATTGCCCAGGAACCATAGATTTCCAATCGCTGTGTCCCTCTGTATGCATTTTCATTTTCTTATATTTACATTCCTACTGCGTTTCCCTTATATGAAGGTATCAAACCAACTGCACTGCATTTTTCGATAAACGCAAGACCCTATCACATGACATTTGAACAATTTCCCATTAAATGCCCATTCTATTTACTGCTTCAACACAGATTCAAAATTCATTTATCAATCGACGCTATCTATCCCCTAGTGATTACATGTGTCAAAATCTATGTGATCCATATGTACACTTCCAAGACGTGTGACGTAGTAAGTCGATCAAGCGTCACATGATCACACCAGACGAAGTTCGAGGATGACCTGCACTATCGTCTACGAGAAGATGCCATGTTTGGATGAAAGTCCTACCTTTAACAGTATAAAAGAAATCTGCTTTTCAAACTTCTTAACATAAAATGTTGTATAGGCTGAAGGTCAAGGTCACAGGGTCAAAAGTCATGGTACCAAAATGTAGTACTCTTTATGGTGAATGTGTGTATGAAATATGAAAGGCTACCATTATTAGTATAAAAGAAATCTGCTTTTGAAACTTAACCGGACGGACAGACAGACAGACATTACGGACGGACAGGGTGATTCCTATGTACCCCTACTGTCCGCGCGGCTCACTTCGGAAACTGGATAAACGCAATTTTGATTGCTTTGTTATGCAAAAATTAAAATAAAATCAATATCATTGAATAGATTCTCGCTTAGGCGTAACATTTGGTATATGTTATATGGTCGTGGGTTTATGCAATCATATACAGAAAAAATAAATTTTAGATGGGGCGTTTTCAATGTTAAATTTTAGCATGACGTGGCCAAGTTTACAGGCTTTCTACTCTACCTTGATGAAAAAGTAGGAAAAAAGTAGGAGTAGTCAATGAAAAAAAGTAGGAGAAAAATAGGAAAAAGTAGGAATTAATAGGGTAAAAGTAGGAAATTTTCCCTCAATTTTAGCGAGAATTTTCAGTAAGTATGACACATAAATCACAGTAAGCAAGGATTGTAGACTGCTAATGTTCATCTTTGAGGAAATCACGGAGAGAAATAAGAACAAATTGATTTTTCATGTAAAATATACAGAATGGGCGAGCGAAGGGAGCCCGAAATTTTTTAATTTTTTAAATACTTTGAATCAGATGTCGATGACAATTAAAGTAAGTAATTTTTTACTTTTGAGATGAAAAAGTAGGAATAGTAGGAGGTTTTGAAGAAAAAGTAGGAAAAAATAGGATCAAAATAAAAAAGTAGGAAAAGTAGGAAAAAGTAGGAAATAGTAGGAACAGTAGAAAGCCTGAGTTTACATTGAGCCTATGGAGTGCGTCACGACGTCACGGGAAAAATTAGCATTGGAAATGGCCCATCTAAAACTTGTTTTGTTTATAAAAATTAATTGCGTGCACTGACCATCATATAACTTATACCAAAATTTACGACTAAATGAGATCTAATGAATGGTATCAATTTTAATAAAATTTCTGAATGATAAAATAGTCAAAATCACATTTATCTAATTTCCAAAGTGAGCCGTGACAGTAAACTTCATTTGCAGGGGGTATAATAACAGTGTTTTGACTTCGTCCTCATAGATGGTTTTTCCATGAGTTCATTTTCCACATTCAATAGAACTGTAAAAACTCTGAACATGACTATCAGGAGGGGGGGGGGGGGGGGCGGCCAGCTCATCACTGACCATCTGGCCATAAATAATGGGATTTGAATTGCCGATTCAAATCAAATTAATTCAAAAGTAACTAAGAAATGTGATTCCTTGTAAGAAAAGGTTAATTAACGGCAACGTTACAGATTTCTGGTTCGAACAGACACTGGACAAAATTCTGAAAACAACGCGTGGGCTGAGCCAGCAATATCGACATACATACATCTGTAAAAAAGAAGCAAATAGTATATAATACTTAATTTTCACCATTGATCTTCTCATCTTACCTATCCATTGCAATAGAATGCGTGTTTTCTTTAGTTTATGTGTAGAATTTTGGTGAACAGGCCGTTCCAGCGTTTCCTCTGCTCAAAAATAAATGCTCGCTTCTGATTGGTCAAAATTTATTTTGAAATTCTGAGCCCGCAAAATCATCCTGAACGATTAATTTTTTTCTGTTAATCATTATTTAATATGGATTCTCTGTAAAAACCTAAAACAGCTGGCCACGGCATGTCATGGATTTTGATGAAACTTTCTGTAATTATCATACTTAATGTAAAAACAATGAAAACAAACCATATTGTTATATTTGAACAACGGTTGCCATGGTAACGGAGTCAATCTTTTTGACACCCCCATAAATATGAGAGATAAGACATATTGTGGCATTCTGTTGCCATGGAAACCATGGTCAAAATTTACTTTATGAACACAAAAACTTTTCTTTGTAAGTTTAACTCTGACAAGAATAACTTTTTCGGGGAGGGGGTTATCAGGTAGTTGTTGATATTCAGTCAAATTTTGTGAAAATTTAGCAAAAATAAGGTCTAATTTTAGGGTCATTTTTGGCCTGTTTTTGATTATTTTGAAGGTTGAAAACCATTATTCGGTGAATGTTATGGGTATTTAACATCACCTTGCCAAAATAAATGTCTATAGCTGGGAAAAATCAAGAAATAAAATCTATGGTGAAACTCACCATTTTGTCATGAATGCCAATCAAAATCCGTTGCTATAGCAACTTGGAATCCATATTACCATATACCGCATATTCAAAAACATTGTTTTTCCTCATGTTTGAGTCCTATGATTATGAAATAGCATACCAGTATACAAATTATATTTATCATTATCAATTGACCTTCAAATCATTTCAAGGTCATCTGTCCAAATCTCAAGGTCATTTCTAAATTTAGACTGAAATTAAGACAAAAATCAGGATTTTCAATTAATTTAAATTGATTTCTCTTACTTATTTCATTAGATATTTTGATTTTAAATATTTACAGTTGAACAACCGATCAAAAGAAGTAGAATTCATCACATTTTTCTTAAATTGTATTTCACTTCTATGTATGACATACTTTCAAAAGAGCATAAAATTGCGATTTTCTAAAATTTTCTCGTAAAATATGTGACATTTTTTGGGGTCTTCATTGGACTCTGATAAATGTGATACTCATCCAAACAAATAATACATTTATCATACTTTTACCGATAATTGATTGTTTTGCCAAGGTTCCATACTGTTTACTGTTAATCATGTCTCTTTTAAGTGAAAAACCACAAATTTTGGCCTGAAAATAGCATATATTTTTAAATGACCTTGAAAATTGAGCAAATGACCTTGACATTTTCTCTAGGTCATGATAGCATCAAATGGTCCATAATACATCTACATACCAAGTTTTGTAACAATAGCAGGCATACATCTGTAGAAATTAACTTTTTACTTATGACAGGTATTTACACCTTCGTACCAAATGTTGCCATGGTAACCTATTTCAAAGGCATGTAAACAGAAAAATCTCACTTCTAGATAAATTTCTTTCGATTCCCATGAAGTCCTAGGATAATACTCTTCAGGAAATAGTCAACTGTATTTCAAATCTTGTGCAATTGCATTATTACTCTTGTCAAAAGTAAGTAAAATATAGGTAAAATAAGGCCTAAATTGGCCGAAAATGGCTCATTTTTGATAAGCAATTTTTCTTGAAATTGAAGTGAATTTACATGACACACAGAAAGAAGGAGCATCGAAAAATCAAATTGTATCAACTTAAGAGGATTTAGATAATCTTTTCGGAAAATTACATACACATTCAACATTTGTTTCCATGGTAACGGGATGCATGAAAATGCCTTGTTTAAAGGTGTTTTTATACAAATCCTTGGTTACCATGGCAACGGAATGTCGGAGAAAAAAATGGAAGGTCAATTCGTTCTGGGGACATCATATTTACCTTATACACAAAAGATATCCAAAATCTGAGACATGTCGTGGCCAAACATGTCTGATTTTTTTAGGTTTTTACATAGAATCTATATTAAGTTCGTGGTAGAGTTTAATATCATTATTTTATTTTCACTCTACGAATTCGTGTAATTTTCCAAAGTCTTATCTCTTTTGACCTCGGAAAAAATTAAAAAGCACCACTGGCATCAAGCAGTATGGGAAGACCGCCTGCCCAGTGTTTCGGTCGTCGGTCTCTCTGTCTGGCTCTCTGATATTTCATTCAAAGAAGTATGGAAACTTTTTATTTGTTTTGTACAAGCGCGGATCCAGAGGGTCGGGGGGGGGGGGGGGGGGGGGGGTCCGACCCCTCCCCCCTGGAGTTTTGATAAAGTTCATATATATAGATGTTTTAATTTTCATAAGATTAACCCGATTCCCCTTTTGTTGTCATAATATTTGAAAAATAATTTGTATTGAAAATCTTTCATTCTTATTAAGTTTTTAACGGTGAGAATTTCAAAATATTCCTGGGCTCACTTACGCTTGCCAGATTTTATCAAATACATAATTATAATTTATTATCAATTTCAAATGATGTCCCTTATAATGCATTACACCTTTGTAAATAAAGAAGGGCAATTAACTGAAAAATACAGGTATACAGGATGCGAGAAATCTTGGAAATAATTCTCGTTCCTCCAAAATCCTGGATCCTCCTATGTTGTACCATGACAATTAAAGCTGATCAATGTACATTAATTGATTTTTCAATTGTATTAGGTACGGTCCATTTGATATCCGGGGGGGGGGGGGCGCTTGTTTTTTTTTTTTTTCGAAAAAAATAATTTTGCTCTGAATTTTGATGAAAAAAAATAATTTGCTTATGGTCTGTCAGAAAAAAATAATCTTGTTCTTACAAGTAATCTGAATTTGAAGAATTACTATAAAATTTCGCTTAAAATTCCCGGCTCTATCGATAAAACACAAACATTTTAATCTTAATATATTGCACACTATATGTCTGAAAAAATTTTCTTGCTCCAACCCTGCGAGAAAAAAATAATTCTGCTCCGGTCAGAGGCGAAAAAATAATCTTGCTCTGACAACCCCCCCCCCCCCCCGAATATATTAAATGGATCGTGCCTTATTTCTTTCAAAATCGATTTTTAAAAAAGGATTTCATATGTTGTTATAAATCGTTTTATCTTTATTATTGTTAGTTTTTTTTTTGTATAGATACTAGTATGCAGATCTATAAGCGAGTCACAATTAATACAAAGAACAGACAAACATACTTACATTGATCTTAAATTATACTCTATTAGTTATATTCAGTTTGAATGAGATAGTAGGAAATAACAATAATTTTAATATGTTTCCTTTCAGTCTTTTTCTTGCCTTTTTTTCACTTTATGCATATCTGAGTCTCTCTCTCGCTGCTGGCAGTATGAGCTTCAGTCCTAGCAGTGGCAAAATCGAGGGGGGGGGATGGGCGTCCGCCCCCGGCACTGACCCACAATTTTCCAAAATCAGACATTTTCGTTAAAAATCGACAAAATTTGCCCCTTGACCCCAAGTAAAGGGGGCACTGGATCCACCACTGCCTAGTCTACCCTTTTCTAGGCTTTATTTACTCATTAAACTATATTACACTATGTTAATTAAAACGTACAGTATATATATATATATATGTACATACGCCATGTACGAATAATTTAGATTTTTTTAATAGATGCATGACTGAGTACGTATATTTGTGTAAAGTACATTCAAGCTGATTTTTCGAATTTTATTAAAATTATAAACATGACGAAAACACTCTCTCTCTCTCTCTCTCTCTCTCTCTCTCTCTCTCTCCATGCAAGATATTTCCTAGCGGCGTTACAAACAAACATGCTGCGCCATGCAGTAACCGTGTACTTGTCACAGTGTCGCACCGCCCCCGACTTTAGAACTGAATTCCAATTGACATGCAATTTGCATGGGGTCAAACGTTAATAACATGCCGCGATTGCATGCATCAACTGTGTACTTGTCACAGCGTCGCACCGCCCCCGACTATAGAACTGAATTCCAATTGACATGCAATTTGCATGGGGTCAAACGTTACATAACCGGTGTCTGTGTATATACTTGAAATTAAACCACTCCGCTGGCTTTAGAGAATAAATGGCTTATGCTCTATGGAATTTATGAATGAAAACATTTTGCATATTAATTTTATAAAGTTTAAATTTTTCTTTCTAGAAATGTATTACCGGTATTATAAATACTAGGAAAAAAAATGAATTAGAACAAACAGTTTTTTCTAATATACGTTATATATAGTTGATATATTATGGTTTAGTAGAAGAAACCAAAAAAAAAAAAAAAAAAAAAGATGCGTAAATAGATAGATAAATAAGTAGATAAATAATAAATAAATAAATTAATTAATTAATTGATTCATTCATTCATTAATAAATAAATTAATCAATTAATTAATCAATTAATCACAATTGTATTTGTATAATAAACGAATGTGTTGCAAATAAATAAATAAATAAATAAAAATAGTCCACCGTGCCGTTATGGTATGTATGTAAAGTCGCCGTACGGAGCTAGTGTACCGAATTTGCATAGTTCCTGAGATATCGAAGGCCGTCCGCATGTCGATTATGGGCCGGATCCGTCAACTTCCCCAAAGTCAAAGTAAAAATAAATGAATAATATTGCTTCTTTAATTTTGACTAGTAGTTTACAAAATGGAAACCTAATGGAAACCACTCAACCAAGTTTCCAAAATGGAAACCCGGTGGAAACTACGTGGAAACCTGAGCCAGGTTTCCATGCCTTGGAAACCACTTGGAAACTGTCAACCTCAGGTTTCCATGCAGTTTCCACGTGGTTTCCAAAACATGGAAACTCGGCTTTTCGTGCTGTGTATACAAGTGAGTTTCTTTGCTGGGTAAGCACATTTTTGGTGGGAACTTGCCCGTTAGTAAATGGTTTTCGAATAAAATCCAAGAATACTGGATTGTTATAATAAGATATTGACAGTAAGGTTATAAACTGTACTCATAATGTAGAGTATTTGAAATTCGCAAAAAAATAGAATTGTTCAAAAACAGGAATGTCGCCTGCTGCATGTTTGACCCTAACTATGTGACCTTGACCTTTAAAGTGACCCTGACCTATCTTGGGTTGTGAGTCTCATTATGCTTTACCATCCCTGCAAGTTTGAAAGATGTCTGATGTATTCAAGTAAGTTACAGCCAAATATGTGAAAGTGTGACTACCAGACAGACGGACAGATACCAGACAAACTTATCCCTATATGCCGCCCTCATGTTGCAGGCAACATAAAAGTAAGGCCATGCAAAAAAAATTTTCTGGTTCTCAGATAATTGATCTAAAAAATATGGGTAGGTAGGTAGGGTTTTTATTTTTTGTTTTTATTTTCCGAAAACTACTTAAGCACAATTTTTTATTCAGATATTATAGAGACTGTGATCTATAGTGACTATATTTGTTGTAAATGTTCACCATACTCAACTCTTCTCATTTTTACAGTGCCAAGAATGCTTCAGCCCAGTCTGCAATTTTAAAATTCACCTTCAAGCTGACAATCACTCGTTCCACCCCCCCCCCCCCCCCCCCCCCCCCCCCCCCCCCCCCCCCCCCGTCGCATTAAAAAAATCGAAATTTCGCCGATGTTTTCTCCCAAATTAAAAATATCAAAGAAACGGCCCGCTCGGTAATTTTTATTGTAATGGCTTGAATTAGATACCGATTACAAAATAATCCATAGTACGATTGAAAGATTTAGGATTGACAGCCGTATTATGTATCAATTAACTGAACTGACCATTGAAATTTACCGTTAGAATAAACCTATTCGAGAAGATTTTACTTCCCCCTTCACCTGTCAAAAGTGACAGATCAATTTCATGCTTGACCGCAACGCTACCGGTGAAGGCTATTTGTCTCCGTTCAACACCCCTCGGGGTAGACAGGTGTTTACACATATACAGGTATTTAACGTACATGCGCTTGTACGATCTGACCTTAGATGACCAGGTACCGTAAATACTTGGACAAATGTTATTGTAACGCGATTGTTTACTTACGCACGGACTGGTAGCGTGAATTAAAGTCAAATATACTTACAAAATTGATCTATTGACGAATTATCTGTTCAGAAAATTAATAGAAAATTATATTTATCAGCATGAGAAATCTGGCGGGCGGCGGCTATTTTTTTCCCTTCCTACGATAAAAACGTCTCGTCGGGAGGAATTTTGAGCGCGCGGCGGTGTCTGAGAACCAGGATTTTTTTTTTATATGGCCTAACTTATAGGTTTTCAAGAAAGCCAATATTTCAAGGGAAATCTTACAACCTTAATGACATCAATCAAACTTCTTCCTTGCCATATTTGAATCTCATTAGTCAATCAAAATTGAATTTTGATTTCTATAAATGTAAATGCACCAATACCTTAGAACTTGGTTTAATTCCACTGTCAAAGAGAGCTTCATTCTTAATAATATTCCCTACACCTGGTAATATGGTCTGGTCAAGCAGTACATCACAAACTTGCCTCTCTCCCTCTCCTTTAACAAGTTCTGCAGCTCGTCGATAATTGAACTTTGGTGAACAGATGTCAACATCGTTTAGTTCCTCATATCTTGTCCTGCAAGATTCTGCAGACCTGGAACCAATAAGGCCAAACATAAAAATGCATCATTCTGTTTCTGCTCACCCTACCAACCCTATTTATACTCTTAATAATTTTTTGGCCATTTCAAATTAATTTTTGGAATTATTTTATTTTTTATACCATGACTGCATTATATATTGACTGCATAATTTAAAATGGTTCTATATCTTCCAAGTGTCAATAAACCATTTCCGATCTTGTTAGAAAGCACAAAAATGTAGGAGTCAACATCCTTTGGTGTTGTTTTACATTTTTTACATCATGTTTTACATCACTGTTAAAAGACGCAATTCCATCGAGACGTAACAATGAAAAGTGTGCAAAAATTGCCCACCTCGGACATTTTTCATCATTTTGTCAGCCATTACATGTATGAATATCGGCAAGTGGCCTATTCACAGTTTCAAAAAATGATTATTACAAAGTTCCACGGAAACAGGACGGAGCATAAACAATATCAACATTTAAAACTCAAATTATCTCAGACAAACCTAACATCTACTGCTGATTTGTAGAACTTGAGAACATCCGTTGTCATGGTGATCTCTAAGCTTGGTGTCTCAGTCAGTTTGCCGTAATCGTTGTCCAACTGCTGATCATTGACCCGGAATGACCCTGCCATCAGGAAATGGACTCTGATGGAAAATAAAGGACTGTTGAAAATAATCTAAATAAGGACAAACAGGATGGTCTTAATCTATTAAAGATCCTTTCATGGTAAGGTTTGTTTGGGTCACTTTTGTCTTTACGTATGGTATTTTGTCCACTCAAAACAATGAAATGATGTCATCGCGCAGTTGTGCATGCCACAGTTTAGAGCGGTATGACGTCATTCCATTGTCTTGAATGGAAAAAACCTTACAGTAATAGACAAAAAAGATCGGAATAAACCTTATCATGAAAGGGTCTATCAGACATTGCGAAAGTTTTTACAACTTACCAGACATTTTTGAATTTTTGTAGAAATTCAAACATGTTTATTAAGGAAAAGTTGAAATATCTTACCAGACCGAAGCAAATTTTACCAGGTTTGTCTGGTATGTCTGGTGACTTTCGGATTGTCTGGTCTATTACTCATTTCAGATTGAATTTTGACAACAAACAAACATGGCAGTCAAGGGCATTGATTGAATGACTAAATTTAACTCTCATGTACATGTACATTGTATTATAACTTTCTTTCACTTTCAGCATGTCCAGTGCAAATACATGTATGAATATGAACTGGATTCAAAGATTATAATTTATCTTTATAAGGAAACCGAATTGATTACAGGCCTAGTTACATGTAGTTTGGGATTCAGAATCTGAATTTAGATATTTTGCAATTATATGAAAAATATTTACAGTCATGTACATTAATTATCATACTAGTATAATTATGTACAATTCTTAAGACCCTTCACCTAACCCCCCCCCCCCCCCCCTCCCCCCTTCTTATGTAGGTCAGCACTACAACATTTGAAATTTATTTTCAATGTACTTCATTATAGTTAAATGAAACATACCTCAGACAGAGATCCCCAAAGTACATGAAAAGTTCTTTTCCTAACGTCTGTACCTCATCTAGTTTTCGCCCAATTAAAACCTCAAATTGTGACGTGTCTATTCCTTTGCTTGGCTTGATCTCCTGACAGTGTTAAAATTTCAAAGATATATAAATTGTCCATCTACAAAGCTACCAGTACATAGTATAGTTACAGCTGTAACGTCAAGAAGGGGAGAAGACACAGGAAAAATTAAATCTCCGTTATAGCTATAGCTACATATACGGTATGGTACAAACATAAATGAAAAAGACACACATTACATGTACAGTGCACAAAACAGATACAGTACTTACTGAAGAGCTACATCATTTACATGTATTTAAAAAAAACTTGCTGGTTGTGTACATTGTATACAAAATATAATGCACACTCAGATACAATGTATAGAAAACTATCAGTATTGAATGATAAGATAATTAGTAATTACAAACATAGGTAATCACAGATTACGAAGCTCACCTCGTGGCAGCAAAATTCAATTCAAACATATTTCTTAGTACATGTATATTGGCTTTTATTATTAAAGTTTAAAACTTTTAAAGGCAAAATTATTCAAGTGGAAAAAGTAGGTCAAGGTCATTTTATGAAAGTCTGATCAAAGATACATCCAATATACAAGTTTGGTACGTGTACAGGTAGCACTTATATTTTGCTCAATATTGGCTTTTAAAAGCAAAATCACTCAAGCGAAAAAAGTAGGTCAAGGTCATTTTATGGAAATTTGATCAAAGATACATCCAATATGCAAGTTTGGTACATGTGCACTTATACTTTCCTCAATATTGGCTTTTAAAGGCAATATCACTCAAGCGGAAAAAGTAGGTCAAGGTCATTTTATGAAAGTATAAAAGATACATCTAATATGCAAGTTTGGTACATGTAGCACTTATACTTTGCTCAATATTGGCTTTTAAAGGCAAAATCACTCAAGCAGAAAAAGTAGGTCAAGGTCATTTTATGAAAGTTTGATCAAAGATACATCTAATATGCAAGTTTGGTACATGTAGCACTTATACTTTGCTCAATATTGACTTTTAAAAGCAAAATCACTCAAGCGGAAAAAGTAGGTCAGATGCTGCATGGGTCCATCTTGGCATCCAAAGATAAATCACTTGTGCAAGTTTGGTTACTGTAGCATCAGTACTTTGTCAGATACTGAGCTACCCCAAACTTCTTAACCAAGCCACTCTGAGCTACCCCAAACTTCTTAACCAAGTCACTCAAGCGGAAAATGTAGGTCAGATGCAGCATCCGATGCATGGGTCCATCTCGGCATTCAAAGATGAATCACTTGTGCAAGTTTGGTTACTGTAGCATCAGTACTTTGTCAGATACTGAGCTACCCCAAACTTCTGAACCAAGCCACTTTGAGCTACCCCAAACTTCTTAACCAAGTCACTCAAGCGGAAAATGTAGGTCAGATGCAGCATCTGATGCATGGGTTCACCTCACCATCCAAAGATGAATCACTTGTGCAAGTTTGGTTACTGTAGCATCAGTACTTTGCCAAATACTGAGCTACCCCAAACTTCTTAACCGGACGCGGACACGGACATGGACGCGCGGGGGTATAGCATAAGCTCACTCAACTTCGTCGAGGTGAGCTAAAAATTACTCTCCACGCAGCTCACTTCGGAAACTGGATCAACGCAATTTTGATAAATTTGTCATGCGAAAATTAAAATAAAATCCAGATTATTGAATAGATCTCGCTTAGTCGTAAATTTTGGTATATGTTTCATGGTCAAGGGTTTATGCAATCATATTATACAGGCAAAATAAATTTTGGATGGGGCATTCTTCAATGTTAAATTTCAGCGTGACGTCCACGAGTTTAACAATGAGCCTATGGAGAGTGTCACAACGTCATGGAAAAAATAGCATGGGAAATGGCCCATCTAAAACTTGTTTTGTCTGTTAAGTTTTATTGCGTACACTGACTATCCTATAACTAATACCAAAATCTACGACTATGCGAGATCTATTGGATGGTATCAATTTCTTTTAAATAATTGCATGATAAAGTAGTCAAAATCGCATTTATCCAGTTTCTGAAGTGAGCCGCGCGGACAGTAAGTTCTCATTTACAAAATTACAAACAGTTTTGTGCAATATGAATATTCGTAGTCCGACTTGCAGACCTACAACGGTGTTATCTGTTTTTTCGTCTTCGGTCTGACTGCTATGCATAGGCAAAACTTGAGAATTTCGGTGCGAAAAAAATTCGACAAGTTGTCCTTTTTTTGAGAAATTCCAGTCTCTTCAACTAAAACATAGGTAATCACAGATTACGAAGCTCACCTCGTGGCAGCAAAATTCAATTCAAACATATTTCTTAGTACATGTATATTGGCTTTTAAAGGCAAAATCACTCAAGAAGAAAAAGTAGGTCAAGGTCATTTTATGAAAGTTTGATCAAAGATACATTGTACATCCAATATGCAAGTTTGGTACATGTAGCAGTTATACTTTGCTCAATATGGGCTTTATAGATCAAAATCACTCAAGCGGAAAAAGTAGGTCAAGGTCATTTTATGAAAGATTGATCAAAGATACATCCAATATGCAAGTTTGGTACATGTATCACTTATACTTTGCTCAATATTGGCTTTTAAAGGCAAAATCACTCAAGCGGAAAAAGTAGGTCGAGGTCATTTTATGAAAGTTTGATCAAAGATACATCTAATAAGCAAGTTTGGAACATCTAGCACTTATACTTTGCTCAATATTGGCTTTTAAAGGCAAAATCACTCAAGCGGAAAAAGTAGGTCAAGGTCATTTTATGAAAGTTTGATCAAAGATACATCCAATATGCAAGTTTGGTACATGTAGCACTTATACTTTGCTCAATATTGGCTTTTAAAAGCGAAATCACTGAAGTGGAAAAAGTAGGTCAGATGCTGCATCCGATGCATGGGTCCATCTCGGCATCCAAAGATGAATCACTTTTGCTTGTTTGGTTACTGTAGCATCAGTACTTTGTCAGATACTGAGCTACCCCAAACTTCTTAACCAAGTCACTCAAGCGGAAAATGTAGGTCAGATGCTGCATACGATGCATGGGTTCACCTCAGCATCCAAAGATGAATCACTTGTGCAAGTTTGGTTACTGTAGCATTAGTACTTTGTCAGATACTGAGCTACCCCAAACTTCTTAACCAAGTCACTCAAGCGGAAAATGTAGGTCAGATGCTGCATCCGATGCATGGGTTCACCTCAGCATCCAAAGATGAATCACTTGTGCAAGTTTGGTTACTGTAGCATCAGTACTTTGTCAGATACTGAGCTACCCCAAACTTCTTAACCAAGTCACTCAAGCGGAAAATGTAGGTCAGATGCTGCATCCGATGCATGGGTTCATCTCAGCATCCAAAGATGAATCACTTGTGCAAGTTTGGTTACTGTAGCATCAGTACTTTGTCAGATACTGAGCTACCCCAAACTTCTTAACCAAGTCACTCAAGCGGAAAATGTAGGTCAGATGCTGCATACGATGCATGGGTTCACCTCAGCATCCAAAGATGAATCACTTGTGCCAGTTTGGTTACTGTAGCATTAGTACTTTGTCAGATACTGGGCTACCCCAAACTTCTTAACCAAGTCACTCAAGCGGAAAATGTAGGTCAGATGCTGCATCTGATGCATGGGTTCACCTCAGCATCCAAAGATGAATCACTTGTGCAAGTTTGGTTACTGTAGCATCAGTACTTTGTCAGATACTGAGCTACCCCAAACTTCTTAACCGGACGCGGACGCGGACACGGACGCGGACGCGGACGAGGACGCGGACGCGGACGCGTGGGGGTATAGCATAAGCTCACTCAACTTCGTCGAGGTAAGCTAAAAATAAATCACCCAGTCCTCTGGCCCTTAAAAAATCCCTTCTTAGTCTGGTTTCACCTCCTCTTCTCTTCCGATTTTCCTCTGATCTACGAAATTTTGTCATGTGCGCAGAGGTGAAACCAGGCCAAAAGGGGATTTTTTAGGGGCAGGAGGACTGGGTGACTTATATTTTGGTTGAAGAGACTGGAATTTGTCAAAAAAAGGAAAATTTGCCGAAATCATTTTCGCACCGAAATTCTCAAGTTTTGCCTATTCATAGCAGTCAGACCGAAGACGAAAAACAGATAACACTGTCGTAGGTCTGCAAGTCCGACTAGAATATTTGAAAATCGAAAAATTGCCTGTACCTTGTAAAATGCCAGAATGTTGCAAAAACACTTCTTCGTAAATCATTAATTTTGTTGTTTAGGCTTTATCAACATGATCAATTCTAATGACTGATCATCAATTCTAATTACTGATCATAATCAGTGACGGATCCAGCGCCCTCATGGGATCGAGAGGCGAATTTGCCTATTTTTAATAAACATGCATGGGACAAAATAAAGGGTTTTTTTATTTTGGGTCAGTGCACACAGGCAATTGTTTCATGCAAGCTCACATCCCCTATGAGTCAACTTGCACTCAAGGATATAAGCCGTATCAATATATCCTTGCATTCAGCGGTCAATTTTTCCTACGCAAAATTTTAGAGGGAAATTTCATTGTTGTTACTTTTACGTCAAGACAATGGAAACATTCCGAAGTCATAATGACACTGTTTATGTTTCGAAATATTCAGCGAGTTTTCCCGCAAAAACAACGTCTTCCTTGGTTACAAGATTTGAACAGCAATGCTAGAGCATTATTTTAAACGCAAATTGAAGATCGTATTGAGTTCAGATTTAAATCTAATTTTCTAAAATAGCAATAGTGATGTATAAATAAAGAAATAGCCTGCAAATAACGAAGTTAGACTCGAAATTTGCATAGCAACCACCTAAGCCAAATAACAAAGACAGATCAGGATGACATCTCGCGAGACGCAAAGAGTTCGGCGTTATGATGAAAGTAACAGATGGTATCTGCCGTTGTTTTCATGGTAACTCTTTATATTTCAGCAATTATTATTTTCATAAAACTTTTTCCAATATTGTCCATTTATCTAATCCGTTATTTACCGGAGACCAGAAATCTTGGTATGCAAATGTACCCCTAATGTCTAGGGTTGTTCCTCGCAGGGATTCAACCCGGAAGTAGTTCTAGATGCCTATGAGTATGTAGTGGGTGTGATGAAACAATATCACCCGTGTCATGCCGGGGGTGGGGGGGGGGGAAATGGATGCCCCCTACCCACCCCTGAATCTACCTTGATAATTTATGTGCAGCATGTGGCATTATTGTATTAAAAAAAAAAACATTAAAAATGTTAATCCCAATATACCTTGCTAACTGCGTTACCAGAAACTTTCTTCACGGCCTGTCCTTTCAGTTTAGCTCGGATTTTCTCGCCTTTGATTTTGCAGCCAGGACCTTCTACCATATTGTTCCTTTTGTCAAACACTTCTAGCCGTTTGAATATCAACTGATCGAAACGTGTTCATATCAAATGAGTTATGAGCAATGCATTGCAATACATGAACAGTAACAGTGCAGTCACAGCCTGACAGCTTATTCTTCGTTTACATAATCTCGATTTCCCGCGATTTGTTCGTTTTTCAATCCCGAAAATTGTTCAAAGGTTCCAATATACAGTTTTCGCGCACTGTTCCGAAAGCGCAAAAAGTATGCGCGTCATGCTAAAGTTGAAGTCATTAGACTTTTAAAGTATTCTACATAACTTTATGAACAAGACCTTAGTACAATCAATACATCTAGACCTACAAAACATGTGAAAATCATTGCATCCAGATTTACTGTTTAATCGTTAATCAGTATCGAACGATGTGAAAATGGCAGTCGAGCGCATGCGTTCAGCGGATGCGGTAGCCCAAATAGTGAGGTCAATACAGCATTGTTCTCAAAACATTATCTACATCATTTAATACTGAATTGAAAGAGAACATCAGTAGCTTTTATCATGAAAAATTATTTGAATTTTCAACATCTGGATTTTCAGATATATCCGGAAGAGTGCGAAACACCCCTCCGGCACTACCGGCATCAGGAGCCCAGGATGCGCGGTACTCGCTTCGCCTTTGTCTCCTATCGCTGTTTACTATATGGACCAATGGCTAAAATTGATGTCCAGTTCTCTTCTTTACATCCTTCCAAACTCATATAAACCCCAAAATTCCAAGTTTTTTCATTAACTGTGCCTACTACAAAAAATTCAAGTCTCAACACTTAGAAATAAAAAAATCATCCCTGGCCATTTCTTCGAATACGAAACTAAAACTGTATATTGGAACCAAACCAGATTAAATATTTTCTGTTTTGCGTCCTCGTACTGGTATGTTTGAACTTTCGAGCTCATATTCATTTATATTTCAGGTGGCTCGGCTTCCAAACACCTACCCACCTAACCCCCCCCCCCCCCCCGTTAAAGATTAAATTTTGCAAAGTACCGTTTAATTAAATTTAACTACCGCCCTGTTAGTATGCTAACAAATATATCCAAAATTTTTGAACGAGTCATATGTCACCAGCTTTGTTCGCACTTTGACTCTATCTTCCATGATTTTCTCTACATGCCTTTAGGAGTGGACATGGTCAGACTGTTCTGATAAGAGTACTTGAAGACTGGCGGCATGCCTTGAATCAAAATCAATACATAGTGCTCATCTATTCTTATGGATCTATCTAAAGCTTTTGATTGTTTACCACATATGAAATTCTATTGGAAAAACTTTCGGCATATGGTCTTTCAGAAAACTCCGTTAAATTGTTCTCTGTAGCTATCTCTCTAAGAAAAAACAACAAATCAAAATAGGAAACATAGTAAGTATAGTTGGGGGAATATCTCAAAAGGCATGCCCCAGGGTTCAGTACTCGGCCCAATACTGTTTAACGTATTCATCAACGATATTCTCTACTTTATTCGGCACTGCAAACTCTACAACTATGCAGATGATAATACTTTATCTTTTTCAAGCCCTGATTTTGATAATTTGATGAAATGCCTGGAAGAGGTAAGCAAAATACTGATAGACTGGTTCGATATAAATTTAATGCAGGCAAATCCTGAAAAAATTCAAGCTTTGGCAATTGGAAAGAAACTTTTGAAAAGAAACCAGTCTTTGAAATAAACAATGTAAAAATCTCTTGTCATGAATCAGTGAAACTTAACTGGGTGTTGAAATTGATTACTTGCTGAAATTTGATGCTCATATCTCAAGCATCTGTAAAAAAGCAGCACAACAAATCAATATTCTGAAACGTTTAGGCGAACAGTTCTTTCAAAATTAAACAAATTGACCATTTTCCATACGTTCATTCTTTCAAATTTATTAAACTACTGTCCTCTATCATGGCATTTCTGTTCGGAAAAGAATACTAGTAGGCTCGAGAAACTACAGGAACGAGATATTAGATTTGTGTATGACGACCATGTCTCCTCCTATACCCTCTCTGAGATTGTGTCGCATTAAGGTAATGGCCACAGAAGTCTTCAAAATTGTACATGGTACAGCCCCGCCTTGTCTTTTGGGTTTATTTACTGTTAAAGAATGCAGTTACAACTTCAGATATACCAAAATTTTACAGGTACCACAAATTAGAACAACTACATTGTACATACGGTAAGAAGTATTTTAGATATGCGGCAGCAGTTCTTTGGAACAGTCTACCTGATGAATTTAGGAAAACACATAACTTTAATCATTTCAAATCTTTAATTAGTCATTGGAATGGGGGAGAATGTAAATGTAACTTCTGCAAGTAATGTTTTTCTCATCATTGGGCATATTTCAGCCGTGGTACCCCTTCCTTCTTGACTGCTGCTGACATCTCATTTTGTAGCTTATTTTTTGTTTTGTTAAATGTTTTGCTTCTGTGTGCATTATTGTGTCTGCATGATGTGTAATGCTAGTCTCAGAGGTGGGTTTGGAGGGCGTATGAGATGGAAGGATTGCCTGTCTCTCGTACGTGCTCCCTCCAATCAACTCTCTTTTTGGCTGTTCGTCCTTTCTAAAAATTATGCTAATTTCTTATCCTGCCCAAAGCCTCTCTAGGTGACCGATCCTTCCGAAGAGTCTGCGGGTGTGTAACTTGAAGTTCATTTAGTTTAAATTTGCTTATTTATCTTCTTATCCTACTTAATGTCTCTCTAGGTGACCGACCCTCCCGAGAGAGGCAGCGGGTGGGTGAGCTGCATTTTGCCATTGCTATACATACATGTACTTGAGTTGCTTGGCTTATCATTATATTTTTAAATTCTCTATGTGTGTATGGGATAGAAATCTGAATATTATAAATTTTAAGGTCCATTACTAAACTCTCTGTGATATTGGTTTTTTTAAGCTTGCATCTATTTTATGGCAATTGCTATAATAATGTTTAGAGGTATCTTACTAAATGTAATTTATATGGTATTGTTAATAGTGGATCTTAAAGGGAAAATGATCTTAATTATTGTTATCTTATAACATTAATACATACATATTTCTTAAGTTAGAAAATGCATATTTAAACCAAAGACTCTAGCTTTTATATATTTTTGATATTTTCCAATTTTGCATGCTTGTTACTCTTAAGTATGTTCACATGTTTTATTCACATGCCGACTTTAAATAAATCGTATCTTATCTTATCTTAAAGTATGAACAAAATCGAACCTATGTACCTGTTTTCGTGACGCTTTTAATTTTGGCGGTTTTGGGGTTTCTCTTCTATTTTTGCCAACGTTGCCAATTTGAAGAAAGTATGCTGATTTTTAAAATATTTTGCTGAATTTATGAATGTTTTTATTATTTAAGTTTATATTCAAACTATTTTTAATCTTTAAACAAAGAAATTGAAATAAACTAAGAAAATGGAGGAATTATTACAAATTTAAGATCATCTAGGAGGTTAAAAACTCGTTTTCGATCGTCATTTTTTAAAGTTATATGCCTATTGCATGAAATTCCATCGTTTACTTTTCTTGAAACAAATATATAATGATAAACTATTGTATATGAAGTATTTCTATCCAATAATATGAACAAAATCGAACCTAGCGAACGGATGTTATATTTATTTTTGTAACCCCACCCCTTAATTTCTACGTTGCAATCCATATTCATTCGACGTTATACAGTATAGTGACGTCAGAGGTAGGAGTTTTTTCTAAAAATTCTGAATTGTCTTGAATTGTGAAACATGTACTAATCGATGTTTGATTGATGTTTTGTAGTGAGTATGTGGTTGTAAAGCATGTAATAACGGTGGACGATTGTGGTCCAGAGTATTTGTCAGAATGGAAGGTCATAAGCCAATCGGTCTTTCATTTTGCTGCAATAATTACATTTTGGCATACATGTACTTCAAATTAAGCCATGTTTATACTTTTCCTGTTTATGTATTCACTTTTTGGATTTTGTCTCTTTTGACATCAGCCATCGCCGATTAGACATTACTCATAATTGATACATTAACACTTTGCATCATATGTGTAGCAAGTAATATTATTAGTTATATAACAGAAATATATTGGGTCGATGAAAAAAGTTGTATTGGGCGAGGCGAAGTCATCAACCCAATATATTTTTGTACCTCCCCTGTAAAACACTGTATAACGAATTTATCCCGCTGATGGCTTTTGGTTTGTGTATGTTACGTCAACATATTTTAAGCATTTTGGTGACGTCAAAAGCATAAAGCGTCTTGGTAGAAGCAGGATATTAAAATGATATCCTGTTAGTAAAATAATACAATATAATATTTGGTTCTTCTCGACCAATCAGATTGCAAGAAATTTGCCAAAGGCGGGATAATTGAATATGTACTAACTTGCACAAGCTCGACATCGTCTTTGGAGCGCCACCATCAATACGTTCCGTACGTGCACAGGATTCTGGAGATTATTTAGGTGTCCATCGTATTTCTGTCTGTCATCATCTGGCTGTCGTCATCACCAAACAAGACTTACTTACCTGATCTGTACATCAAAATGTACATCGAGACAATCACCGAATTGGACAGGTTTTCATGGAGCTGTTGCGACGGGTGTTGCATGCAATCAGGAGACGCTGAACTCTCCCCGGGCACCTGGTTTCACTTCGGAATGTTGTTCATTCCGGGGTTCGCAACCATTTATATAGGAATTCTCACGATTTTGCCTTGCCTTCTCGACGTTGAGACTGAATAACTGTTAGGTACTACTTTGATGTTTATTCTGTAGGGTTGTGCTTTTATCTCAGTATGTTTGTCCTATTATCTTTGCCAATGAATGTATTTTTTTCAAGAATAAGTAAGCCTTTTGATTGTACTTCTTGGAGTCTGGTTTCGGATTTCGTGTTTGATTTTCATTCATATATTCAATACAAGACTAACACAGCCAATTGTGCCTCATATGAAATTCATGTGAAATTTACATGAACTTAACATGAAAGGTCACATGAAATTTATGTGAAAGAGCACGAATATGAAATTTACATGAAAATTTTCACATGAAATGCATGTGAAGACTTTTACATTTTTACACACTTTTACATGTGGATATTGTGTGAATTCAGTTTCCTGTGAAGGTCACTTAGAAAAATTCATGTGAAATTCATGTGAAGGAAATTTATGTGAAATTCATGTGAAATATTTTTCACATAAATCTTACGTGAAAATCATATGAATTTTACATGAACTTTCATGTGAAATTTACATGATGCTCATTTCATATGAACTTCATGTGAGGCACAATTGCCTGTGTAGTATACCAAATTCTGATAGCACCATATATTGAAGAACAAAATCAATAATGTTGATTCCAGTACTCTGTGATACAATATGACCTAATTTATTAATGCCCTGTCTTTTCACTTTTTCATCGGTTGTAATCTTGCCATTGATTTTGAAGCCTCCATGGATCCTCTATCATATTGAACCCTCCAGAAGAAATGTTGATTATTTGATGGTATGGATTTTGAAGGGCTGGGTTTCGAATTGCTGAGTTTCATATACATGATGACAAAATTTCGCGGATTATTTGTATTTTCAATTTAACAAAGTTCACAGTCGGATGATGATCGCTCATTTTTTGTTTTATAGCTGCTGCTTGTGATGATGATGATGATGATGATGAGATGATGATGATGATGATGATGATGATGATGATGAGATGATGATGATGATGATGATGATGATGATGATGATGATGATGATGATGATGGATTGGCAAGCCAATGAAAAGTATTAATGATCGTATAACATGAAGCATAATAACAAGTCTCAATCAAAATGAAATGATTATACCAACAGATTTCCAGATGTCGGTCACTCACTAATTGCGAAGGAGTAAAACTTTAGTTACAGGTAAAACTTTGATTTTTGTGAGAAATAATAATAGAAAGCCATTTAATTTTTGATATCAAAAATGGGAATTAGTGTGTTAATTAGCAAATCATAAAGCTTTATTTGATGTTATGTACACTAAAAAGTTATGTATTTGTCACATTATAATTCTAAAATCCGTATGCACAATTATGCAACATACATTTATTTCTTAGATACTTACACTGACGACAGGTTTCTGGAAAAAAAGTTAAATGTACAATTAGTTTGATCGATCTTGCTTCGAGCTGAATGGCACATAATTATCATCTTCATCCATGATTTAAACAACGGTAGCAAACTGAGCTTTGCTTAAGACTGTGCATCTGCGTGAGAACAATGTATAAAAAAGCGATTTTACAACGCAATTTATTAGGCTTTCAAATTATGTATCTTATTATACATACAGCATAACGGAAGTGCCATTTTGGAAGCTTTGTTACTAAATATTTGGTTGGTTTGGCTCTCAGTGTTAGACTACTCATAAACTGATATACTTGTACGTTTTATGATCTCATTTACTCTCGACTATCAAAATTTGGTAGGATTGCATGAAAGTAATTCAAGATGCTCTGAGGGAGCTCAGCGTTTCCATTTCCCTTTGATTTTCCTTGTGGTCATTTTCCTTTTTATACAAATAAAAGCAAAAAAATCTTTATACATATTCCGTAAGGAGTCAATGTGAGCGTGCCTGTACCATCGGTGGCCTTTGCTGTTGGTGACTGCCCCGCTTCACAGGAACCAAGACTGTCACTGGCAACAATGTTAGATCCGGACGTAGTAACTGCCTAGATAAGAAAATAAGATAAAGAAACCCAGTATACTTACTATATGGTGTGAAGGTGAGCGTACCAGTACCATCGGTGGCCTTTGCTGTTGGTGACTGCCCCGCTTCACAGGAACCAAGACTGTCACTGGCAACAATGTTAGATCCGGACGTAGTAACTGCCTTGATAAGAAAATAAGATAAAGAAACCCAGTATACTTACTATATGGTGTGAAGGTGAGCGTACCAGTACCATCGGTGGCCTTTGCTGTTGGAGACTGTCCTGCTTCACAGGAACCAAGACTGTCACTGGCAACAATGTTAGATCCAGACGTAGTAACTGCCTAAATATAAAAGAATAAGAGAACATCCCTTGTAGTTCAAATATAGCAACAAATCAATTCATGTAGAAGGGACATAATCACAAACATTTGCTTAAATGCAATATTACATATTCAAATGGTATGAATGCATATCAACTGGAACCAAGACTGTCACTTTTAAGAAATTGAGATACTTCGGAATGTTATTCATTCCGCGGTTCGCAACATTTCAATGGAAATTATAATGATTTTGCCTTGCCTTCTCGACTCTGAGACTGACTCTAACTGATAGGCGCTTCTAACGATGTAATTGCCTTTAAAGAATCAAAGCACTTTATAGGTAGGTGGTCAAAATTTGTTGACATTTTATTTTGGTAACACAGTGTTCAAGGCCAGATTCATGAACATTCATTTTGATATTAAAATCCTTAAACCAAAATCAGTACAGTATAGTATCAGTACAAGCATGCAAACATATCGAACATTGGTGACTTTCAAGCAAAGAATGTATACATGGGTATAGAGTAATAGTCTCCTGATTTTTTTCTTAGTACTTACATAACAGGTCAGTCTGTACGTCGTTGAATAATCTACGCTAGTGTCGGTGTTCAGCACAGTTTGGTAGTACGTACTGCCGGAGGAAGTGGAATACACACAGACACCTTTGCCACCCGCTATAAAAGCAAAAGGATTCATAATTGAAAATACCTTATGTTACAAAATGGAATAAGTACGTTGTATTGAAGAGAGTGACAAGTTTGATTTGTACCATTTTGAAACTCTCTTCAAGAAGATAAAGACTGAGTCGGAATTCTTCCGTATTATTATTACTATATACACTTATTTTCTGTCGCTGTGTGCAGCAGTTTAACTAGTTCATCGTGACATGGTGTTTGAAGTGTAATAATTACTTCTTCCCAACTCTGTCTCCTGCTTGCCAGCAGCAATTGTCACAGTGACTATACCTACTGAGAAAATCCAGAACAGGTGAACCCTCTAACATAATATATCATTAGGTATCAATTGTAGATAAAGTGGCGTTACGTGTTTATGTATAGGGTGTTCTGAACAGGTCCAGAACAGGTGAATCCTCTTACATAATATATCATTAGGTATCAATTGTAGATAAAGTGGCGTTACGTGTTTATGTATAGGGTGTTCTGAACAGGTCCAGAACAGGTGAATCCTCTTACATAATATATCATTAGATATCAATTGTAGATAAAGTGGCGTTACGTGTTTATGTATAGGGTGTTCTGAACAGGTCCAGAACAGGTGAATCCTCTTACATAATATATCATTAGGTATCAATTGTAGATAAAGTGGCGTTACGTGTTTATGTATAGGGTGTTCTGAATAGGTCCAGAACAGGTGAATCCTCTTACATAATATATCATTAGATATCAATTGTAGATAAAGTGGCGTTACGTGTTTATGTATAGGGTGTTTTGTGTTTTCATCACACATCGTCCATCAAATTGAGCTTTAACAAAGTTGCTAAAAGACATCATGGTATTGTATCGGATAATACGTGAGTGTTCCAACTCTTTATCTTCTTGAAAAAAATTTCAAAACTAAAAAGCATCAGACACGTGTTTCAGATAGTAAATCGCCATCAGTGATGCTTCCAGTCATAGTGTTTTTCAAACACTGTCAAAACTCATTTCAGAAGCCCCCTCTGCTTTTATATTTTTGAATTAAAATTTGTGCATTTCTTTTGCAGAGAGATTGCTGCTCCAAATTTCCTGTAGGCTCGATTCAGTTGCAAAGTTAAATGTAATCTACAACCAAAATAGCTTAGGAGGGATGATGCTCCTTTAATTTCGATATTTTTGGATGGAATGACAAGTTTCCAAATTAGCAAAATAATTTCTTGGATAAAGGGCCGAAAAGGCAACAGAGCTGGGAAAAAAATAATAATTACGCTTCAGACATTTAGTCAAGGGGAACAAGTTTCACTGCTCCGGGATGCAAAAGGAAATAATACGAACTATTTACCTTCTTGAAGAAAATTTCAAATCAGTTTCAATGCAACAGACAAGTACAGAATAGTAAATCCTCATTTAGTGATGCTTCCAGCCAGTAACAGTGATTTTCAGACAGTCAAAATTCAATTTAGTAGCGAACTGTAACAAATATCCCCGATCTGAGGACGATCTTAACATGCATGTAGGTACCTTGTGTTGTGGTTTTCGTTAGTCTACATCATTTGTATACATGGACCACCATGTCATCATTTAATTTAGTACATATATCTCAGCACCATCATCTTCAGTGAGTGGTACAGTTTGATGAAACACTGTGTAATTTTGACGGCTATCTGAGTATGGTCTGAACATACAGATACGTCCCACACGGAGCCGATACCACGTGCCGTTGTACTGACTTCATTGTGCGTGTACGTCTCCCCCCACCTTACCAGATTAGAAAAATTGCGTTGTACACTGTGTTAAGATGTACGGTCAGATCACACAGACTCCATATGAAGCCGGTGGTATCTCATTAAGTGCTACAGTACTACAATCACTGTCAGTGTGTATATTTCTACCTCCAACTTACCTGAACAGAAAACTTGGATGGTACACTGAGTTAAGTTGACGGTAATCTGAGTACGATCAGAAATTAGATCTCACACGGAGCCGGTGTCACATGTGGTGCTACTATCATATTTACGGGTATATATACCACCGTCAGCTTACCCGAGTAGAACTGTTTAGTGGAGCACTGTGTCAAATTGACAGCCATCTGAGTACGGTCAGAACATACATCCCACAGGGAGCCAGTACCACATGTGATGGTACTACCATCATTGTGGGTATAAGCCGCTGTAATCAGGAATGGTGTACAACAGGTTTGGCTCACCTGGGCCTCGTAACCTGGCATGGAATAAGACAGAAAACTAGACTAATAATATTGATTATGATAAAAGTTAACATATAGAGCATGCAGGGATGGTGAACTCATAATGTTGCATCAAGTATTGTTCTTATATTTGAGAACATGTGTATGGTAAACATCAGCAGTACGTTATTTATTTCAAGAGGTCAAGGGTCAAGGTCAAAACACACACAAAAATTCCATCAAGTATAAAAATACAGTCAACATACCTCTTACTGATTATAATACATGGTGTCAACTTGGGCATTTTTTTATGCTCCAATAAATATTTAATGGTATTAGTCAGGGTCAAAGACCAATAAAAAAATATGTGTGGTATTTTAAAAATGTTTCATCGTTTAATCTATGAAAATGATTTGCTCTGAGCAGACAGACGAGCATCTTCAATTTATAGACCAGCTATGAATTCGAGACGTGTACTATTTGCTTCGCTGACCATCAATAATCAAAAGATCACGATACGGTAATAATGATGAATAATTGGAAATCATTAATTGAAATGAGGAAAAAAACTTTTAAATGGTAAATACAGTCGTGCACTGTTTATATTTTCTAACAGTAATCTTAAGTGATAACGAAAAAAAATCTTACATGATAATTCCATGTAGTACTACCTGGAACCCTCAATGAGACTTACAAGAAGGGTATAAAATGAGAGGAACTGAAAACTCAATGGGAAACCTTACATGATAATTGTACGTTATTTTACGAAATTTTGGATGGAGTGTCTACAAAAATACACTTAGAGAAATAAAAAATAACCATCACCCTACTAACTAAAAATTATACAATGCTTTATGTTTATATGTAACATCGATTTGTGTGATAATTTCCCATGTTCAAACTTGACTAATAAGCACGACTCAGTTTTAGCAGCGCTAACATATTCCGTACTTGCATTGGATACTCGAGAATGTTCATAAGATAGAGTTATCCTTTGTTGTTGTATTGAATATAATGCCGAAGGGTTCCAACTCTATACCTTCTTGAAGAAAATTTCAAACCAATGTATTTATGCACAAGACACGCGTTTCGAATACTAAATTCTCATAAATTCTCATCAGTGGTGCTTCAAAGAGTTTGTTTGTCCGCTTTTTCTTTTCTCTTTATATTTTTCAAGAGTTTGTAAGCCCTTGGATTCCGTCTTTTCGATTTTACAGTCCTACGTTCGATTTGTGCAGGTATCTGACGTAAAAGCATTGTGACGTCATTAAATTCCTTTGAAAACGTCATATATGCAGCCCTGTTTCCCTGAATTT
Source organism: Pinctada imbricata (assembly GCA_033119305.1). NCBI lineage: Eukaryota > Metazoa > Mollusca > Bivalvia > Pterioida > Pteriidae > Pinctada > Pinctada imbricata. The sequence continues at coordinate 22,836,021 of VSWD01000006.1, forward strand.
CATGCTGTTTTACATAGAATTTGATGACGTCACAATGCGTTGACGTCAGATACCTGTACAAATGGGAAGTAAATCTGTATTTCGAAAAGACCGAATTGTGATTTTTGTATTCTGATTTCGGGTCCTTGTGTTTGCTACTCACCTTGCCGTACCATGACAACATATTCCTCTGTACCTGGTAATCCATTTGAGGGATTGCAATATGTTGACGTAGCCCATGACGTCACGGCCGCGTCATAAGCTTCAATGAGTACCCTTGCGTTTATTGACGTACCCGTGTATTGTGCATTGGAATCTCTATCTAAAATAGATTAAGTTTCCTTTTCTATAGCTTTATCTGGTAGTCTAACAATTTAACATTTTGAAAGTTATAATTAATAATATTGAATTGAGTACAGACAAACAATTTGGAGAAATTTGAAAAGAGGATTTACCCGTATGCAGGTACCATAAATCGTCATAAAGCGGGAAACTATTTTATTTCCATAATTCGTTAAAAAGATGATGATAGTTATTGGTAGTACGTCGTAAACTTGTAAATAACATTAGAAACACTTGTTTGATATATAACTGGTGTTTTTTTTTTTTAATAAAGCTTTCATATATCAAGAAATAGCTATACCTTGACGATTTTTTAAAGTTTCCCTCAGAGATCTACATATTATTGCTTGAACCATAAATGATAATATTACTATCATACAGATCAAATTCTGATGTGAGGGATTTGCCACCTTCCAATATCCATTCAAATGATAAAATTTGCTAAAATTATTTAATAATCCATGGTCTCTTTCAAGAGTTATCTCCACTTACTCGCATAGATGTAATAAACATATGAGTAGTCTGTCAGTTTGGCCCATTTGATACATCTAAAGGCATTTTGATCTTCTCCAAATAAATCAACAAACTGGTTTCCCCTGAAATAAGTGAAATGCAAATGTTTTCAATCAATCAAATCATCAATTATTGGTATAGCACAGAAAAGAAAGGATCATGCATGGTTTTTGTTAAAATCAGCACCCTAAAACCGACTTCTCCGACATTCCATTCTTTATCAACCTTTGACATGTTAGAAAATATTCTTGTTTTGAGGAATTTGATTGTGAAAACTCCCTTTTCTTCTTCGACATTCTTAATTTTGCCTCAATATCATGAAATTAACTCATTTTGTAAATATTCAATAAAAATATCACAATTCGTAATTATTCCCATTGATATGACGTGGACATTTATCTTTTTGCATACACCATAAATTTAAAGATACTTTCAAAGTCAAAGATAACAACGAATCAAGATATAAAAGTTTTTCAGAAAACTTACGCTCCGCCCCCTCTCATTCAAGTAGAATGTTAAACGTCTTCAATTTAAGACCTGATAAATTTACAACATGGACCAGACATGCACGTTTCGGGTACTAATCCCTCGTCAGTGTTCCTCAGTCTAAACAATGTAAAATGGCCAAAACGTATGAAAAATATTATGTCCAAAAAATGTACCAAAAGACTTAGCAGAATAGGTGGGATATGATGCTACAGGACCCACTTTTCAGAATTTTCAAGAAAACTTCATCTTCTTACCTATACAAATAAGTGAAAAAAAACTCGTTTTCTAAATCGCATGATATGTAATACACGATCTGAGTTGCTAATGCCATTCACTCTAAGACTTTTAAAAAAAGTGCATAATAATACCTTCAAATCAACCAAAACGTCACACCATAAGCAAAGCTGAAAAGTAACGTAATTAGATAAATGTATACATTTTTATTGGTTTATTGGTACTTGTAAACCCTTCGACATTATTGTTTTATTTGAATGATTTGCAGGCATGCGTTTATTATTTCATTGTCGCAGTTACTTGTTTTACTACTCAACCGACAACTCCGTCGCGGTAAACTAATTCCGCGACTGTAAACGAACACAAATCTTCTAATACAATCAGAATCCATATTCATAATAAATCGTTATATAAACTAAGACAAATGCAAAACTATACAAAATAACCAAACTGTTCTGCAATCGATTAAACGTGATTTTCCTATGAAGATGATAACAGGTGCCTAGAAATAGTAAACGAAATGAGTGGATCTCCAACAAGACGCGTTATCAGCACCTAAGGCACCCAAAGCACAAATTTAAACTTTAACACCCCTTTGAAATGACACAGAGTAAACAAGCATCAAAAGAAACACCCCCCCCCCCAAAAAAAAGAAAGGAAAAGAAATTATACAAACGACATCAACATACATGTACCTAACATAAAAGTCATAAGACAAATGAGTGATCCATCAATCGGTGTCAACTTTGAATGGTTATTATTATTTTTATTATTATTATTAATTTATTCATTATGATATATCCGACCGACATTCAGACAAGAAAAGTGGTCGGGCCATGTCTTCTCTAATGAAGTTTGGACTGGGCCCGTATTAAGCCAGTATTGTCTCTTTGCATGCGACAACCGACACTTCAGACGGTCAAAACTATTGATATATTTAATACATTTATTACTTAAAAAGCATGAGATTGTTGCTTTTATTTTGGGACTGGCATGTCCACGTCGTCACGGCTGAGCTGTACGCTGTGATTAACCACCCTGACGTCACGGTTGCTGACGCTTGATCTAGTACTACATCATTCAATGGAAAGCTACCATCATACCAGGTTCCATCCCAATCAGTAGGAAAAGAGCATGCTGAATCTGCGGATATAATACGTTGTATTTAAAACATAATTCTATTCTTTTACACTGTTTAAGAAACATTGTAAATGAAGACAGAGAGAACAAAAAAAAAACTGAAAAAACAGGGGGTGGGAGTGACAAATACGACAAACTGTAAGTCTAAAAAGTGCTAAGTCTTATAAAAGATAGGAGGGGATCTCCAACATCACTCGGTTGCAGCACCCACAGTATAACAGCAAAACATCCCAGAACACAGAACAGACACGCACTGAAAAAGCCGCAAAAGGGACAATGAACACCAAATCACATCATAGAGCCATAAAACGCAATCATTAAATCAATTTCATTACGAAAAGGAATTTTCAAAATCCATCCATTAGCATGCGTATTCCCAAGTGAACTCTACATTAAATTGAAAAAAAAATCGAAACACACAAAGACTGAATTGCAGATTACATAATATAACCATTACAGTTCATAAGCGGCGGAGACATCGAGAGAACTCTGTCAAGAAGAGCAGAACATCAGACAAATCCAACGTGCAGCATGGCTGCCAAAACATGAAATGAGATAGATATGCACTCACCAGTTCCGACTTTGGATGTTGTTCAGCTATGAGGAATATATGTGTAATAATCCAGATAGTACGTATAACCCTCCAATTTATTCAGATACAAAAAGTTCTAGCAAGATAGATGTTATATATACCAAAGCATTTACAAATTGTAAGATTTATGAATTCAGTAAACATCAGAGAAGTCAGATAGCCAGTCGCTGGGGCTGTGGCTAACATAGTATTCTGGAAATGGATATCAAAAGTATACAGCATGCAAAATTCTGTCCATGCTTTGTATCCTGAGGAGAACTTTATTCAGACTTCAAAGAAGTGCAATCGATAATCTGATGAATTTCATTCAACTTTGCTACTGAATCGACCTTCTAGGAAATACGGAGCCTTGCGCTATAATTAAAAAAAAAAGAAGCAAACTGGAAGGCGATTCTTATGTTGAACGTCTTCAAATTCAATGGTATCATTAAAGAACAGATAAATTTGCAGCATGGACAAGACATGCACGTTTCGGGTACTTAACCATCGTCAGTGATACTCAATCTAAACAATATAACATCATTTTGACTTGAAGTATCATTGATGAGTGTTAACCATCAAAAGCACGTGTTCGGTGCATTGAAATAGATTTGAAATGTTGTGAAAGAAGGTAACGAGTTGGATAACTTCCATTGTTCTCGTTGGTTTATTTGTGGTCTTTAAGAGGAGGGTACATGTTCCATTACTCTATGACGAAATGAGTACAAAAACCGCCCTTACGTTTGTACATTATGCGGGTGCGGCTAGCCAACAGGGGATGCTTACTCCTCCCGGGCACCTGGTCCCACCTCTAGCTTGTTAGGGGTCCGTCGATGTTTAATTTTGTGCTCTATTATGAGTGCTGTTAAGATTATCGTCAGGATCTTCTTTAACTCATTTGTACATTATGCAGTGTTGGAAAATATGGAAAATGATGTGTTGGCGAAATATCAAGTCCATGACGAGGCATGTCAAGTTATGCAGAAGCACTGGCTTGTACGCAAATATTTTATCCCTCCTTTACTATGATGCTTTCCTCCTCCATGTCTTCTGCTGACTTTCCTATGCACAATATTTCCATTTAAATATATGTCACTACTTGAAGTAAACCTTGAAGCAAAAGCGAAGATTTTAAGGTACAGGGTGGGATAGGTTTCCCTCGTGCCGTAAGACTGAGGAAAACATTTTTAGGGTTTTTTCTGGATCTTGTCTCACATTCCACGTTGAGTGCAGGATAACATATTGTGACGTATTTAAAAAGTGCTTCCGTTAGCTTGGTGCATTGTTGAAAACATATTTACTATTTCATATGAATGAATGGTGTGTGCATGATGTGTGTATGCTATACATATCCAAAAATGGCTCTAACTGGTTTCACTAAATCATGATTGTTGATGAATATGATGAGGAGCTACAAAAAAATGTTGTAAACTCTTTTTATTGATAATACAGCAAATGTAATCAGTCAAGAAGATTACCAACATCCACGACTCGTCAAGTTTCGTCGTAGATAGCAAATTCTTTACACTTCGATTCGATTCCCTTACCACAATTGCGACGTCGTGATATATTCTATTCATCTCACTAGTTTAGGAGTTTTCAGTCTCAAGTGGGCGAAATGGGAATCCTTTTTTTCCAGCCGATTTTGCGTGCTACTCACTGGAACGTACGTGCACTGCTCTTGATCACAAGAACTTTAGGCTAATCTCTCGATGAAATGCAAAATGTATAATAATATACACATGTCAATTACACATGGAAACACCTTTTATATTTGAGCAGAAAATTAGCTAATTAATAAAACTTTCTGAAAGATGACAAATATGTTGAAGAAAAAGGAAACAATTTACCTCCTACCTTCTACAGGCCGTGAGTGTGGTGTATCCTTTTACATTTTTGTAATAGGACGAATGTACATAACATGTTGAAGAGGAAACTTAAAGGGTTTGTGATTGTTGGTTGCAGTGTCTCTGTCGTGCCATCTATGATTTGCGATTACATGTACATCAGTTCTTTTTGTTGCCATATGCGCAATTTAAGTAATTCAGATTAAATGCACAGGCAACTTGGAAGGTCCAGATCGAATTGTCAATTCAAAAAACAAAATTCCGAACCTTTTTCTTCAAATTGGAAAATGATTTTTTTTCAACAAAGAATTCTATGTTCAATATCTATTATTTCTTTGCTCACTGTCGGACCACTATTGGACCTATGTTGTTAAACCGATGCCGATGGAAAACCGATCTTACGATCAAATCCCGAAATTTGGCCGATGTAGGCATGCTATCTGGGTAATGATTAGATAATCAATGATAACAAAAATCAGTTCTGATTTTTAAATAAAGTACATGCAGAAACATAAATCGTACTAATGTATACAATCGGGGACTAACAGTCCACCTGAAAATATACATATATGTTTAGAAATTCGACGATATCCAGTGAGAAGATTAAGTGATTTTCTTCGCCATTGTTACATAAGAGAAGTCGAAGACGTTTCAGCCAATCACAGTCCTCAAATGATCGATCAGCATGAAAAATACAAACTTGGAAGAGGACCTTGAGTACTTGCTTCCTCGAAGGTTTTGTGAAAATCTGTGCAACAGTTTCACAGGCTGCACAGAAGAACTCTCGACGGCCATATTTGTTGACCGATCGTCACGAAAAAACTAAAACTTGTAAGAAGGCCTATAGTTCTTGCTTCCTGTAAGATTTCATGAAATTCTGTGCTGTGGTTGCAGAGGAAATGTGTTAACGGATGTACGGTCGGAGAGACGACGGACGGACGAAGCGCTATGACAATTGCTCATTTGAGCCTTTGACTCAGGTGAGATAAAAATGAACGATGGACTTTTCATAGGAATTCCATGTTACAAATGCACAAACCTTCTTGCAAGACATTTCTATTGAAGCCATTTTTACTAAGTGACCTTGACCTATGAGTTTGACCTTCGTCTGAAAATAATTGAACATTTCTATCGAATGATACCTGACGAGTCTGTTACATTTCACATGTCTTTTCCTTGTGATCAAAGTATTCTATTGATACAAAATAGTTGACCGCATCACTTCGTTCTTGGACTGAGTTATTGAAAATCACAAATCAGCACTTGCTTCTTTCTGTCTTGACAACAACAAATTGGATCTAGATTTACCATACCTGTATTGTATACCAAAAATACACAAAAATCCGTATAAACAACGTTTCATTGCTTGTTCCTCAAAATGTTCGACCAAATCTGTGTCGGTCTTACTCACCAAAATTTTATCTGAAAATAAGTCAGGCCTTCAAAAGTATTGTGCAACCGTCTACATTCGCGTAGCGGTATAAACCAAATGTGGATCTTAAAAATTTCGAAAGAGCTTTAAGAACACATCAAATCAACACAGTTGAAAAGAGTACACTCTATAAAATCGTTTGACTTTTCGACACTTTACGCCACAATTCCACAAACAAAACTGAAAGAGAGACTGTCACAAATTATTGGCAACGCATTTACGAGTAAAAACGGTAATCGTAAATGTATATTCAAATGAGTTAAAGAAGACAGTTAAAGAAGGTAATCGTAAATGTATATCCATTGTGGTAAATTGCGACAAAACTTACTTTGCAAAAGACAAATATGAGTGAAAACAAAGTATACCGATTAAATCTTATTAAGATGTTGAATTTCCTGATCGATTTGTTGTCTTTGGAGGTAAGGTCTTCCAACAGGTTGTTGGCATTCCAATAGGGACCAATTGTGCCCCGCTCCTTGCTGACATATTTTTATACTCATACGAGGCTGAATTTATTCAATCCTTGATCTCTAAGGGCAAAAGACAGTAAGCTCTTAACTTCAACTTCATTTACAGATTGTACTTTGATGATCTATTGTCAATCAATAATCCAAAATTTGCAAATTACCTTGGCACAATCTATCCCGTTTAATTTGAAGTTCAAGAAACGACAGAGACCGTTAATTAAGCGTCCTATTTGGATCTCATGTTGTCTTTTGACGCCAATTGTAATATGAACACCTCACTCTATGAAAAACGTGACGACCTTAATTTCAATGTCACAAATATTTCTTTTCGGAGTAGCAACATCGCGTCGTCATCAGCATATGGCATTTACATTTCTAAATTAATACGTTATGCTCGGGCAAGTTCCATGTACTCAGAATTTGTTCGAAGATCTAGACGGATTTATTCAAGCTCCTCAGTCAAGGATACATTTGTGACCGACTAATATCGTCACTGAGGAAGTCCTATGGTCGATATGGGAAATGGTAGCTCACTATGACGTCCCCTTGTCCAGAGTCATAAATGATATTCTGACGTAAACATTTTGTGCCATGACAAACCAATTTATACGTTTGTCTTCCTTTGTAGGAGTTACCGATTGTGACCTCTCTACCGAATTAAAGTGGCGGGTGTTACATGCAAGCAGGAGATGCTCACTCTTCCTGGGCACTTGATCTCACTCCTTTGCAGAAAGTTCACTTCTCTTCATATGATGAATTTTTTTTTATTTCTGTTCCTCTGTCTTAGATCTGGTTTTATCCTAGTTTTGTATGCCCTTGGTTAAATTATTTTTCTATTAACGATTTTGTACTTCTTGAAAGCGATATGGTTTTTCCCATATTTGTCGCCTATTTTTGGAATAACTTTCGGATGTGTAAAGGCCTTTCATAGTTAGAATGCATATCCCAGCTGACAAGACAAAAACCTGTTTCCTGTTACCATGGCTTTGGGGTTAAACTTAGTTGTTTTTTGCTTTCTAATCGTTCACAGTTTCAAAGTACCGTTTTATTTTTCTGAAAAGATGCTATTGTAGAACCAGGAAGACTTTTATCCATACAGAAACGCGGCAATATAATTGAAATTTCTTTCACTCCAATACATCTCTTTAAATATTATATTTTTCATTGCATCGATTGACTTAGGTAAGAAGACTCAAAATTTTGTTTAGTGTCGATTCAGTCGCATAGTTGAATGAAAACTATGACCAAATAGCAACTGAGGGATGGTGCTAATGTTTAAAGTCTTCAATTCAATAGCAGATGTTACCCTCATTTAAGGGGGTCCAGAACACTATCCGAAAGAACCCCATCGGAAAGCTCTGGATCAATTATGACGTCACAATATAAACGACGACATTGGCGCGTTTTTCGCAAGAACGTCAGGATTAGGTAACGTAGAAATAAGGGGGAGGGGGTAACAAAATCACTATAACTTAAAAACTGACGGTCAAATTTCAATAGGAATTTATCGGCGGTTCACTTGACATATGAAGAAGATAATATCAAGTTTTTACGGAAAATAAATGATAGTGTTTCAGATAAACAGACTTTATGATTAAAAATTAGTAACTCAAAGACGTTTTGAAAATAGACATAAATGTATCTCCTTTCAACAATTTCTTTTAAAAGTCTTAGTGATCATTTATAATTCTATACATATCCGATTGCCAACATCATATCTAAATGAAAAATACAGAACTTATTAATATTCTGCCTCTACAGAAGATTTGTAACTGTTTTTCATTACCTAAAGTGTATCAATTTTAACGTCACATTTACTTCCACTTTAGGGCTTTCAATAGGTATATATGTACGTTCGTAGCTTCAAAACTAACGGTAAAAAATCGATGAAACTTTGCATGTAGAAAAAGTATGTTTCAATTATTAACATTTATAATTTTTAGGAAAATTAAATGATAGGATCAAATTTAAGTCTGGCTGTCCTGGACCTCCTTAATTTCGATTATAATTTTCGATGAAATGACTAGATTTCGAAATAGCAAAATATTATATAATAAATTATGATGTCAAATTAATAAAGGGACAAAACAAAGCAGCTTCTTTCTGGTGACAGAGCTTGAAAGAAGTAATTATTTCACTTTAAACATCCTGTCGAAGGGAGTAAGTTTATCTGCTTCGCAGAAGTGAATATATACGAATTTCTATTCTGAATATGACGTCAAATCTATATCACAGTCGAAGCTATGCATTAAGGGAGATATCCTTTAGTTTTGTAATAATTGATCAAATTTAATGACATCAAATCTACAAATAAATTTCACGTCAGTACAGAAACACAGTCAAATCAGGTGAATGGTTTCTAAAGGCCAACTAGAGACCGTCTCATGTTAATATTCCTTTAGTGCACTTTTTATCTCTTTGTTAGATTTTATTGAAACGACATCATTCATGACAATGGGTGCTTCTCTTTTCTGTGAAATGGTGCCATTTGATTGTTCAAGAATCTATTGGGCAAATAATTGAACGAAGGGTATCTCCAAATATTTACATTACTAGTAAATTCCCAATGTTGAACGCCCATTAGGCAACTAGAATCATATTCCAATAACTTGGGTTGCTATCGTGACGCCACGTGCACGTTTTGCATGTATGGAGAATTTACCAAAGCGAAGATACATTTGACGCTGTTACAGGCAAAATGTGCGATATTCATGCAAATAAAAAAGACAGATAATTAGGATAAATGTAAATATAAGTAATGACTGTCTTACTTTTGGTGTTCATGGGTGTATAATTCTGGTTGGTCACGTGCAAATTCCGTGAATCGCGAAGCGATTCTCGGAAATTTTGCACGTGTCCAACCAGAATTATACACCCATGAACACCAAAAGTAAGACAGTCATATCTTAACAAAACGTGGTTGTACCCACAGCAAAATGCCCTTTTTGAATAAAAAGAGTAAATAAGCACAACAATGTACGACATGGAAACATTAAAGACAAAATACAACACATAAACAAACGAGACCAATAGGAAAAAGGTGTTCGAAGAGAACATGTGAAAAGAAAGGACAATATTTACATTACAAGTATTAGCTTTTACAAAAAGCTTGCCGGCAGTTAGCTGACATTAAATATTGTAAAATTCTAGTAAGAAAGAAACGGAATAAACGATTTTTATTCTTGTTAGACCAATCGCACATTTCCGGGCTTTTCCATTTTTATTTCCGATTCAAGCTACGGAAATTTCCGAGGATCTGTGATTTGTTGTAGGACGTATCGGTACAAAGACTTTTCGATGCATCTTTCGGAAGAAAATGCACTGATACGATATGACTTTCATTTGTCAAGTCATCTAGACTCTTCAGCGGACTTATTTTTACCCTGACATGGTCGCCATAGCACTTTCTATATAGATATAACCTCAGACAGTGTTATGCATGTATTTTATATATGATTTTTATTTTCGTGCATGAACATCGACGGCGGGTGCGGCTAGCCAACAGGGGATGCTTACTCCTCCCGGGCACCTGGTCCCACCTCTAGCTTGCTAGGGGTCCGTCGATGCTCAATTTGGTGCTCTATTGTGAGTGCTGTTGAGATTATCGTCAGGATCTTCTTTAACTCATTGATGGAAGCATCTTATGTACAGATTTAGAATAACCTTGACGAATATTTGCATATTTTGTAGTTGTCCACCAATCATATTGCCAAGAGTCATTTTATCCGTGCAAGTATGTCACGATTGATTACAGTATACCGGCAGTCATGACTGCCGGTAACTAGTATATTCCTCTTGTTGAACGCCCATTAGGCAACTAGAATTATATTCCAATAAGTTGGGTTGCTATTGTGACGTCACGTTCAAGTTTTGCATGCAGAGAAATTTTCCGACGTTCAAATTCATTCGACGCTATAACAGGCAAAATGTGCATACAAACAAAAATGACTTATATGAATGAATGATTTAGAATAAATGTAAATTTTCCGAGAATCGCTTCGCGGAATTTGCACGTGACCAACCAGAATTATACACCCATGAACAACAAAAGTCAGACCGTCATTTCTTAATCAACGTGAAAGGGTCTAGTGAAATAAATGATCTACAAGGTAATAATTGCCGTACATCATGTCTCATCAGTGATTCTCGAGACAAATAAAAATTAGATAAACTTAAAAAGATAATGAATATGAAGGGTGCAATTCTAAACACGAGTCCCTGAAAGACATGATTGCCGAAAAGTCAGCTAAGGAAGATGACAGTTCTGTCATTGAGCAAAAACTCTCTTGTTATTTGAATGATATATCAAACTAATTGACTATATATATATATATTGGAATGTTAAACGTCTTTCAATACGCAAGATCGCAAATACAGCGCGTGCAGCGTGTCCGATCTGATTTTTCATTTAGTCACCTTCCTAAACCATTGTTCAAAACTTGGGCACCTTTTCTGCCCAAGTAAATTGATGACGTCATAACAATGGAGAACAATCGAGGAGTGCGCGAGAACATTCGTATAGTCTTGGTTAGAAGTGTTTGCGATCTTCCGTATTCAATAGCATCAGTACAGAAACATTGTGGACATAGTGGTACGGTACACTGTATCACAACCAGCAGCTATAGTAACTTGGTGGCTTAAGGTAGAGCATCCCTCAGGTCAGATTTCTGGAAATTTTATGCCTGGATACCCTATTTTTTCTCTTCAGAATATTGTTCAAATTATCAAACTAATATTGTTTGGGAAAAGAAACTTTTATATTTACAATTCGTCATCGCTAAAAAGGGATTTTTCTTACTTTTCCCATAGGGTCCAATGTTAAAGTTCAAACGGCTGCACTCTCGGTATAATCATGAAACCAAGAGTTATGTTTTGTTTGTATATCAGGTTTAATATAAGCTCTGAATATATGGAAATGAAACTATTGTGTAAGTTGTTATTTAGGAAATATGAGCATCTGAGACCTGAGGGATGCTATACCTTAAATCATCAATTTCGAAATATATATGTTTTGAAAGTCGATAATTTCCAGTGAGAAATACGTTTTCATCCTTTGCTTCAGCATTGGAGATGGGAATTTATGAAAAATACTTCTCGCTGGATATTGACGAAATTGTTTTTGTATAGTCAACTTTCTGAAGTGAAAATAAAAAATGAAAAAGAAAACATTTACCTGAGAGTCGTGTACAGCATACGAGGAATGTCCATATCAATACTGAAAGTGTGCGAGGAAAATCCATTTCATTTCATGTATGTCAAATTCAAAATCTTTCGACAATAAAGTCTGTCTGCAATAACACCTGTATACAGTTGAAGAAGTTCAGGATATTTACAGATTTTCATACCTTGAATGACTTATCATTGACTTGTGGAAACTTTAAAAGGAATTGAATCCGAATCGAGGCTAGAAAAGCAATCAATGACGGAGCAGAATGACGTTAAACTAAGGAAGTTTATCAGCTCTTTTACTTCTTGAATAACATTTTAACCATTTTTTTAAAATGTACCAGACATTTTTTTTTAGATAGTAAATCCTCAATAATTATCGTATTTATTGAATAGCGCAAGGATTTACAGTCACATCCAAATGTATTTCAGTGGTGCCCGCTGTTCTTCTTTTTTCGAATTTAGATCTGCCATCAATGAAAGGAGGGGATCTCCAACAACACTCGATTGCAGCACCCACAGCAGTACCTCAAAACACCCAATGTAAAAAAAAAAAAACAAAAAACAAAGCAGACAATGATATTCTGCTGGTCTTCTTGGAAATAATCGGGTTTTTACAGTATATCTATTTCATTATTTCACATATCAGTTTTAATTAATGTCACTCCAATCACGATCCGTTTGTTTTAATTTTGCAGTTGTCTCTCTTGATATACAGTTGTATTTAAATGTTACAGGAAATCTCTTATGTACGGAGATAAGAAAATTTTGCGATCCATCAGTGTTCTTAAACCGTGGTCAGTTTTTTTTTTCACTATTACAATGGCTAAACGTACAGAGAAAGGAGTACAAAAAATGTATGTATGGTTTAAATTGGCCCCCTAAAATGTAAAGATGGTAAAGTAGTAAAGTGGCCCCCTAAAATTGGTGCTTAAGTTATAAAAGTGGTAAAGTGGCCCCCTAAAATTGGTAAAGTAGCCCCATAAAATCGACTTCTCCAAAATTAAATTTTGTTGTCATTTTTAGACAGTTAAATATCTATATTTTGATAAATTAAGTTACAAAAACCACTCCTCATTTTGTAAGATATTGTAAATTTTTCATAAATATCATGAAAACCGATGATTTTGAAAATTTTTCACGAAAAATGGCACAATTCTTGATTATTTTCATCGAGATAACATCGAGCGGGATCGTGAACAACTTTTTCCTTTTGACGTACAAAAGTAACAACTTATCAAAAGATAAATCTAACTTAAAGGAAGTTTGTCGAAAATGAAAAATAAGGATAATTTATATAATATGAATTTTTGAAATTTCATGCATTTCAGAGGTGTGTAAAGTTATGATGTGGTATTCTCTAAAATGACAAAAAAATTAAAATAAGCCAAAAATGGACGTTTATAGCCAAAAAACGAGACGGGCAAACTTTGATTTTTGGGTCTGAAAAGTTCGAGATGTTCCTCTACATATGAACCTATCCATCTTTCTTCTACCTAATTTCTATTAAAAGTCGCCACCCTGACCTTAAACAATGTAATATGGCCAAAAGTGTTGAAGTTATTATTGATTTAGAAAATTTGTACATGAGTATTATGTCATGGGAATCTCCTATTTGTTCTATGAATGTTATAAACAAAGTGTAAATATTATCATATTTGAATTTCTTTCATAATTGTGACCTTGAACTTCAATCTGACCAACTTTGAATTTTAGTTCTATTTTTGGTGTAAATTTTGAATGCTGCTTTAACACGGCTTTCTTATCTCACATGTGTACATGTAATACTTGTGACAAGACCTTTTATCGATATCACACTTTTTGACCTTGTGACCTTGAAAAATCTTACCCACCTTTAAAAAATGTGTAAGATGGGTACATGTAAATGTTATTGGATTTTCAGATATGGATCCTTAAGAACTCTTAGGAAATTTAAACTTTTGGAAATTTTTTTAAGCCACCAATTTCAATCATACTACCATCATAAGGTCTTTCGGCTTCTGCACGCAGTTTCACCTAGAGAGTAGAGATACATCGATGACGTGTTGTCCATCAATAATCCGAACTTAAAGAATCATCTACATGAAACTAGAGTTCAAGGGAACAACCGAGATAGACAGATCCGCTTCGTACATGGATTTATTTCTATCTTTCGTCGTAAACGGCCATTTGGACATCTCACTGTATGACATGTCTTCCATCTTTTCCATATTAACTAACTTCCTTTTCATCGGTAGCAACATTCCAAATTCTCCTGCTTCTCAGCTTATTCCATACGCCAAGGCATGTTCCAAATATGACGATTTCATCGTTCATAGAGGTAGACGGCTTGTACGTAAGCTACTCGTTCAGAGTTATATAACACATCGGCTGAAATCATCATAAGTTCTTCGGTCGCTACGGGGATCTTAAAAATTTTAAAGCATAATATGAGATTCCTGTTTCCAGAATGATCTGTGACATTCTGGATTGCGATTGGCTGTCAGCATCAGCATCATCATGATTGGCTGTCAGTATCAGCATCATCATGATTGGCTGTCAGCATCAGCATCATCATGATTGGCTGTCAGCATCACCAAACAAGACAGCCTTACCTGATATGTACATCAATATATACCACATGGAGACAATCACCGAATTTGAAAGTATCAGTTTTCATGTAATGGAATTGTTGTGATATGAGGTGAGTTCCATGCAAACATGAGACTCTGACTCTCTCCGGGCACCTGGTCTCACCTCGGAATATTGTTTATTACGGGGTTCCCAACTGTTCCAATGGAAATTCTATAATTTTCCCTCAAGTTACCTTCTCGACTCTGATACTGAATAACTGATGGGTATTTTTATGCCCCTGTAATCGGAGATCGGGGGCATATATTTTTTGGTCTGTCTGTTTGTCTATTTATCTGTTTGTCTGTCTGTTTGGCCGCTAAAAAAACTTTATCCTGGGCCATAATTTTGAATGGTTAGTGATAGGGATTTCATTTTCCACATGAGTATTTCTTGTGACAAGACCTTTCCATAAATACCAAAATTTTGACCTTGTGGCCTAGACAGTGAATTGTGACCTACTTTTAACATTTCAGCTGTTTTACTGACAAAGATGCCAACGGAGGCATTCGTGTTTCGCAAACACAAGTTTTATTATTTCATGTTTTAATTATTTCATCTTAAACGCGTACAAGCACATTCTTTGTGACAAGGCCAAATTTTTGCTCTCATAAGCTTTACCTTGGAGTTCGACTTTCCTCCGAAAATTGGCTCAACTTTTGAGTAATAAGCGATCGAGCTTTCATACAATGAGCTCTCGTGTCTGTTCTACGTGACAACAATCTACATGTAATTAAAATAAAGGTATCTTTACTTCGTATTTGCAAGCATGATCACTGACGAGGGTTAAGTACCCGAAACGTGCATGTCTGGTCCACGCTGAAAATCTATCTGTTTTTAAACGATGCTATTGAATTTGAAGACGTTTAACATTTTACCACTTAGTGAGTGTCACTGCTGGTGGACCAGGAGTCCCCGAGGGCATGTACATGTAGCCAAGTTCGATCAACTTCGGATGATCGTTTCTTCAACGCATTCAAAAATTTCTGTTATCAACATTTCTTGAAATTTCTGAAACGTGGGTCCTGTAGCATCATATCCCACCCATACTGCTACGTCATTCGGTACATGTTTGGACATAATAACTTTCATACTCTTTGGTCATAGTACATTGTTTAGATTGAGGATCACTGAAGAGGGTTAAGTACCCGAAACGTGCATGTCTGGTCCATTTATCTGTTTTTAAATTATGCTATTGAATTTGAAGACGTTTAACATTTAACGAAATAGAAATACAACATGTAGCTGACTGACGTGACATTACCATTTGTGGGGGGGGGGGGGGGGGGTCCTGTGAGTTTGGAATTTTACTTACTTTTGATCCAAATAAGTCGTATCCGGTGGCATTTGTGTCCTTTTGTAATTCAAGCGAGACGACTCTGTACTCATCAAGAATTTTCTTTCTTTTCTGCACAAGTTATCTTTCTTTCTTCATAGAACGGAAAAAGTCTCGATAAAGAAAGTCATCCCTTTAATCCAATAATTGATATTTTGACTTGGGGTGGACAAGAAAACCGTGATGTTTCCATGGGGCAAAGGAATGTATTAATGGGATACACTTTACCGAGAGAAATATGTATTCATATCTTTACAAAATCTTATTTACTCAACCTGCTATCCAATAAACAAATCCTATTATGAGTTTGGTATTAGATTTGAATTTGCTTTTGAATCGTCTAGTCATTGTTCACCAGTTCAAAATACCATTATCTTTTTCTGAAAGGATACTATTGAAGAACCGGGGGAATTTTATCCATACAGAAACGTGGCGATATAAATTTCTTTTCACTTAAATACATCCCTTCAATAGAATCTTTTTCGTTGCATCGATTGACCAAGGTTAAATAGAGATATATTCAATTGGGGACCTTAGCTATTACATCGATTTTTGGCCTAACATTTTGAAATGGCATGAATATAATATCGCCACAGAGAAATTATTGTCAAAATAACAGGAAATATTTGAGAAAACACTGACTTAAAACAAATTATAGTATAATAATATCGAGCCCAAAATTGGAACAAGATTTTTCCAATGAGCCCGAAAATTGTGTACAGAGTTTATACCTTAAATTTCCGAACAGCCCTTTAAACGACTGATCGATCAATGCAAAAGCCTTGAATACATGCGCAGTGAGATGGGAGAAAGGGTTTAACGAATTTCTTTTTAATCATATTATTTTAAGTGAATAGCTTTGGTGTTAATAACATTTAATAAATAACAAGTAGCCATAGACGCATTGTATTGTTTTAAAAAAACGAACCCGAAAAATATAATATGACCATAGAAATGAACACCTGAATCACCGGTGGGATCAATTATGAAATATGTTATGGAAATAAATAACAATGATGGAGAGATGACGACGAATTGAAGGAGTGTAGGAGTGGAGAAAAAAAAAAAACAGACGAATAAAATTCGGAAAACAAATTCCCAACTGTTGATCGGAACTTTGGGAGTTTTGTAATCAGACGCGCTGCGATACCGTGCCATACTTCAAAGTCTTTCAAATTTGACATTATAAAAATGGACGCCTGTCTCAGTTCATCAGCATTAATATGGATATTTTTCGTATATAGTATACGACTTTCAGGTTTGTATATTTTTTTTCAAACTTGAAAAAAAAATTTTTTTAATTCCTTCATACATACAAGCGATACATGATAGGTTGGAAATATAGCAAATAAGATGAACTAGCTCCCACATTATGGAAATTATTACTCATTAAACGGAAAACGAGAATTGTAGGGGACAGGAAAGGAGTTGGGAGGGGGGGGGGGGGTCTTTATTATTGTTCATATACAAAAATGTGAATATCTTTCTCCACATAAATTACAAATGTTTCACGCTTTTGGAATTCTAGCCTCTTTTCATATTTGCGGATTCTCGTTAGATATATTCGTAAGATATTCCAGAAATGAATGATTCAGCAATATGTGTGACTTTGATTTTCTTACGACTAGGTGTACAATCCCCACATTCGTTTTCTGATAAATATCATTTTAAAGAAGAAGAGGGTATGGGGGGTTACGTGAATTACGAGCTGTTGCAAGTGCCAAAAATGCTGATTTTCCAGTTCTTACTTATAACCTTTTTTTTTCAGAACCATTTGCTGTAAACCCCCCCCCCCCTCTCCAAACTGACGGTTGGGACCCCCTCCCTTAAAAAAAGGAATTTTATATATCAATTTATGGTGCATTTAAGTGCAAGTATGAAATACCAAGGAGAGGGATTTCTTAAAGTCCCATTTACATTCGCATAATATCTTGATATTCAGTTTTTATTACGGGAGTAGAAGGGCCGGATGCTGAACACCCCCCCCCCCTTCCCCCTTTCCAAACAGTTCCTCTCTCTTTGAACTACCCGATCTCTTCCCTCTGTGCATGAAAATATATATCCACAAAACATACATGTAGATTTCATTGTTAATGAATGTTTTAATTTTATGAACATCATTGAAAAGCAGAAAGTCGAGTATACTGTATGTGCATTAAAATATATCTACACCATTAATTCAGAAGTCTTTGTATTGAAAAATGCACCCGGTAGTTTTGTATTTTACGGTCCCCATTTCCCTTGAGGCTGTTTGCGCAACCCCCCCCCCCCCGCCCTCAATCTCATTGAGAGCAAATGTTCGAAATTCGAAATAATTGGATCACTAATGTAGGCATCACACTGTCCCGATTATGATATCCGATGGATACACGAATATGAAATTTTCAATTTCGTGCGAAGTTACTTCCGAATATGGTTAAGATCCGCTCAGCAACCGATGTTTTTACGATGCTAAAAGATGATAACACGATGCTAAAAGATGACCACACGATTGTATCCGAACCACTCCTGATGACAACACGACGGGACGAATTTTATCTTAAAACATATCCGAAGGTCATACGAAGGCTTACGATGTATTAACGAAGGCTATTAGATTGCTTCACGACGTCGTATCTAGAATGCGATGCATCGGATTATAACCAGGATTGCACCAAGTTTGGATGTTTAAAAATTCTTTTTTAATCAGTAGCACAGTATCAATGATTTCCTCCTCCGCCTTTTATTATTTCTGTCTCAGAAAAATACAAAAAATACCCAAAAGTATATGATATTGAATATCTGAATCGCACTGTCTATGTAGCATAATTAGCCCAGATATATGAATGATGCTCGACCGTCTTTGAAAGTTTGATTTTACATATCATTACAGTTCTTTATGTGAAAGTGTGACTACCATACGGACAAATTGACAACGTGTTCAGTTATCAGTGACCTTTGCGTAGCAGTTGACATGTATTATTGTCAACCAAAATCGTCTTAAAATATTACGAATTTCATTTAGTGGAAACAAGTGGAAGATGTGATGATTCAATGTAAGAAAGATGAAAATGGATATATGTCACAACAAGATACTAGTATTACCAGTAATTATAGAAAATACTGAGTCTGTGCATGCTCTCTTAGATGCATTTACAGAAGCAATGCTTCTGCCTTTAACATTATCAAGGCACGTCATTTTACTTTATACTGCATTGGTTGTGAACTTGCAAATTGAACTTGCAAATTTGAAGAAGTCAGAAAAGTTTTTATTTTAATTATTTATATTAACTTAGAAAAATATTTCAAAAATTGAAATTTTTTGAAAGTTTTATCTAATATTTGTGTCTGTCGTCTTTTGTTTCGGGATCCCATCTTAACGTCATCGTACTAGATTACGATGACACTACGACGTCATTTCGATGGAATTGCGAGGTTGTCACGAAGTCGTATAGCCTTCCTAACTCCATCGGGAGGTTCTTGATACGTTCGTAATGCCTTCGTATGGCAAAATTTCCCCGATGGTCCCGATGGTAATTCGAAGGGGAAACGAAGATGTTACGAATACGCAAGATGCCTTCTCGATGGTCTTACGAAGGGCAAGATGATTACACGAACCTGTTTCGAAGATGGTCCTTCGGGAGTGCCATCGGGAATTTTTTGGCATGCCAAAGATTTTGACAGCACTCCCGAAGTTGTTCCCGAAGTTTGACCAATCAAGCCGGCGGTCATACGATGGTTCAAGATGGCCTTACGAATAGCCCGATGATATTACGATCACATCCGAATTTGAAAAAATCCTTTATCGTGTGGCCATCGGCTGCTTAAATCGGGACAGTGTGACGCCAGCATTAAGAACGATACATATCACTACATGGGCGGGGAGATCCCGGTTATGATTTTGAAAAAAATATTATACGCAAACATTAAACTGACCATCCAGAACCTACTCTCCCTCCCCCCTCCTTCTCCTTCGACCTTACCCCATGATGTTTTAGTTCAACGACAATATGCACAAACTAATGAGAGAAGGGGAGGGGGTTTCTAGACGGACGAAAGGATAGAAAACCTAAAAGGAAAGGGAAATATTAAAAAACGGGATATGGGGGATGAATGGGGCCCGGGTCTCAAGGATAAAAGGGAAGATTGGGGCTGGGGAGTAGTTGATGAAAGAGCGAGTGAATGAAGAAAACGGAAGATAAAATAAAATAAAGTAGGGTAATAAAAGAGGAAAAGCTCAATCGGAGAAAGTAGACTCTGAAGCTAGTCTAAAAGTGGTCTTTATTTGGGAAAATGCTGAAGAGAACAACATCGAGGAAACATGGACATCGATGTGAAGAAAAAACTATTGGTATAGAATTAATAAAAAAAAACAATACTGTTCACTACTGGGTGACTCATTTCTCCTTTGGATTTTGAATATCGTCATGCATATTAGTTTGACAAAAAATGCATCATCCCTATATAAAATACAGGGGTTTATCGCGCTTCCCAGTTGCTTAATGTACATCAAGCAACCGGGAAGCGCGATAAATCCCTATGATCTATCCTTATATAATACCGTTTTACGGCGCAAACAATATTATTTGATGAGCAAACAAGGAAAATAGGAAACTTAATGTTTGAAAATTGCTTTTCATGTCTCATGACCCAAAATGACTCTCAATTTAGTGAAGTTATTCGCCTTTTGAGTATACATGTATGGTGACGTAGGTATTATACATGCATTTTGTCATTCTTTTGTTGCTGGATTAAGGAGATAAGCTCTAGGCGCATGTGCTCAGGCGCTGATCCAGAGGAGGGGGGATACAATTAAAAAGTCTCAACTATATCGATCAGAGGTTCAATAAAGAGTTGGTTGGAGAAAATGTGCACTGGACTGGGAATCCAACCCATCCCCTCCCACATCCTATTCTGTGATAAATAAAAATGAACCAATACGAAACGAGAAGAGAGGGAGATGATCGGTTTTCTTTTTTTTTTTTTTTTTTTTTTTTTTTTTGAACCTTGTCCTAGATGAAAATGTAGATTCTCCTCAACTACGACAAATTAAAAAGATTTTTTTTTAGTTTTTTTTTATTAGTTTTGATGTACTTCAAAGATGAGACAGGACCCCCCCCCCGCCCCATGACTGAGCTACATGTAGAGTCTCAATAGTTATGTTTTCTGGATCTGCTCATGTCATTTCCGTAATATCCCCAATACAACTGTGCATTATGACTGGGTAGTGCACCCGTCACGTTGCATATTATGAGGGATTTAAGAACTTCAAAAGATTAATAACTTTCTTTTGATGAATATTCTTTATTGACGGACTTCAAGTCTGTATTGGAAACAAGAATTTAGAATTTATAGTAAATAAAACAAAAACTGAATACAAACAAGTTCCAAGTAAGTCTGACATCGTCATTCATGAGCGGTTCTAGATTATTATTCCAGAGGTACATGTAAGAGGGAAGGGGGTTCCAGTCCATCATGGGGGTCAAGACTATATAGTTTTGAAAAAATGTATACTAGAAATAAACATTACGGAAAAAGCAACATTTTAGTAAACTCCAGAAGGCAGGGGGTAGGAACCCTGATCCCCGTATTCTCATCTCCGTTCTTGTACATCTCTTCGATATAAAAAGAAGGGGTTTGATGTAATGTCGTAAAATTCACGTGAAATTGAAGATATATAATTTCAGTACTTTTTGTTTAAAAGTAGTTATCATTGTAACCCCCCCCCCTCTCCCCTTGACCTTAAAAGAGAAATATTAGTTTTTTAAATCATGGATCTGTATCAAGACACAAAGAAATATAAAAAAATCAAAACGAAAAACTTAAGGATATATACATGTATAATAAACGAAAAACAAATAGCCTTAATGAGTTGTAGACCCTTCGGAGGATCCCACCGGTTTCCCGACTAAATAATTAAATGACAAATTCCAGGGAAGTTTAACCCCCATTACCCTCTTATTCTTACACGAACAGAAGAATGAATAGATTTTTTTAATTTCCATTTTCTCTGGAAACACAAAGGAAGGAGTAGGATATCATTCATTAAATAATTACATTGAGAAAGCTACATCCTTTCAGTAATGCAGCAAAATTCCGCATTTGTACATGTTAACTTCAGGAGAGAAGGGGAGGGGGACTACCAGCCTTCCTATATCTGACCACTGCTGGACAATAGTTGCAATTTCCTTGTTGAAAGTAGTCCAATCTCTGAGAGAAATATACACCTTTTAATCCATAACCTAAGATTTCAATTAACTCAGCGTTTTTTAATTATTTTGAGATCATAGCGTTTATAAATCGGCTTTAATAGTGTATTGTAAAGGTACAATAGGTTTAAAACCCATGAACATGTTTTGTATAGTGCATATTGATTTCAAAAAACTTATTCATGAGTAGTCAAAACTACTGTTACATCTATACCGTATAGACAAAGGAAATTACAATGTATGTATTCTGTTTTGGTTTGAAAATTGCAATACAAGTGGGGTAACCATAGGAAATTTTGTAAATTTGAAATTCTTAAACTAATTCTTACTAAGAATTTTCTTTAAAATAATGATAAATGAGTGATGAATCTTTAGATCTTTCTTTTTTCAACGCGGAATATATTGAGTACAACGAGGCAATGTTTGAAAGAAAGGGGTATATACATGTAAATCTACTATGCAATTATGTAAGAAATGTATTGTTTTGTTAACCATACTTACATGGTCTGACATTCATTTTGACCTTATTATATTGTCTTCTCACATGTTTTGATAATCAATAATCATTGATTTTTTATTCCCAATTTGTTTGTGTGATAACATTAATTTTGTCGAAATTATGCAAAAATCGACTTATTGAAAAAAGAATTATCATAATACCGTCAACATGGTCAATATTTTTCATGAGGGGTGTGCAATTTTTGAGGTTGGGGACACTTATTCTACGGGCGAAAAATGACCCCCTTCCCCGTAGAATAATGATCGGGGTCATTTTTCTACGACAAATAATGACCCCGGTCATTATTCTTCGGGGTAATTATTCGTCTTTACACCGGCTACAAAAAAAAATGAAAAATAAGTCAATTCATGATCACATCTTGATAAAAGACACCCCAAATCACTTTTCGATATGGTCGTCTATCGCACCATGCTGTTCTTTTGGCGATTTTGAAATAGTGCATGCTAGCAACATGTACCTTACGTAATTCAAAATGTTAGTCATCCTCATATTAGAGAAATCGATACGATCTTTCTCAAATCTTGCATCGTGCATCCCTCAACCTATCAATTTGGTACATAAAAACACAGAATATATTTAGTCAATCATCGTAATGAAAGAATATGATTGGTCAGTTATTCATGATTTCAAGACAACAGCCAAGGGATGTAAGATTGTATCTGTGTACGGAAAGAAATCACAATTTGTGCCGATCTGCCCATGAATTTGATTGGAAACATGTACAATGGACGAATGTAGACTAAAGAATTAATCCCTGTTCTTACTGACAAAGCGAATTTACAACCAATTATCCGCTTAAAGAAAGGTTAAGTTCGATTATTCTCCAAGCACATATGCGACTTTCGTTCATGATTAGAAGACATGCATAAAGATTAAAAGATTTCAAGGGTTAATTTAAACTTAAATCTACAATGCTCAGACAGACAAATACTGTTTTTAAGAAAGAAACTTTAAAGCGGAAATGCAAAAACAAGATGGCGACTTTCGTTGTTTATTAATGGAAAGACTAAGATACTCCAGACACAAGTAAAAAGGGAGATTGTTGTTTTAAGATTTCAGAGGGAATCCGACTTTTCTGTTTACTTGTCTATTTATTTGACATTAAATAACTGTAACGTATTTTGTTCTAAGACTTCTGTTTTATTTTCATTTTATTTTGTTTACGTTGTTTTGTATTATTCCACATTTGAAGCATATTCAAATAAGTCTCGCATTAAGTTAAGATTCTAAATATTAAGAAAATTAAAGTAACAATCAACAACAAAACAGTATACCGCTTGGTGAAAAAAGGGAGATAATTAAGCTTCGTCTTTGAATTCCAGAATATGTTCCCATTCTTGATCCAAGCTTTTATTAGTTCAACGTATGTACGTGTACATGTGGCATTTCGAATGATAGCTTAGGGCGTGAAAATTGAAGGTATCCGTTGTACAATAGAGTCATTTTACATAGTGTTTTAGTATGGTAAATCTTATGCCTGGTAAGGTACTATAAACTATATATTTTCTGAAAGGTAATGCTGCCTTGAGTACAGATATAAGACTCCCAGGGTCTTCAAAATCAAAGGGGAAAACTTTTGCGCAACTTTGTCATTTTGCATAGGTTATATAGAGAAAATAGACAATCTAAATGCTTCACCAGTTATTTCCCTTTATTTTTCTGACCCCAAAATTATTATTTTTGAGCAATGGGCATTATAACCTTTCAGAAAATATATAGTTTATAGTACCTTACCAGGCATGGAAAAATGCCCTATTGTACATCGGATACCTTAACTTTACACAAATAGATAATACAGATTCTAATAACCAGATGTTTATTGCCTTAAACTTTAAACAATTTCAAAGCTTTCGTGCTGAGAATTATGAGATAGAGTGCATTACAGCCAATAATGTCTGGTTGAAACGAACATTCGTCCTGTTTGAAATTGACATGGAAAGCGTCACGATTGGCAGAAGTTAATGGAGCGGTGATGGTTGTTTTGGGGACATTCAATATTCTAAGTAAAAAATCTTGTCCAATGTCAAATATCAAATGAAGAAATAGCCACATCAATATAAAATTTATGAAAATAAACATTGGAAAAGAGGAAATAAATAAACAAAATGATACCATATAGTATACAGAAAGGGAATTATGATAAGTGGTATTGTTATTGAACATTATTGTGATTTTCATCAAAATTAGTGACACAGTTCTTCATTGGTGCGTTTGAAAATCCTATTTGTTGACTTAGAAGTATTATAATCACTACATGTACTTAACAATGAAGCGGACTATGATACATCTATGAGGGCTGATTGATATGTTGTGAGCATCGTATTTAACGATTTGAATTTTATTAGACGTTTTGCTTTATTTCTCTTCATAATCCCCTTCGGTATCTATACACTTTTGCCACCGGTGTTGAAGGGCCTAAATACCACTTTTAAAGAACTGCTTATCTTGACTGATCAGAAAGCCATCCACTGCAAGTATGACATCATCATCGGACTGAAAGTGGGTACCAGAAATAGCTGCTTTCAGTTCTGATGGAGCAAGATCAGGTGAATAAGGCGGATGCTCAATCATGAATGGCAGCCATGGCAGTGACAGAATTATGAACAGGAGGAACTATACACCTTTAACTAGTGAGCTTTTTGAGGTCCTTAAGTTTAATATTGTCCCGTAACTGTGTCAGAAATGAAGCATAGTATGTGCCATTGATTGTTTGTCCTTTTCGGAGATAATCTATCAGGAGAATACCTTCTGCAATCCAGAAAACGAGGCTCACTACATATCAATCAGCCCTCGTACAATTAGAAAGCTTCATAAGGTGAATTTTCATTAGCACGTTTCACATGCGCGGATCCAGCATTTTTGGTCAGAGGGGGTGCAACATTTTAGGAAGTCTACCTAGATATTGACAATATCATGTAGGTACATATATATATCGGTTCACATGATGGGGAGGAGGCAATTCTGAGGGGGGGTATTGTTATCTTTCCTTTCACTTTTTTTATGAAGAATTGGCGAGCGTAGCGAGCCTGGCATTTTTTTTAGATATGAAATATAAATTTGTCTTGATTCGATCGATATGATTATTTATAACATTGAATATTTTACTCCTTATATCGGCGAGCGGAACGAGCCGCAATTTTTTCTATTAATTCACATTTTATCCATATTTCATGAGAATGAATAGATAAGAGTTGTGTCATTTTCCCAAATAATCAGACATCTTAAAATGACAAAACCTTGAAAAAGATGTAGGAGGTTACATCCTATGAAGTAAGGGACTGTTGAAAATATGAGTACCCAGGACAATTAGATAAAATTACTTGGTATGAAGAATTGAAAATGATTAAGGAATTTTGCAGAAAAATAGTTTTGTATTTGTAAATGGCGAGCGAAGCGAGCCGAAGTTTTAGGTTTCAAAGCCCTTTCATGCATTTTCAGACCCATATCAATTAGAAATGGGCCAAAGCAGGACCCCACCTCCGATAATCTCAGGGGGGGGGGGGTTTCCAGACCCCCGGTCCCCCCCCCACTGGATCCGCGCATGTTTTATATCCTCAGTTTACCTCTGACCTTGAAAATGTATGATTTATGTTTGGAAAGAATTGTCTCTGACAAGAGTTTTCTATTTGTTTCATTATGAATTTCTTTCTATATGACAAAGTCTTAATTGCCAAGGAGACGACAATAACGATGACTAAACTGACGAATTAAAGTTGCCAATAAAATGACATTTTATATTATTTCATTTAAATTTGCTACATGTATTTTCTAAACATATATAAAATCCATCGTCGCCGTGGTCCAGTGGTAAGGGCGTCCGGCCAGTGACCGCACGGTAGCTGGTTCGAGCCTCACTAGGACCACGGATCTGCCGACATATACGCTTCTATGTTCTGTGTTAGACTACAAAATGTCCTGTATGTGTATTGTATACATGTCTGTGGTGTTTTGAAAATCCATACGAGTTCCTTAACCAAGACTAGAGAACAACTACGGAATAACTAAAAAAATGAACATTAAATTAATTTTAGATATGATATAGATCTTTATTAAGCCTTTTTAAGTGGTAGATACCTGCATTTACAGACAGTTTTCCCAGCGGGGGTGATTTCAAGAGCACAGGGAAAGGGGGAAGTATATCCTATTGGAAAGATAGAAGTTTCGTCAAATTTCATGGAATCTTCAAGCAACCCCCCCCCCCCCCCCCTTTTTTTTTTGCCTCAGACCAGGTTTTGAAGCACTATAATTTTCACATATAAAGGTACACTAAGATCTATATATTATTTTTTAAAGTACGACTTCTTACCTCAACAGATTCAACGTGCTCTTTGCCCAGTGATTGGGATGGAACTTGGTATGATGCTAGCTTTCCATCGAATAATGTAATATTTGATCAAGCGTCACAGACCGTGACGTCAGGATGGTCAATAAGAGCGTACAACTCAGACGTGACGTCGTGGACATGCCAGTCCCAAGATACCAGCAATAACCTTTTGCTTTTCAAGTAAGATGGAATAATATACAATTATGGACTTTTAACTCAGTGTATTTGATGTGATATTGACTTCCTGTGAAAATATTGACCTAGGCGAAGCTGTTTTAATCTAATTGAATTCATATTTGATTCACAAGAAATAACGTCGCCATTTGCAGAAGTTAGTGTGTGTGTGTGTGGGGGGGGGGGGGGGGGGGGGGGATCCAGGTCTTTTTTTAGACCGTGGTAAATGGTGATTTATACAGGAGCGTCGACGACGTTATCAGCCAATCAGAGCGTTGCTATTTATAGTTAATAGAATAACATAGCTTGCAGGGATCTTTTGTTGCAGTTATAGACTTTTTAAAATTGCTCCTGTCATGCATGCACTTTCTACTCAAAGTAGGTGTGTGAATTTGTGTGGGGGAGCTGAAGATTGAGCCGCCTACAAGTGATATCAAACCCTTTAATGATGTCTGTAACGGTTTTTTTTTTTTTTGGTTAGTATACTTTTGACGCTTGAACATTTTGTGACCTACTTCTGCGTCAAAGTAGGACACAATGTGACCGTCATACTGCCACGGCATTGGCTGAAATTAGTACGAGATGTTATTAATAATCCTACTGATATACAGTGCAATGTACTTACAGTTTAAACTAAACAAAATTAATAATAGCAATATCTGAGGTAAACTAACATTTTCATTTATTCCAGAGGAAACCAATTTGTAGATTTATTCGGAGCAGATCAAAATGCCTTTAGATGTATTAAATGGACCAAACTGTCAGACTATTCCTATGTTTATTTTATTTATGCAAGTGAGTGGATTTTTTTTTATTCGATAATGAGATCATGCATTGGTAACATGTGAGAAAAGAATATATCGATTTCTTCATTCATGAAGCGAATTGAATTACTATTAGTCCGACTTGCAGACCTACGACGGTGTTATCTGTTTTTCGTCTTCGGTCTGACTGCTATGCATAGGCAAAACTTGAGAATTTCTGTGCGAACAAAAATTCGGGAAAGTCGTCCTTTTTTGACAAATTCCAGTCTCTTCAAGCAAAAAATAACTCATCCAGTCCTTCTCCCCCTAAAAAATCCCCTCTAGGCCTGGTTTCACCTCTGTGTGCATGACAAACTGTCGTCGATCAGAGGAAAATCGGAAGAGAAGAAGAGGTGAAACCAGGCTTAGAGGGGATTTTTAGGGGCAGGAGGATTGGGTGAGTTATTTTTTGGTTGAAGAGACTGGAATTTGTCAAAAAAAGGACGACTTGCCGAATTTTTTTTCGCACAGAAATTCTCAAGTTTTGCCTATGCATAGCAGTCAGACCGAAGACGAAAAAACAGATAACACCGTCGTAGGTCTGCAAGTCGGACTAAATTACTATGAACATGATAGAATGAAGAACCAACAATGAAATAAGTTAAACGTAATATTGTTGATGTTGAAAGTCGAATAAAACAACCTCAAAGGAGTACATGTATGTATGGTTTACATAGTAGAGTGGTCCCTTAAAATCGACTTCTCCAAAATTGAATTTTGTTGTCAT